>CALZFC010000009.1:1820000-2185000 GCA_945643635.1 Allodiplogaster sudhausi
GGTTGTAGAAGCGCTGACGAGCAGCGTTGGGAGCGTAGTCATTGTTGTTGTTATTGGCTATGTTGGAGTACTGCTGCGAGTAGCTACTGCCCGTGTTGTAGTTGGGAGGAGCAGTGCTTAGCGCAGATTGGTAGTAGTTCGGAGTCGACAGTGGCGACTGGCCTGTAAAAGAGGTTCGTAGAAAATATAATATGTATAAATAGAAATTTAAGAAAATTCACTGACGCTTCTTTCTGCCGTAAACTCCTCGGCTGCCTCCTGAATAGTCATATCCGTAGATGTTTACAGATGACGGCGTCGTCGTAAATGCATATCTCCCGCTCGCGTAATCCTGACAAAGATATTTAATCAATAGTTATATTCACAAATACACCAGAAATACACTATTGACTCGTTGAAAGAGAAAGCGAGTGGATCGGTACAGACCCGTAAATCGGAGCAAGTGATGCGCCCGTATTAAAATGTGTTACATCTTTAAAATCTTTCGTCATCAAACAGCGGTTCTCCCCCGAATAGCTAACCATAGCTGCAAGCCCCGAAATTTAGCACAAACCCGCTGAATCTGCTGGAAGTTAGCTTGATTCTGCTGTGCGTTCGAAGAAGTGAACGACTGTCTATTGTTTCCTGTGCCGTAGGCGTTTCCATTCACCGAGTCTTCAAACAGAGGATAAATAATCTTTTTAATACTACTTAACATCCAAACAGATCTACCGCGGAAAACGCTGTTTCTTCCTGCTGAGCTGTCGTAGTTGTGTCCGTAAATGTTATCACTTCCTCTCGATGAAGACGGCGTGTTGAGTCGTGACAACATTGTCCTTTGAGACTGAAGGGAAAAATACTCAATTTAAATTTCCTTAATGCTTCCAATTATTTGACGGCGCCTTTATATTATTCTCATTCTAGTTAACCTGGTCATAAGTCCTGGCGTACATGTTGGCAATATTGTTAGGTAGGAACTGGTAGTTTGGATTCTGGACATAGGGTAGCTCGTCAGCCGGACTCACAGCGGGCACTCCATACTCGACGCCGCCCTGCGGAGTTGTGGGGAATCCATCGCGGTTAATTCCATTAATCGCCGTTCCCGACTGTGCGTACTGACGCCCGTTACCATAGGCCTGTCTCGTCTTCCTCGCTTTCTCAATGGCACGTCGTAGTCGACGAGTAAGAGAGAAGGGAGGTCCGCCGTAGTTGTTGTAGGGATCATAGAAGGGGACATTTATATTCGGCCGGGCACCACTGCCAATGTCATTTCCACGGAATGAAGTCTGCTGATTTGGCGGAATTTCATTTCCACGGAATGATGACTGCTGATTTGGCGGCAAAAATCGAGTTCTCTCATCGAATCGAATCGGAATGTTGTAATTTGGATTGTTCGGCTGATTTGCACTTCCTCGCGGATTGTAAGGAGCAGGCGCATTCATGGGATTTTGTCGGGGATCAAGGAGATTTGCGTTATTAGAGACGCCGATCGGTCTCGGCTGAGTCGTTAAGACGTTCCCTCGAAGTGGTAGGAAGTAACCGGCGCCGGGTGGAGGAACTGGGCCAGAGCAGTTCGTGTCGATATTGCATTGCTGCTGTTGGACAGGCTGCTTCGGCAGCGGAAGCAGATTGCCATCCGCAGAGAGTTCACCCAGGTCGGTGTAGAACTGTAAACATGTATGTATTTCATTTAAACAATAATATGAGTCATCTAAATCGCTCATCGTCTTGTGAAAACCAGCAGTTCCACTTCCACACTTGACGAAATTATATGCTTAGCATATATATGTATGTACATGCAGACGTCTGTACGTCTGTACGTACGTATACCGGGAAAATTGAATAAATAAATTAATCGTCACCTGCCAATAAACGCAGTTGTTCAATGGCTTGCTTCCCGCGCTAAAGCCACTCAATGGACGGCTGAACTGTGCATTCAGGAAGTTGCCATCGTAGTAGGTAGAAATAATACGGACGATCTGATTACGATCCAGCCGTGGAGCTGCGCCCGGTACCACGAAAGCATCAGTGATCTGCGAGGAAAGTCTCATGAATACTGGAATGCTAAAAGATCGTTGGAAATGGTTTGAAGGTACATATTAATTGAACCTGGACTTGTCCATCGGCAGCGACAACGACGAGCACGAGATCGGTTCCGGACTACAAGAATATTTCAAGTCAGGCATGACAGTTCATTTCACGAACGTACATAGATAAGATGCTAACCGTGCTGTTTCCAAATCCAACGCCGGTATATCTGCTGAGCGGAACATTTGGAACGGTGAGATTGAAAAATACGCTGTTCTGATTGGCATTGAAACGAAGAGTGTATCCACTTGGAGAATTAAAAACACACGGAACTGCTTGAACACCGCATAGAAAAGCCACTGAACAATGGTTTACTCATCGAATGTCGTGAACTGTGATAAGTATTAAGAAGAAAATTAGATAGTCATACCTAGCGGAATGAGCCGTAACAACATAGTCTGCCAAAGCTGAAGAGAGAATTTTGACTGCTCAGTGGCTCTTATATTCCGGAGTTGGAGAATGTGAACTCTCTCGTAGAATTGTTTGCTAACACAATTTGTTTGTCGAGAAAAGCAGAAAATTTGGCGTGCCAAGGAAATCTCGGCAGCAGAGAAATAAAGCCAGGCGAGCGCTTCCACATTCCTGCACCGACCTCTTGTGTCACTATTTTTTTCTGCATAGAGAGTAAACAGATGACGCATCTCTATAAATAATCTATTAATGACATCAAAACAAAAATCAAGTAGGTCTCATCAACTAAAATTTACCAGGGTATGGGCTTTAATGAATATGCCAATATGAGAACAATAAACTCTACTATACAACTCAGCAGCATGATATCATTATAAGCATCATGTAAATAACTCATTATTATTTATTGTGAATCTAAAGCTTCAATTTTTCCTTGGAGCTATTGCGTAAGAATGTCATTATTGAAAGAAATAATATGGATGGGAAGTGTGCAGAGTACAGAAATAGTAACATGCTCTGCATGCACATCCTAGCGCGCTCGGGTTAAGTTTGTTTTTCGTCGTCTTCCTCTTCCCTTCTGTCCTCATCCTTTCGTTCTGCTCATCTTATACTTTCAATTCTTTCTTCTGTTTCATGCGCATGCAAACATTGCTCACATGGGACAATGTCTCGAAGAACTGCACGCAAATTTCATTATTAAAAAGAGTTGTGTATGCACATACGAAACTGTCCTCCGAAACCTCCTCCACGTCGGAACAGTTGGAGACAAACGGGCTTCCATGGACTTGACGAACTCCACGGTTTCTCATCAGACTCATTGATAGGCTCGAAAAAGAAACAAAGCCAACAGCAACGTCTTGCTTAGCCTTAACTCCACCCGGTTCTCATCTCCGCTCATCGTCAGAGTCTGGGCAATCCATCACCCATGGTTACAGTTGATAAAGTAGCAGGAAGAGGTTCTTATCACATTTCTCCTTCAATCAAGGAAGGTGAACTTTGTTCAAGTGCAGCTAGTTCAGTAGCAAAATGCTCGTCTGACAGGCTGGTTCATGCAATCTTTCCACTACTCTTTCGTGCGATCACATTTTATTTTAAATTATTCATTATTCAAAATAGATTCTATGTTGGAAAGTTTGAACTGTATGTCACTGACAGCAGAAGAACGAAGGGTGAGATAGATAGTGAGATAGAGGGAGAGAGATAGAGAAACAGGGAGAGAAAATGCAGGCAGCATGAGGCGATACAAAGAGCAATAGCAGATTCTAAAGAGAAAGAAGAAAACAACCTTCTGCTGTTGAGAGATGTCGATCGGCAACGATGGTTGTAGAACACAAAGGCAGGGAACATTTGAATGAGGAGAAAGGAGGCATACTACTCAGCAAGAGATAGTGAAAGCTGAAGGAGAGACTGGACACAGGATAGACGTTAGAGATTTTTGAGAGGAAAGGCATGTTCTGCTTTCCATTAGTTGAATGCGTCACTGCTTTCATTCTGTCCTTTGCTGTGCTGCACATTTACTAATGTGCATGCTATGCACTTAATTTTACCAAAACGTGGTTGTTGAGTACATGAATATTTCTTTCTTTCAGATGCTCTCGCCATATATGCGAGTAATCTACGTTATAACTATCGTCATACACACGATGAAGAACATCGAATTCTTCGATCGGAATCCTCACCGAATCTATCATGAGGGCGAATTTACCGGAAGAAAGGCAGTACGCCGACCCGTCCAAGAGAGGCAGAGGAGGGTTCCATTCCTTCCGAGAAGGAAGATACTTCTCTCAAAATCGGTTAGAGTTTCCTCGTCATTCTACGTCCTAGTGATTACATTCACTTTCCTGTTTTTATCGTGAATTCCTATATACATATGTACATAACTTTATTCATTCGAATTCATTATTGAATTATGAATGCAAATGAGTCCCGTGACACAGCACGCGCATGAAGAATTCGAGGAACCGTTCGATTTCATGGAGGAAGCTTAAATGTCAACGAACGAGATATGCGTATCAGTGAAGAAAGGAAGGAGACAGCAGGCCAAAATAGAGTAAATCTGCTGTAAGCAGACTCTCGTCTACAACAGAACTGTCGAAGTCAAGGTAATGTCATGTAAATAATGGTTTCTGGCTGCTCAATTGATTTTCTGAATGCAGATGAACGATCAAGCGCGTGAAGAATTAGAAGAGACCTTCGACTACAATAAGCATTTGATGTAAGATGCTCACCCTTCTATCTGTTGACTCCCTCCATCTAGCATACTTCCTGCAGTGCCGGCCATCGTCTGGTCATCCGGCATTTGCAAATTGATTCTAAGGAAATAGTATGTGAGAGACAACTAGACGGTCAAGCTTCAGGAAGAATAGTACGGAACAGCATGTGAAACAGTTACATGCTCCTCCCCTTAAGTTGGTTTACAAGGAGGAGAAAATAGCCTTAGATCGTCCTTTGCATTCCGTTGCAATCCTCTTGTATCACTCGTCGCTTGCTTCAACTCTACTCTCTACTTTCTACATTTACTATTGTTACCGATTAACACTTACCGCAGATAAATCGCTTGCAGTAACTTTCATTGTTCTCTCACCGTCTAAAAGGTCAGAATATATTGGCGAGCTAAAACAAAGCATTCTACCACTCAATCCGATTCGAGGAAACCAATCCTTGCTCTGTTTATATGTATGTATTTATGTATGTATATGTACATATGTATGTAACTAATGCTTAAAATAAGGTGAAAGTAACTCTGTAGTTGGTAAAGTTGTAGTTAAAAGGGGAAGCTAAAAAAAAGAGTTTATCACGTAGGCATGCATGAGCAGAGGAGCGGAAAGTTGCGTGCAGCACTGCCTGAGAAGGCAAGGATATCTCTCGTTTCCTTCATGATTCTTCGCTCTTTTCTTCACAAGTCACCCAGGTCTCCTCAACGGATCCCTGTAAATAATTCTTGACAAATAGAAGTTAAAAGTGAAAAGAGCACTGAGTGACCTTGCCCTTAGCCGCAGGAGGCTTCTTCTTCGAATCTGTCGTGATTGCCTTCGCCTTTGAATCGGCACTCTGAATTTATTTTGGCACTTTAATTTGGCTAATTAAACGACCTTTTACAATGCAAACGACCTCAAGTAACTCGTCGTCTTGCGTCGCGTCGACAGTCCAGTCACTCGTTTTCTGCGGCTCCTGCAATCCCTTCTTTCTCGACTTTACACAATCTCATTTCTAGCCTTCTTTGCTGTCTTTGCTGCATTCGAAGTGTCCTGAAATAGAATGGATTGTTTTTTGAATTGCGTTGTAAATCGAATTGGTAATGCACCTTGTCCTTCTTGCTGGGCAGCTCCTGCTTGCCCTTCGCCGTGCTGACACCAGGCCGAGTTGGCACCTGCGCCTACACGAAAGCTTGTCAAACGCTGAATTAACAGAAATAAGACGAACAGTCTTGGCCTTGCTGGAAGGAGTGCCCGTGGACGGCTTAAATCTCTCAAACAAGATTCATTCATTTATATTCATTCGGAGGATAGTCCTTAAAGGAGACAATAAGGGAAAAACTCCTACTACGAAGTCCCTGACAAATTTGACTGATTGATAAAAAAAGTACGGTGTAAAGAATCCACAAAAATGGTGCTACTGCCCCTCGCCTCTCTCTACAGAAACTTGTGGTTTGCACAACTGGCAGGTATGCAAAACCCGGACAGTGTTGGTTGGGCCCACCTGAATGCGTTCCAAGCGCAGGAGTTCTACGGCCGTGTGGCTCTGTAAATTTTTTTTAATGGCGGGAAGATAAAATATTAGCGAATTCAAAGTAGAGACAACTTTTATTTCCAAAGGACATAGGAATTTTTATGACTTCGGGACACTTGCAATCGAAGTTTCTAGTTCAACCTGACGAAATAAGGCGAAAAAAAGACACAATTTAATCGCCTCGGACCTCCTTTGTGCTCACCTTCTCAATCTTTTCAACTTTTGTCGGTTTTCCATCGCTCTTCTTTTTCGGCGCCGGCTTCGTCGGTGGGCGTGGCGACTTTTTCTTGTCGTTCTTACTTTCTTTCTAAAATATTCCGAGTCGTTTATAAAATTACTTTTTCCATCACAATTTTTCCTGTATAATTTCGCTGTTTGAGAAAGGAATGTTGTACAGTTCTAACCCGCTTGCGATGCTTCTTATTGTAGTTGATCTCGATGCTCGAGCATCCCGTGAAGAATTCTGACTTTCCATAAGACGGGGGCGGAGCGTCCTGCTGAAAAGTGTATATCTTCAACTTCTCAAGAGCAGGAGAGAAGGAAGACTCTGCCTAACATCGATGACCTTCTCGACTCCATCTCCAATCTCGTACACCTTCACGTGTTCCAGGTCCACCTCGTAGCTGCCCCCACATGACATCGTGCGCTCCGACTGGTCGTCTTCCAAATGTTCCTGCAACATGAGGAGGCCTCGGCTACGTCGATACAGTTTTTATTCACCCTCAATAAGAATACACTCCTTTTGCGTACTCGATTACTTTTAAGGATCCTTAAACCTTTCAAACCATGAATAAAAATGCCAACCTGCGGGATAGCCGTGTTCCGATGAATCAGGAGAGGACCTTCTCTCTTGTAGTCCCGCACATCAATCTGTCGACCTTCCTGGCCAGGCCCGGCTGGCCCGGCACGACTGCAAAGAACAACCAACTTAGATTCAGTGTAATTTAGTCTTAGTGTTAGTAAGCGGACCGATAATCTCCCTTTTCGGCTTCGTCTCTGTTCCTTTTCTTCTTATTCGTGTGTTTTCTTACTATCTTCCCAACGAAGGAGGATGTCGGCGGCGGCAGAGGCAGAGGTTTGTTCTCCTTTCGAATTTCTAGGTGAAATTTGTGTATATTACTTTATTGTGCGTTTAAATTGGTTAAATAATGAAGTTATAAAATGTAAAGTTTTATCAATTATATATGCACATTTTCAAATTAGAAGTTGGGTTTGTTGCTCAAAATGAAATTGAGTTTCAAATGATAAACTCTCGCGCCGAAAGTAGTAGTTTTGTTGGATACGGTATTTCTCGCCATAAATATGTGCAATATGGGTTTCAGTCCTTTATTATTATGCACATTTTATTAATATATAGCGAATTTGCCTCGAATTAGTTCATTTATAATCAGTAATATTTTCTGTTGAAAAAATTAAAGCCATTAAATTCAGAGCAGTAAACTACCGTTCACTACAGGATGCACTTCCTTCTCCTCCTTGTTCTCCTTCTTCATAATAACGATCATCTTCCTCTTTTTCTTATCCTTTTTTTCCTTGCATGTCACGAGGCAGAGACAAGCAGTCATTGCGAGGAGCAGGAAATAAAGAATCCGTGAAGACCTCAACATACTCCAATAAGATTTTATTTGTCTCAAATTTAGCTGATCTCTTTCATATCCACTTTATTTTGGCTACTAAGATTTATTTTGTTCTCAAAGCAAGGTTTGCATAAAAATGACCAACTGGAATATTTGGAACGCAACGGAGATGCATTCTTTTATCGACGGGGTCTGCTGAAAATATCAAAATTTCAAAAAAATTAAACAAAAGAACATCTTGAAAGATTTCTCAATTTAATTCGTTGTCTCGCCATTTTAGCCCAAGAGAGCAGCAGAAGAAGCCAGCCACTCGGCGGAAGAGGTTGGTATGAAAGTGAGGATCTAGGAGAGCAAATGACTTTTTCAACGCTCTTACAACATTCTACAGAAAATTCAAATTAAATTTTTTTCAAAACTAATTAGTACTAACTACTTGATTGTCACTTCTCGCTCTCAACATCACAGATGATTTGTCAGTTGAAGATGTATTGAAAGATTTCATTTTGACTCGTCCGCATTGCAGGTGGCGACTGACCGGAAGCTGGGAGATATTCTTGGATAGAAGAAGAAGGCGAGCTTCGTCAATCTGAGCTGCTCGCTCTTCGTGCTTCGTTCTGCGTAAGATCCGCCGATTCTATGATAGTAATCTTTCAGCTCTGTTCAAATGTCGTTGCTCAATTGTCCCGTTGCTCAAATGTCGCAGTTGAGACCCATTGGGTCTCATTGACCCCTATGCCAGCGAAAAGGATTTTCCCCGTTGCTCAATTGTCCCGTTGCTCAAATGTCGCAGTCGAGACCCATTGGGTCTCATAGACCCTTTACCAGGGAAGAAGATCTAGCCCGTTGCTCAATTGTCCCGTTGCTCAAATGTCGCAGTCGAGACCCATTGGGTCTCATAGACCCCTATACCAGGGAAGAAGATCTAGCCCGTTGCTCAATTGTCCCGTTGCTCAAATGTCGCAGTCGAGACCCATTGGGTCTCATAGACCCCTATACCAGGGAAGATCTAGCCGTTGCTCAATTGTCCCGTTGCTCAAATGTCGCGGTCGGGACCCGTGAGGTCTCTAGGCCCCCTACCACAAATGTTGACCGGTTGCTCATTTGTCGCGTTGCTCTGTTTCCTGATTGCTCGTTTGTCACCTTTGCTCTATTTCCCTGTTGCTCTTTTGACTTGCTGCTCAAATGGCCGCCCTTCCGTTGCGATTCGGCTCCGTTGCTCAATTGCCCATTGCTATAAATACGTTTCTCAAAAATTTTCAAAAATTAACACGTATGGCTATAATGGTCGTTGCTCATCTGACACGGTCCCGGGAAAGTGATCCACAGTTCCGTCGCTATACAGGCCGTATTTTCCATAAGTCACGAAGCCATTTGGAAGGCTATGCCAATCAACTGTCGTCTCATTCGCATTCGCCCAAAGCTCATCCGGAATCGCGCCAACTCCTTTTCCGTCGAGCACCCACTGGAGGCGGCTTGACGGTCACGTTGGAAGGGTTCTCTCCAGGAGCAAGAGTCAGGCTGCCGACGAAACGAATGGATACCCAGCATTTATTCACCAAGACGAACTTCTGAGAACAAATGAGAGCTATACTCAAAATTTCATTATTGAGGACATTCTATGAGGTATGTGAATTCAAATTTCCCTAATTCCAGTTCAAACAAACAAAAATGACCTTTGAGGGGATGATAGCATGCTTGAGGCCACGCGGGCAGGTCGGTGTTGGATTCCAGACATCGAAATGCTCATAATAAAAATAGGGCACATTCTTGTACTCGTTTCCCTTGATGGTGACGTCATAGCGGCCGGTGTTGATGAGGGGATAACGCAGATAGGAAGGAGTCAGAGGGGAGGGAGCTGGTGAGAACGGGGAGGGCAGATGCATGCAGCAGGTTTGTCCGATTTGCACAGGAGTCCCCGTATATGCCGTAAGCTTTCCGCCGCCGTACCAGACATTGTAAGCCAGCTGACGAACTTTGGTCTTGTCCTTCACTCCGTTCAGGTTCACATCAGAAACGGTGTAAGGCTTTCCATTCAAGAGCCTTAAAAGAGTTGGTTAAAGGCCAACGCTGTGAACTGAAGAACACACGTTTCATAAAGGTTTTTAGTGTTTTTTGAGTATTTCCAGTTGTTGAAACGAGTGCTCGGAGAAGACAATACGGGCACTGTTCCAAACCGTATGCTTCGAAATCATTGTCCGTATTTCGTTCTTATACACTGCCTCTTACAATAACATTTAGCTCCTAGTTTGAGATGTCCGAATTTCGTCGTTACGAACCAAAACCAACGAAAGTGAAGTTTCTTGATCTCCTCCTTGACGAATTCTTCGTTGCTTGCTTCTTCTGCGGTCAACAGGGGCGCACTCGGATTCGCATCGTGTCTCGCCCCGACGAAGCATTTATCTGCACAGAAACTAAACGTTACTGAATATTATTTAAGCTTTCCTTATGATTGTATCCCAAAAATGTTTGAGGTCAATCTCTCAGAAGGAACAATTCGGGAATTCAGAATTGTTTTCAACACCTTTAGATTTTAATTAAAATGGAAGATTGAATATTATGAGAAAACCCCACGGGAAAAAGAAAGATACCAAAAAAGTTACCCCAAAATGTCAGGCTGGGCAGCACTGCAAGAAAAAGTCCGTGCTGGCATCCTTCGAGGGGATCTCCTCTCGTTGTGTTCCAGAAGTATTCCACATTCTAGAGAAAATATGTTGTCTACTTTTACGGTGTTCTTCTGATCGCCTGCTCAAACTTAAGCCATTATCTACATGTTTCAATCTTCATAAGTGTTGTAGTTCGTCCCTCTAAATCACTCGTCCTCGTGTCAGGAAAAATTTTGAACGTGAATTTTCGGCTCCTATCCTTTGAGTGTATTTTATCAAAAGGATTAGTCATTAATTCTCTCACGCCTCGTAGGAAGTGTTGTCGAATGTCAGATTAGAGAAGCGAATCATG
The DNA here is from genome assembly GCA_945643635.1 of Allodiplogaster sudhausi. Taxonomy (NCBI): domain Eukaryota; kingdom Metazoa; phylum Nematoda; class Chromadorea; order Rhabditida; family Diplogasteridae; genus Allodiplogaster; species Allodiplogaster sudhausi. Next base: position 1,830,740 of record CALZFC010000009.1, read on the forward strand.
GTCATGCCGAATTCATAGTAGTCGAGGTCAGATGCGAAAACCTGGCCATCTCAAAGTAGATTAATTGATCAACTTTTTTTCCTACCAGTGCAAATTTTCTTTGAATTTTTAGCTTTAATTTTTTCACTTATTTTAAAATAATATTAATTCTTTTTTTAACAAACCCATCATTGCCACGATGAAAAGCAAGAGGGCCACGAAGGCCGCTTTCCCACGCATTTTTACTGAAAGAAAGCGCAAGTCAAACTTTTTCGCGATAAAAAATTAACAAAAGTAATATGGTAATTTTCATATGGAGTTCCTTTGGTGGCGACGACCAAAGTTTGCAATATTCGCTCTTACAACGATCTCTCTCTCTCTCTCTCTCTCTCCCTCTCTCTCTCGCTCTCGAAATCTCTCACTCTCTTTCTTTCTCTTTCTCTCTCTCTCTTTCTTTCTCTTTCTCTCTCTCTCTTTCTTTCTCTCTCTCTCTTTTGCTTTCTCTCGCTCTCTCTCTCTCCCTCTCGCTCTCTCTTGCATTCTCTCACTCTCTCTCTTTCCCTCTCTTTCTTTCTCTCTTGCACTCTTTTGCATACTCTCGCTTGCTCTCTTTCTTTTCCTCTTTCTCTTTCTTTCTTTCTCTTTCTCTCTGTCTCTCTCTCCCGTTCTCTCTCTCTCTCTCTCTCTCTCTCTCTCTCTCTCGCTACTCCACACTTTCACTGGGATACAGGGATTGACAACCACCGGGTGGAGCTCCGAGAAACGCGGAAGATGCGATGCGGGAACTGCCAGAGAAGAACAAGAGAAGCATATACCGTATTTTCTCTATTAGTACCCCCGGGGGTTCTATTTTTCAATACCCATGCGAGAGGGGGGCACTATTAGAGGGAGGGGTTCTACTAGAGGGAGGGGTTCTATTTTTCAATGTGAGACACTAAAAGTTTGATAACAACATTTTCTTCTCAAAAAAAGAACAATCATAGCTCGAATTCATAGGAATCATTACTGGAATATCCATTTCACCATATATTTTGAATGAATTTGTAATCAGTTAATTGGGGAGAGCATCCCATGCCTCCAGGATCCATTCGAGGTACGTCTCGAGCTCAGATATTAGCCTGTTAGGGGGGGGCACTATTGGAGGGGGGGTTCTACTAGAGGGAGGGGTTCTATTTTTCAATGGCTCTATCAGAGGGGGGTACTATTAGAGGGGGGGGGTTCTAATAAAGGGGGGGTACTAATAGAGAAAATACGGTAGCTTATTGCCACAATCGGGAGGCTTATAAAGGGCTGGAAGATGTAGAAATTTGCTTTCTTTAGGATGTACTCGAAGGAATAGTGCAGATATTATAATTACCTACATTCCTTGTTTCCCTCTGAGCCCCATTCCGACGCCGAGACGAGCACTTCGCTGTCCCTTTATTCCCTTCCTCTTCCGATTTTTAGTTCTTCTGTTTCTCTCGGATCTTTAACTTACACTATTATTGAAGAGCAAGAGATCGTCAGCAAATTGAAAGGGTGACAATTGATACAGATGCATCATGAAAAAGAAGATATCCAGTTAAGTTACCGAGGCAGCGTTATGTCACAGCTTATATTTCCCGAGCACCACAATCATACGGCAAAAGACAGCAGACGAATTGAGATGCCGAACAACAATGCGCTGCTGACTAATGATCAGAGCGAAAAATGCAAAACGAGCAGAAAAGGACTGTCAAGCTGAACATGGATGTATATATTTGCAAGCGAAGAAAGAAATTAAAGAGAAAGAGCGAGTGATAGAGAAGAGAGAGAAGGAGGGATAGAGAGAGAGAGAGAAGAGAGAGAGAACCAGAAAGATAGAAAGTGAAATAGAGAGAAAGAGAGGGAGAGAAAGAATGAAAGAGAATCTAAAAATATTTGGGTCTTGTCGCAACGGTTATCGGGAATTCCTCTCATCGAACGCGTTGACCATCGGCAACCTCGATTCCTTTATCTTCGACGAATAAGCTTCTATAAAAGAAGGTTTGTCAAAAGATTTATATTTAATAAAGTTTTATATTTCTATAAGTATCTCTTTTCCTTTTATTATTCAGAAAAAATATCCCTGCAGCGGAACTGGTAATTGAAAATAGCACTTGATTTTGTCATTGTTGTTCTAGATGGATAATGCAACGACAACAACAACAAAACACACACCGCCTGGTCGACTGGCTGGCCATCGGTGGCGTGGCCATCGAGCTTCTGCTCCTCATCATCGTCAGCTTGCTTCTTTGCTGCCGGCTCAAACAAACAAAACAACTCGTGGCGAGAGTTCGATATCGCTTGTTCAGTTGAATCATCAAACTTCCAATTCCCTCTCTTTTTTAACCTCATTACACCCTTCTCACTCTCAGCTGCTTTCTCTCTTTCTGCTTCCATCTCTCTCACTCCATCTCTCTTTCTCTCTGACAACTATACCAAGCAAGTTTGTTATACACATTCGTACCCTCACTTGAGAAGAACTGAAAACTTATAGAAGATCTCTTTCCTCTATATACGACCAACCCTTGCTGTTCCTTTCTTAAACCTTGACTCTTGCTATTTATTAAGGAGATATGCGCCGTTGCGCTGACAATGAGCTAAGTTGGTAACGGCTGTGTTCATGTTCTCTCTTTTATCCCTCTCTCGCTCTCCCAGTGTCTATTGCTTCCCACACGTTGCAAAGTGTCATCACTACACTTTTGCGGAAGCCAGTATTCGTGTCACCACCTGGTCCTGTGCTTTACTCTGTTAAACTTGCTTTTCGTTATCACTGGTGAGATAAAAGTAGAAGTCCGCCGGTCAAGCAATGCGAACAATATCCGTAACGAAGAGAACTGGTGAAGCTGGAGGACAAGAAGGGGCACATGAATGGTCTTATTGAACCGAAATGATAACAAGTCATCAAGTCCGTAGCTGAAGAAAGGCGAACTCTGCTCAAGTTTAACTATGTACATACATATGTATGTAGTGCAGTTGCATAATGCACGTCTGGTACGAGGGTTCATACAATCTTCTTCTTTTCGAGTAATTACATATTTTTTATTCATTATTCAAATTAGATTCTACTTGAGAAACATTCATGAATTGGAAAGTTTGCACTAAACTGACAGCGGAAGAACGAAGAGAGAAAACGAGAAAGATTGAGATAGATAGAGAGCGAGATAGATAAGGTGGATAGATACATAGAGGGAGAGAGATAGAGAAAAGACAGGTAGAGAGAAATGCAGAGGCACTTGCAGCAGCAGTATGAGACGACACAAAGAGAAATAGCAGGGTGTGAAGATGCAGGAAACATCCTTCTCTTGGCGAGAGATGTCGATCGACAACGAAGTGGGAGAACACAAAGGCAGGGAACATTTGAATGAGCATTCGCCATGAAAAGGGAGGCAGACTCACCATCAGCTAGAGATAGTGTGGGAGAGAAGGAGAGAATGAACGCAGGATAGACGTTAGAGATTTTTGAGAGGAAAGGCCTTGGCATGTTCTGCTTTCCATTAGTTGAATGCGTCACTGTTTTCATTCTATCCTTTGCTGTGCTGCGAATATATGAATAAGCATGCTAATTGTACCTAATCATGGCGGTTGTGTTAATGAATATTTCTTTATTTCAGATGCTCTCGCCATATATGCGAGTAATCTACGTTATAACTGTTGTCATACACACGATGAAGAGCATCGAGTTCTTCAATGGGTATCCTCACCAAATGTATCATGAGGTCGAATTAACGGAAGAAAGGCTGTGCGCCGACACGTCCAATAGAAACAGAGAAGGGTTCCATTGATTCCGAGAAGGAAGATCTCTCATAACCGGTAAGAGATTCCTCATCATTCGATGTCCTAGTGATAACATTCACTTTCTTGTTTTCTGTCGTGAATTGCTATACATGTACATAACTCGAATTCTCATGGAGGAGGCAGCAGACGCCGCGAAGAAGGCAACTGAAGAGCAACCGCCAGGGAGAGCTCACACCACTGCAGTGGTGGATCCTCCTCTGTCAAATACCCGAAGGCTGACCAAGAGGGTAAGACCAGACAACCGTTCTTAAAGAACTATGTCATTCCAAAGATACCTTATGTGCAGGCAGCCAAAGAAGCCGTCACGTCATATGAGAGATCAATTGCGGAAGCCCTGGAACTTTCAAAAGATGTGAAATCTTGACGGAGACCATCTTGAGGGCGACCAACACGCTTGCTGAACAGTCGGTCAAGTTCTCACAGCTGGAAGCCTTGATCAAGGAAGGCGGATCGAAGAAGAAGCCTAGAAGCGAAGCCGCCTGCATTCTATGTGGGAGGAATGGTCATCGACCACATCAGTGCAATGACGTGTCGTCCAGAGAAATGAAGGAGCACGTCACCGAACTGAAGGGATACTGCCCATTCTGTGAGAGTCTGAAGGACACCTACAAGGGACAGTGCGAGAAGAAGTGCCAGATCTGTCAGGCGGAGACGCACACCACGGTATCGCACAATGAAGAGAACATGCCCGGTCCGTCGAAGAGGGGACGTGGAGGATTCAGAGGACGATTCTTTCCTTATTAAGTGGTCCCTCGATTATTCCAAAGATTGCTCGCTGTGTTTTGCAATTCTTCTTTTGTTGCTTTCTGCCTTGTCGCGAAACCTTAGTTTCGCTACTTACCTCCCAGTAAGCCAGTTTAAAAGGAGCCGAGTAGAATTTGTGCTTCCTATTGTTTCCCATTGTCTCATTGTGCGTCCGATTGCCTCCTTGTCTTTGCTTTAATTTATTTATGTATGTAACGATTGCTGAAATAAACTTGTTGCGCTATTCTATCTCTCTCTCTCACAGTCTAAGAGTAAGGAATTAAGAGTGAAATTGGCGAGCATTAAAACCACTAAAAATAAGCTAACCGCTTCGCGACAGAGAAAAATTCAACGAACTCTTCGACTACAATCGCTACTTAATGGAGTAAGAGGATCAGGCTAAGAAGGCAAATGCAGAGGAGCCTACGCAGACCAGTCGAGCTCCGACGACAGCAAGGAAAAAAAAAAGGTGACCAAAAAAGAAAGACCTAACAACGAAAGGTGACCAAAAAAGAAAGACCTAACAACAAATTTTTGAAGAACTACATGCGTTATACCACCAAATTCCACATGTACAAGCAGCACTCGACGCTTCAACAACTTATGAGAGATCGATGACCGAAGCATTGGAGCTACTGATCAGGCGAAGTGAGATCCAGACAGAGTCAGAAATGATATCCACCAACGCAGTGGCCGAACTGTCTGCTCGAATTTCGAGCCTGGAAGAAGCAACTCGCAAGAAGGAAAATGGAGGAAGGAAGAAGACGGAAACGACCGAATGCCTGCTTTGCGGCAAACGAGGGCACCGCCATATCAATGTCTCGGTGATGCGGCCAACAAAAGCCATCCGCCGTCGCTGAATTGGCTGCACGAATGGCGAGTCTGGAAGAGGCAGCCCGAGAGGAGGAGAATGGCAGGAAGTGAGCGAGAACGGAGTCACCAGAGTGCCTTCTTTGTGGAAAAGCAGGGCACCGTCCTTTGCAATGCCTGGGCGTGGCATCGAAAGAGCTGGAGAAGCAAGTTGCGGCTCTCCAATTCTTCTGCTCGTTCTGTGAATGAAAGACGAGCGAGTGACACCGTTCCACATCAACTTTTATTTGTCCATACCTATCCGTCTCTTATTATACTAAACAGTACTTACATATCTGTCTCTTATTGCCTCCCGGCCTCATCAAAATTGTCCATTGAATTGCCGATTGATTGTGCGTGCAGTGTTTCCAACGTATGATCAATAAGCTGGTAAAATCAATCCTTTTCTGTCTTAAATTACAAAAGAATCACAAGTGGAATGGTGAGCTAAACTACTAAACATACCGCGCGGCAACGAGGTTTATTAGGCATTGACAGATTACCAACATCGCTAGAAATGGAATGAATAGGAATGATATGTCATATTTAGCAGCATAAGTTAGTCGAACCGGAAGGTAGGCATTCGGGCATAGAATAATGCTGTGTAAAGCCTAAAGCGTTCGGCAGGAAAAGCCCGTAGAGACTCTAGAGGTCAAGACAAATTTACAGAGAGAAATGGAAGCATGCGTTAACTTGATTCATAATTATACGATTACTCTATTAGTATTTTATGATAACAAGGTAGTTTATAGTTCTATAAATGTCATGCGTTCACAGAGTATAAAATTCACTGGCATGAAAGTGGAGCATTAGCATGAAAGTAGGAAGAAGAAGAAGATAAGTGAGAATGCCCGATGAGGATCGTTTAGTCTCGTAAGTCGATAAAAAGAAGAAGGGAGGATCAGGGATATTAGGGGGAGAGCTGAACAGATGAATGAATCAAACAGAAGTCCGATTCGGTGACTCGGGATGTTCGTGTTCCTCAGTGATGGGAAGCAACTCGAAGGCGGCGTCGTCCGTCCCTCCAATAGTGAACTGCTTCCCACTGCTGCTGCTCACCTTGCGAGGGGGCGCTGCAAGCATCCTCAGTCATTCATTCACTCTTCTCCTCAGTCAGTCACGTCACCTCTGTTAGCCCCGATTGGCTCGGCTGGCTGCGTCTCATCCTCCACTTCGAAGTGGATGGTCGGCTTCTCATGTCGGGCCTTGAGAGAGCCGGCTGAAACACCGTATCCTTTTTATCTTTATTTTTCATCGCTTTTCGTATTCATTGCTTATCGATGCCAGATGCAGGAACCGTCATTCCCTCCAACATCTTATGACGAGGGGAAGACTCTACAAATGTACGCCGTCACTAACGAGCAGCCGTTGCTCTGCCGACGGAGACGGAGTGGCGAGGCTCGGCGGGAATGGCAGAGAAACGCCGGCGGGGGGAAGCGGCGCGGCGGCTTCGCTGGGAGGCCGCGAAGGCGCGAATGTTCCGCGCGAGCTGCCGGTCGCCGCCGCCGTGATACGTGAAGTTGTAGCTGCGCTCATCGAACGACGACTCCTATGCATTGGACTTCTCTCGCTTAAGATTCTCTCTGACTCATATCATTTCTTCACCAATGCACATGCATACCGGATCGGCTTCGTTGAAGACAACGGGAGAGGGGACGTCCACGAGATGGCGACTGTAGATCGAGCGACGCGGCAACTCAAAATGCATACATTCCAAACATATATTTTACCCGTTACATTGAACAATCAAATTCATCTTCTTAAACCTCGGATTAAAGATAACTGTAGACTCTTATTATCAGATATAGTATTTTCTCTTAAAGTCTACAAAATGCTTACGAATGATTGCAGTTGAATCACACGACAATTCTCAGTAGAATAAGGAAATGTATTGCTGACATCTCTTCCAAATGGCCTCTCTCGGCTCTCGAATGTATCCTGGACGAATCCACTGATCGACTCATTCCTTGGAATAGCTGTCGGTCTCTCGACGACTAGGCTGCAATCAGAGAGAAGCTCATGATATTCAACACACAATAAGAGTCAGAAGAAAGAAAAGAAAGAAATCTAGAAAACTCTCTGACAACGTTGTCTGCGGCGCTTTCTTGGCTGCTTCAGCAGAGAGGAAGTTCTCACTGGCGGAGGTGACAATCTTGGCCTGCGAGGAAGTGTGAGGGAGGCCGGCGAAGGAGCCGCAACGGATGCTCTCGGCGTACTCGTTCATTTCGATCGCCTGGAACCATTGTATCCCAAGACCGAACAATGTAGATCGTAACAATGTAACATGACAAATGTAACAAAACAATGTGTAGGTTGATTGTGTACCTTGTGCTGCTCAATCAACTCGCAGTGCTCGGCGTACTGCGCAATGAGATTCGGCTTGAGATATCGCTCGTCGAACTCGCGGAATCTGTGGTAGACAATGTTGTCACGGTGCTGGTCGGCCATGTTCTCCACGAAGTCAACGACCGTCCGGAACACCTCAAGAAGCAACTCTCTGCACTATCCACAGGGGTTCTTAGCATTTTCCTGTTCATACATTCCGATTGACAATGTTGAAGACTTTGTGGTCGTTGTCAATGTCGTGGTCCAGCTTCTTCGACAATCTCACTTGGAACCACCGAACCAGCGTCTTTATACTTGAGCCCTGAGAAGAAGTTTGTAGTGATTGTAGTGATATGTATTATATTCTATATTTATTTATTTATATATTATACAGTATCACCAGGATTGTACCTGTACAATAGTAGTGAATGCGACGACGATTATGGTGGCAGAGACGAGTGCCCGCTTCGTAGGCACCGTCCCTTCGTCCAGAGTCATGACTAGACCATAGCAGACTGCGCCTCGCAGACCACCGTAAGCCATGATGAACTGGTCCTACAACGAAATTTTATATACGTATATATATTTTTAGATACATATTTATTTAGATTTATTGATTAGAGTTGCATAAAATGAACATGTACCCTAATGCCGATGTGCAGATGAGATGGCCTGACCTTGTTGACTAGGGCAGTCAGCACGAAGACTCCTAGTTTCAAAAAAGAGTTCGTAATAGAAACGAGAGGGTGAAGCAATAAACAGAACGAAATTGAAACAAACTTGTAGCTGACCGATAAATCTTGCAAAGAAGATGCCGAAGAGGGTGAAGAGAATAAGTCCGGCATCGTAATCATGATCCGACCAAAGTGAGATTCCAAGGAAAACGAACACAGCCGACTCAGAACTAAACATTATATAATTACAAGTTGGACTGTCTTCAACGGTTTGATGCAAATTCTCTCTCTTTTTTAGGTTGAGGAAATTAATTGCTTAATTAATCGCCTTACTAGGAAACGAGGAACTTCAACAGGAGTTCGGTGAAGTTCATAATGTCATCGTGGATGTTGTGCGTGGTGTAGTTCTTCGAGATCACACCGCAAATGATCATGCTTAAAGTGGAAGGTTCAGTGAGGATTGTCTTGATACGAGATACCAAGAAGAGAAGTAATCACATATCATGAGGATACAGTGATGTAGAAGGAGAGAAAGAAGCTAACGCAAGAAGGCCGGAGAAATGGAAGGAATCCGTGAGAAGGTATGTCATGTAGGGAATGACCAGGAGGACCACCGGCTGCACCATCTGCTCTGCCACTAATAATCTAAAATTCAGAATATTTTAAACTGATTTTAATTTTACGATACAATAATAATGCTTATGAGGTGGCTATATGATTTTTGATCTCCAAGACGGGTTTCAGTTGCCTCATGATGGAAAGCGGCATGATTCCATTTCTTCATTTGAATCCAATCGAAGGAAGAGACAAAAGAAACCACACACAATTAAATCTGTGGTGTGCAAAGGAAATACATGCTTGGGCAACCGATGTCATTCCAATAGGAATTCCTCATGATGGCAAAAAAATATGAGGGAGAAAGAGAAAGAGAGAGAGACAGAGAAAGAGAGAGAGAGAGAAAGAGAGAGAGAGACAGACAGACAGATAGACTCCGTCTCTGCCCCCCTAAGAGATAGGGCAGAGACGGAGAGAGAGTGAGAGAGAGGCGAGCCAGAAGGGAGAGATAGAGAGGCGAGACAGAGGGGTGAGAGTAGCAGAGAGGAGAGATAGATGGAGGGGGATAGAAATAGTAGCGAAACAGTAAAGGAGTAAAATAAAAGTTGGCATGTAAAAGGGAGTAAATAGAAATGGCAGCACCTGGAGCATAATGACGTGAAGTACCCGCCGATCAGACCAAAGACGATGCCGCCAAAGCAGACGCGCAAGAAGGTGATGACCAGAGCGAGCACCTGGCAATAAAGGAGTAGAATGAAGAGGCAGAGAGAGAGAGAGAGAGCGAGAGAGAGGCAGAGAGAGGGATAGTGACATGGGCTGAGAGAGAGAGAGAGAAAGAGAGAGAGAGAGAGACAGGGGCGGAGAGAGAGAGAGAGAGTCAGAGAGAGAGAGAGGGGCATAGCCTTGCCTGGACGACGATGTCTCCACTCGTCACTGCAACATCGGTGACATCCTCTGCGATGGCTGCCTCGAGTGCTGCCGTCAGATTGCCCGAGTTGAGCGCGGCTGCCGCCGCTGCTCCTGGCGCCTCTTGCATCGCGTTCACGGCTTGATACAAAACCTATCAAGCAAACTCGCCATATTCATCTTTTTTTATCCACATAATCCAAACTATCCATTCACGTTAATTTACTCAACAAAATAATGTCAAAGAAAGAGATTAAAGATACTAAAGAAAAACTAACAATAGTGACAGCGTCATTCAGGAGACTCTCACCAAAGACGCAGATGTACAGAACTTCGTTGACCTAAACAAGAGAACGGCGCTTGAAGGATACGGTAGAAAGATAAGACTAGCCAGAAGTTATACCTTGATGTCGTCAAAGACAGTGAGGACTGCTACGGGGTCGACGGCGCATATGATGGTTGCGAAGAGCACGAGGGTCTCGATTGGGTACTCGTACTTGAAGTAGGAGCGGACGTACAAGTAGAGAGCAGCTTAAAAGATCACTCCTTCATATCTCTGCTTGGAGAGAGAGAGAGCGTGAGAAAGGAGAGAGCGAGAGAGAGAGAGAGAGAGAATAGGCGAGAGAGAGATAGAGAGAAAGAAAGAGAATGAAAATAACTTGCAGAGAATAGCAATGTTGACGACGGTGCCGACGACGGCATAGAGGGAGATCGTGCCAATATTCTGGAAGAAGTCCTTGTTCTTCATGCAGAATCCCGCTTCGAAGACAATGACAGGCAAGAGGAAGTTGAAGAACCATGACGGCTTCAGATACACCTCAATTCAGAAGCGAAGCTTTGTTTCCGTGTAATTCATTTCTGCCATACTCTACGTTTTCTTGCCAAACGATGCAACGACAGGAAGACTTCTGGAAGATTTTCCTGTATATTCGTTTCATTGAAACGTGAAAGTCAACATGGATTGTGCCCTGCTAGGAGTCTTTGTGGAGAACAAGGAGTCTTTGTCATCAATCATGACTGGACGATCGCCCCGAAGAAAGACAGGCCATTTCTTTGAAAGATCTAAGAGACGACAGAGACTGCGAGTGTGGTGGAACTAAGGCCTCTTCAACTGCCCCGCTAGAGATGCTTATCTAACGCATACAAAGCGATAAGCCGAACAAAAATGGTGTGGAGAATTACGCATTTTTGGACTGCAAGAGAAAGAGAAAGGACAGAAAATGACAGAACGAAGAGCGAGAGAGAGAGAGGGAGAGAGAGATATGGGAGAGAGAGAGGGAGAGAGAGAGGGAGTTATTGCACAAGAGGAAATGTGGCCTCAATCTTACGGCGGCATACAAGAAAAGAGTTATAAAAATATATTAAAAAGAAATAAGATGAAGATATTGCTGGAACTTGAATAAAAAGTGCGAACTTCTCTGGGATAGATGAGAGAGATGACGTAGCCACAGCAAACTCCCATTACGAGCAGACACACCGAATTCGGGACTTGCTTCACTTGGGCGACAACTAAATCATGCGTGTCTCTTCTAGAACACATAGCTGCGACTTCCAAGAGATATGACATATATCATCATAGTTCTTTCATAAATTCACTTTTCAAAGCCAATTTTCAGCAAATAAAAAGCATATGCATCCGATTTTCGGGAAATTATCGCAAAGGTATCGCACCGAGTTTGAAAATGCCAACGGAGAAGATGAAGAAGGCGAGTGCAAAGGCATCGCCCGTGTGCGAGAAGTCGATGAGGTGGTCGATGATGATGTGGTGATGGGAAGGCTGAGGAGGCGCGCAATCATGAGGACCTCCTGCACAACACAGAAAGAGACACTCTCCGCGCGGTTAGACATACCCCCTTTAAGAATATACATTGTATTATGCAGGCTATCTTCTCCTGCTACGCGCCCCCAAAATACAAACAAAAAAACAGCGATTTTGGCAAAACATTTAAGAAGATATTTCTAGAATTAAGGAAGAGGGCCAGAACAGCATTTTTACTCGAAATGCACTTTATATATACATAGGCTAGAAGGTTAAATAAACAGATAGAGACAGCTGATTTCTTAATTAAAGCATGTATGACGTACCTTGGTGAAGATATGAAGAAGGAGTGGTTAGAGTTGAAAGTGCATCGCCCGCCATGAGGGCAGACGAGACTGGCGGGTAGGCAGACGCCATTTCTCGCTCTCTCCTCCCTCACCAGCCTCCCTCTCTCTCTCTCTCTTCCTATCTCTCGCTTTCTCCTTCTCTCTTCCGCTGCTTGTCTCTCGTTCGCTGCCAAAAGCAGAAGTGGAAGCGGAAGGGAATTCCACGCTACTTTCTGAAATGATATACAAAACAACTTTACGAGAAGAAAAACGTTCTCGCTAACACGTTCAAACATCTGCGCCTTCACATTACAAAGTCAACTTTAGGGTGCTTGGCGAACAAAGAAAGGGGCGGCGGAAAGGAACAGATAAGAAAGCTTAACGAAAATCCACATAAAGGGAACACACGGCATCACGAATAAGTCACTCGTAGGATTACTCGCTAGGGGTAATGTGTCATCGAACTAATAAATAGCAGAGATCAAAAGGACAACAACATAATTGCAAAAAACATTGCCCGCGAAACGGGAGCATTCCACGTAAAAAACATTCTGATTTCAAAATCGATTTTCGGTGAGATGGGTGTCTGCGATATACGAAGGATAAACAGCGCCTTGTATATAGCGCATAAACTCACACTATTTTTAAACTATTTATAACAACGCTACCTTTTCAATGCACAGTGGGCGGGAAAGTATCCATTTGGTTTGAAATTGGAATGGCAGAACAGGACCAGGGAATTGGAACGACAGGGTGAATGCAGAGAATGCAGTAAGACAATAGGAGACGAAGCTAGAGAGGAGGTGTGATATAGAGAGAGAGCGAGAGATGGAGGAAGAGAGAGAGAGAGAGAGAGAGAGAGAGAGAGAGCAAGAGCAAGAGAGAGAGAGTGGGAGAGTGAGAGAGAGAGTGAGAGAGAAGACAGAGAACGTAGGAGCAACGAGGTTAGAGCACGTAGGAACCAAACTGCGGTGCGATAAAGACGCTGAGGTCAACTGGATGAGAAAGGCCTGGAGTACAAACCACCAGGTGTGCAATACTTAAGGGGGGAGAGGGGTTGGCGCTTCTCACGGGATGGTCCAGGAGTTCAAAGGCGAGAGCCACCCGGATCTATTAGCACTTTTTGTTTGCAATACAGACTATTCCTCAAAAGAGGTCGAGTAGCAGGCGCTGCCAGGCACATTCTCTAACTCACAGGGTAACAAAATGAGAGATAGCGCGTGAGAGAGAGAGAGAGAAATAGATAAAGAGAGAGAGAGAGAGAGAGAGAGAGCGAGAGAGAGAAAGGATAGACAGAGATAGAACAATCTATGGCTGCCGCTGAAGTCCTGGAACAGCATAACGGCAGGATGTACTCCAGAAAGACTTAGTGCCACATTTCTATGCTTCTGCCAAATTGGCCACTCCGGAAACATTTTGAATTAGTGTAGAAATGGAAAGACTGCTGCTCTGAAAGGGCAAATAAATGAACAACGGAATGGAATAGAACGGGGAGAGCTAGAGCAGAAAGAAATAGAGGAGAGAATCAGAAAGATAGGAGGAAGAAATAGGAGCAGGGAGGGACAGAGAGAGAGAGAGAGAGAGAGAGAGAGAGAGAGAGAGAGAGAGAGAGAGATAGAGAGTGAGCGAGAGAGAGATACAGAGCGAGCGAGAGGGAGATAGACAGCGAGCGAGAGAGAGATAGAGAGCTAGCTAGAGAGAGAGAGAGAGAGAGAGAGAGAGAGAGAGAGAGAGATAGACAGAGAGACGAACGAAGGCGTGAAAATGGACTGCCTTGGCCGCATTTCGTTCGGCCTGAATGATCGACGGGATACTCTTGCTTGAGTGCCCCTGCATCCTTGTTTTCCTTGAGCTGCCCGTTCAAGGGGGGCATAGCCATCCATGTTCAGCAGGTGGAGAAGATAGGAAGAGGGAATTGATCCGGCCAGAGCTACGGAGGAATCGCCATTGCAATGCCAGGCAGATAGAGATAGCTGCAGGTGACTCAGCCGGGCACACAAATAAAGACTTCCTCCACTCTCTCTCTCTCTCTCAATCTCTCCTCCTCCGCCTCCACCTCCTAGAAGATGGAACTGTAAACGAGTCAGTTTCTCGTTGTCTTCGAATTGAAGGAATTGAAGGAATGATGAAGCGACTTTTCGAAACACTGGCATGAGATGGAGTCAAAACATAATCGAAGGAAGAAGAACACTGTAGGTACACGTACATACATATATGATATAAATGGACAAGAAATGGGACTGCGATGTGTCAGAGGAAGTAGACACTTGAGAAGATTGAACGGGTTAAATGACAGAGCAACATGTACATAGAGATGAAAGAAATAGGACTCAGAATATGAAGTGAAAGAAGACTTACGACAGAAAAAGGTGCAGAGAGGACCTCAGGCTGTGTGTCAGTGAGAGAGAGAGAGAAAGAGAGGGGGAGAGAGAGAGAGAGAGAGAATGAACATGAGAGAAACAGACGTGTGGTCGCACAGGATCGTGTCTATAGCGACTACGAAGCTTACTCTTGAGTTTCGAATAACTCTTTTCCATAGGTGAAACGTTTAAAGGCGAAATGTCGAGTAGCGTATTTAAACTTCTATTTCAGCTTTTCACCGATTCTAAAATATTCGCAACTGCTTGTACATAGCTTATTTATTACTAATGAAAACTATAGCGCATTCTTTTTATATGCAAGCTAAAGATTGAAATAGAAATAAAAGCATTCATTAGCATATGCAAGACAACCGTGAGCGTGCAGAAGCAAGAGAAAGAGTAAAGAGAAGGACTAGCCAGGGGAGGGAGAGTGGATTGAAGTCCAGTGAATGCCAATCCCCATACGAATCCTCCTCGGAGATATAATAGCAATCACATTCAGCGCACATTCGAAATGGCAAGAGCCTCCATTCATATTCAGCTTTCCATAAGGATTGGGACATGTTGTTGCCCATAGTTTCACACTGTTTTCGCATAGCAGCCACATAGACAGACATACCTGTATTCTAAGATGATTATAATACAAAAAGGGGCCTGTTTCGTCAGCAGGATCTCAGGAGAAATACAATGCTTGTGAAAATCCGTGAATTCATGCAAATGTTGAGGATACGAAAATGCATAGACATCGTCGCACAGTGATGAAGGGAAGGCTGTGAAGAAAAGGAGAGAATCCAGATCGCCGCCGCCCAACCTTTGTTCAGTATATTAAAAAATGATTGAAGAAGGAAGGGTAGGAGATGTGAAATGGAGTAGATAGAGGTAGAGAGAGCGAGAGAGAGTGAGAGGGAGAGAGTGGATGAGAAGGTGAGGGCAGACAAGAATGAGAGACTAAGACGCCTGAGCGTGATGCAAACCATCTGTTGATGAAAGAGAGTAGATACTGAATAGCAATGCTGAGAAAAGCTGGGAAACGGAAGGAGACAACAAACTAAATGCTGAAGGGGAATAGTAATTGCGTTCTTTGCGCTTGGTTAGAGTGAAGGGAAGAGAAGATGGTCTAAAGGAAGACTAGAGAAGGAGGGCTAATGAGAAAAGAGAAAGAAAGAGAGAAAAGCTAGTGGTCGAACAGGTGATGGAAGCTAACCGATCTCTTGTGGATATTGTGAGGATGCCTGGGCCGAAGGGTTTAAGAGGACAGCTGCGCATACGAATTGCTGCTTGGATAAGAGGACAGGAAGACGGTCAGATGGCAGGGAAGACTGCCCACACAAACACGCTGCACTGCTCCCACACACTCTCACTCCCCCTCCTCTCTCTCTCCCTCTCTCTCTCCCTCTCTCTCTCCCTCTCTCTACCTCTCTCTCTCTCTCTCCCTCTCTATCACAGTACGTAAGGGGGAGGCAAATATGTAGATCACGAAATAATGAGCCTGAAAGCCGCATGTCATTTGAAAATATACATTTGCATTGCATTATCTGGTAAGGATTGTTAAGGACAAGCAAAAGGAAAAGCAACAATGGTGTGAGAAGGGTGCTGACTAGACGGAAGAAGCAGCTGAACATGAGTGATAACGGTCCTCCTTCCAATAACTACCTTATCAGTCCACTCGGCAGTTCTCCCTTATGCACAGGGCTAGGCCGGGCCAACAGAAGCAATTGAGCTGCTGCTTAAATGATTATCAAATACTTTTCGTCATCGGATATTCTACTCGCTTTTCGCGGTGCGTTAATCTGGTCATAAAGATAGCAATCAGAAAGATAAAAACCATGACCAGATTTGCTGTGGCGGGAATCTCTGCTTCTGCCCATGCAGCATGAAACGCACACATGTGGATGTGACAACTTGAATGAGGCAATAAATGTCGGAAGGAAAGAGTGTGCTATGGTGAAGCAACAGAGAATGTCTTTGGACGAATCCTCAATAAAAAAAATATCTCGAGAAGACCAACTAACTGGCTTTCATTTGAATAACACTATTGGCGTCTGCAGATAAACAATAAAATGAATTGAATGGATGACGGAAAGGAATTTCGTGAGAAAATGAGAAAGGAGTGAGAATGCGGCAGCAGAGAATGAGAATTACGAGATAACAGAAAACGGCGTAATTGGAAGAAGAAGAAGAAATGGTAGACGAACGGGCTCCTCCCTCATCTCCTCGTTCATTCCGTGCAAATCCGATATGAAGATCAATTTTTTCCTCCACCATAAAAATGTACTTATGTAGTATGTACATATGTCTGTACGTATTGAAATGAAATGAGGAGTGCTTAGTGCTCTGATTCGCACTTAACACCCGCTTACATGGTGCAAGGCGCTGGTCCCTCGATGTTTTCTCATTCATACGCGCTGGCCTCCTCCAGCCACATGCACATTTTAATACCTTCCTTCTATGTCTCTCTGTTCTCTGCTCTCCTTCACGATAACAATTTCAGGATCTTTGTGCTAGTTGTTCTCTTATCTCTCTCTCTCTCTCATAATCACCTTGACCTCATATCTGCATATCTTCATCTGCAACAATCGTCATTTTCTCATCAAGTATTATATTTTCCTCCTTTTTTCTCGTATCTCTCTCGCGTCTTCTAAGCAGTGACTTCAATTGAAATCTTTCCATTTGAACATTACAAAAATATTTTCGCAACATTGTGATTTTATTCATAGAACTGAAAATAGATAATTTTTTGCCATTGGATGCACTATTAGTATTATCCGCTAAATTCAAATATACATATCTATAATCCATCATTATCCATACATTAATGTTCATCTTGTCGCTTGGCAGCATGCGTCGCTGCATGAATTTCACAAAGCCTCATCTAGGGCGTTCTACGGACTATATCAATTCAGACTAATAAGCACCTGAGATATGCGCGTCCTCTATAGCCACTTATCGATATCCTCCCGAAACATCCCTGCAATTGATGATCACCTAATTAGCGGGGGGGGGGGGGGAGCACACACTTCTCTCCTTCTCCTTTCCGCATTCACTCCATCTTCCCCAAGTCTGATTCGCTCTCTTTACATCCCCTCTCTCATCTTCGCCATCTTCTTATACATTTGAACGCCAACCATTGAAACTTTTTTTTTGTGGTTATAGCAAAGGATTCCGATGAGTTCTGGGAGTAGTGTGTTGACATGTCTGCATAGACTCTCTCCATAATGCGATGATAGATGGCGCATTCTGCTGACTTTGCAGAAGCATGAGTGAGTCGGGTTCCCTGTTGGTGTCTCCTCCTGTGAGGAGTCCTGAGTCGGCTCCTGTCTCCTCGCCTCCACATCACCCCACCACCAATCCACTCACTCAACGGAAAAAGTTACCTGCAGCCACTCCGCTTAGCACAGGTCAGTTCATCCATCTCTATTATTTCGTAGAAAAGAAGACTGGAATTGATTGTATCTTTCGGTGCTCCCTTCTGCCTGCTCGCTCTCTTCACTGTTTTGCGTGTGGCCGCCTATGTGTTATTGGCGTCGCGCCCCATCAGGTGGCGCACTTTACATCGATCTTGGACAGTCTGGTTATTTGTTTAAGCGCAAATTTCCCGCCGTTTCATCAGCTTGCGCTTGGTGGTGAGAGAAGGGGCAGGCCAGGCCAGGCAGGCTCTCTGATTCCCCCCCAATCTCGAATGCATGTGAGGGAGGGAGTCTCTCTCTGCCCTCCGCATCTCTCTGCTCATGATGAGGTCTCGAGGGCCGGAAGCCCTGTGCTGCCGCCGTCTAGTTGCGCAGTTGTGCCTCGAGGCCGCGGAGTGAGGTATGGCTTGGGGGAGGCTGCCTTACTTTAGTCATGTGCCATGTCATTCATCCATCAAGCATATGCATATACACTGCCATCTTGCCACGTCCCTCTAACTGTTCCGAGAGCTTGCCAGGTCTCGTCGTCATGACCATTTATTCATCTGGAACACACACACATTCTCTCTCTCTTTTGCAGGTTCTTTCTCTCGCAAAATATCTCTCTACCTCTTGTTCTTACTCTCGCTCTCTCTCTCGCTCACTCTATTTCTCGCTCCTTCTTTACCTGGCTCTACTCTCAATGAATTTTCTGTTAACTTCAGCTTTATTTATTTTAACACAGCGTGAGCTAATTTTGAACTGTTATAATGTTCTGGACAAATTCATAGTCCAGAACATTATATCATCGATAGTGTGATCACAATCCAATCATATCCGACATTCAATGTTAGAGGAATAATACTTACTTACAATTAGCCTTCCAGAACATTTGTTTCGATAAATTGTCCTTGGCACTTTCCGACATGAGGACTTTATGTCGTTGTCGAATGCTCTGTAAACACTATCAACCCAATTTCTGCGGTACTCGACATTTTCATCGCTCCCCACGCAAGATGCAAGGTTCTTGCCTCTGCGCTGCCTCTCTTCTCTTGTATCTCGCTTTTCGTCTTCCTTTCTCTCGCTCTCTCTTCTTCTCTTTCTCTCTTCTTTATGTTCCACGTTCTTTCACCTTCACTTTCTCTCACTCTCTGTCTCACTCTCCCACTTTCTTTTCTTCTCTCCTTTCCAGCATATTCTCCGTATTTCGCTTCCGGATTTGTCAAGCTCTTCAGTTCATGAGCTTTCGAAAAGAGCGTTACATTCGTGTGGCGACGAGGCTTTCATTACAACTCTTTGCGACGTCTGTCCTTCGCCCTTCCAAGAGCGTTTCTCTCTCTCTCTCTCTATTCACTCTTTCTTTCATCTCTCTCTCTCTATTCACTCTTTCTTTCATCTCTCTCTCTCTCTCTCTCTCTCTCTCGTCTCGCTTCTTCTCTCTCACCTCTCTCTCTCTCTCATTGATGACATCAATTTTGTATGGGGCATGAAAGTAGAAGCAGTACTCTCGAGTTGAGGCAGAATTAAGCGATGCGAAGGGGCGGCTTTGGAAGGGGGAGGGATGGAGGGTGGAAGAGGGGACGGTGGGATGGGTGAATGGGCAGGGATAAGGGGAGTAAGAAGGAGAAGAAGGAAGGAAGGATGCAGACGGCCAGTTGCCGTCGTCCCTGTCGCTTCTTCTTCTGCTCCGACGGCAAACACTGAGAGAAGAGAAGGCGGCAGAGGGCGGCACTCCCTGCGAGCCACGCAACGCGCTCGCGACTATTCGATCGCTTTTCACTCTGCACTACTCTCTCTCTCTCTCTTTTCACTTTCTCTCTGCCGCCCTCTCTCTCTCTCTCTCTCGTTCACACCCACTCTCCCTTTCTCTTTTTCTCTCTCTCTCTCATCCTTTCACTAATAACTTTCTGTTGCTCCCTCTCGTTGTTCGGCCTTCTGTGTTCACATTTCTTCTGAGTCTCTCACTAATTCCACTCGTAGTCTCTAGCTTGCTCAAATTGAAAGAAATCCATTCTTTCGTATTATGAGGAATTGTCTCTTTATACTGGCGCACGAGCACACAGGATATCATCAATACTGCTAACGTTCTTATTGAGTTGTTACATCTGCGAGCTCTCTATATTGTCCGTACAATGAAGCATGACGTGTTGTGATTGGAGTGTGGAGGGGGGGGGGTGCTGGAATTGCTTGGGAATGCTTGCTTTCCAATAGCTTCAAGGTGGTTGGAAGATGCACTTGGTGTCATCGGCTCTCTCACTGTAGTTGTCGTAGAGGGAGTGTAGAGAATGTGGTGGATGGGGGGTAGGGGGGGGGGGATTGGAAAGAAAGCGTAGCTCGCCTGTCTGTCCCTGCAGCTGCGCGCCTGTGTGCCACTCCCCCTGGCAGTCTACTCTCATCTGCCTGCATCCCACTTTGCATGCGAGAGCGCCTCGAGCAAAGGATTCTCTCTCTCTCTCTCCCGTCATTCTATTTCTCTCGTCTCTCATTCTCTCGCTCTCTCTCTGTCTGTCTCTCCTCCACTTTAGATGGCTAGAAGAAGGCTGCTGCTGCTGCCCCTCCAAGTACGTAGAATAGTCGCTGAGATGCCTGAGGCATCTCTCATCTTTTCTTCTTCACTTCTCTCTCTTCAACCCTTTGTTTCTCTTCATGTTTCGCCATGCGTTCTATTTTGCTTCCTTTTTTGTCTTGTTCTTCTCTTTGCCTTGTCTCTCTTCCTTAACCTCAATGGTTAGGCAACTATGGCGAGGGCTACTCGGAAGCCGCCTCTTTGCTCGCAGTGTCAC
This sequence comes from Allodiplogaster sudhausi, assembly GCA_945643635.1. Taxonomy (NCBI): domain Eukaryota; kingdom Metazoa; phylum Nematoda; class Chromadorea; order Rhabditida; family Diplogasteridae; genus Allodiplogaster; species Allodiplogaster sudhausi. Next base: position 1,851,184 of record CALZFC010000009.1, read on the forward strand.
ACGCACCAGACGAGCTCAGCTTTGCCATGCTGGCCCATGCACCTCATTCCGTTCTCTTTCAACACTTCCTTCTTCTAATTCTTCCTTGCTCCAGCTTCCTCGATTCATTCCAAAAGAAGACTTTTATCCGCAAGGCTCAATGGGATTGCTACGCTGTCTATTAGCCCTCCCATGTACAAGAAACTCATGGTACAGTTTGTTTAGTAGCAACTGTGGGAACACGCGTTTTCTTTTGTTTCCCTGTGTGAGCAAACACATGGTTCGTATTGCCTTCAGCCATTCAGCAGTCGTTGATCTTTCATACTCCTCGCCTTGTCTTACTGCTGGATATAGCGCATTATTTTCCATTTGCATAGCCGTCATATCGAATAAATCTGCATTGCTATTATGTCAAAGATGTCTGAGCATTCCGCGCTAGTCAGATGTTCTCTTTGGGACTCACTCTTATTGGAAGTCTCCGCGCAGGCTCTGCAGGGGGGCGTCTGTCTGGCATCAAGAGGGCCCCGACCCTCTAAGCAGCCCTCCGCACCACACACTTATTCCTCTTGTCCTCTCCTTTTCCATTCCTTCCTTCGTTCACCATTTCTTCTCTATCTCTCTCTCTCTCTCTCTCTCTCTCTCTCTACTTTACACATCTCCGCTCCCCCTCTCCAAGTAGCAACTGCCTATTCTTCAGCTTCGCTGCTCATAACTTTCTCGCTTTAATAGTTGCCACAGCCTGTTCACAGTTTGTTGTTCTGCCAAAGTGTGGCTCTCGCAAACATGAGATGTCATGGGAGCAATGATGAGAGTGCACCTTCTCAGAGTCCTCTCTCTCTTTCTTTCTTTCTCTTTCTCTCTCTCTCTCTCTCTCTTTCTTTCTTTCTTTCTTTCTCTCTCCCTCTCTCTCTCTCTCTCTCTCTCTCTCTCTTTCTCTCTATCTCCTTCCCTTTCTCTCGCATCTCATATCTCTATTCGTTTTTGTGTTGTCTTTATGCCACGTAGTCCTCTCTTCCTGATGACTCTTTCTCTTCTTCTTTCAGTGCGTCGTCGCTTGTTCAATCAGAGGTTGAGTACGTCGCTTCAAGGCGGCTTCTCGGATGACATCGTGCCGGTGTGCGTGTCTTCGGCCTTTGCGGTGGGTGCTTCTCTTTCACTCTCTGCTCTCTCTCCTTTCATGTTCTCCCTTCCAATCCCTCCTACTCTGTTCTCGCTCTCTTTCCTTTCTATCCTCTTTTCCTTCTCTCCTATTCCCTTCTCGCTCTCTCCTTCTCTCTCTCTCTCTCTCTCTCTCTCCGTCCTCTCTTGCTCTCCCTCTTTCACGGTCTTCACATCCCTTTCCGCCTCTCATTTGCTCCAGGATCCGCTCGCCTCTCCCATATATTGCTTCCACTTCCTCCATCATGCCCCTTCCTCGTCTCTCCTCTCTAGGCATGCCACTCTGCTATCTCTTCTAATTATAGTTAGTGTGCCCGTGAGACAATTTGATGCATTGGAGTGAGGGATGCGAGGCGGGAATGAAAAGAGAGGATCTCACAACGAACTGGACTCACCATTGCTGTACAAATTGCAGAGCAGATTCCATTGTCCAATAAGCCACAGTTAGTCTATTGCGGACGATCGAATTTCTCGCTCTGGGGTTATCTTTACGGTGGACGTAGTTATTTTTATTCATATGCATATACGTATGTTTTTATGGAGGCTTCGTTCCTCTTCTCGATTACCAACTGTTATTACCTTCTGTGATTCAGCGAATTGATTGCCACCTAGAACTTGCATTCTATTTTTTATGCATATGGAGCACAGAATTGTTGGTTATTGGTGCACAGAGATATATGTATGTACATACATACATATAACAAAGACATTGAATGACAGGCAGATAGCGAGAGGACGAATGACAGAGAGAGAGAGAGAGAGAGAGAGAGAGAGAGAGAAAGAGAGCGAGAGAGAGAGAGAGAGAGAAAGAGAGCGAGAGAGAGAGTGAGAGAGAGAGGGCGAGAGAGAGAGAGAGAGATAGAGAGATGGGAGCTTTGCAGACAGAACACTTGTCTCTCAAGGATGTAGCATGGGGGGGGGGCGCCGTCCATGGTGGAACTGATTAGGAATGCACGAGCGAATTGGCGTCGGCGCTTTCGTGCGAAGCTGAGGCGATTGACGAAGGCGTCAATCTGTGGATGGGGAAAGTGGAAGAGGACACAGGGACAGGGTCCACCATCCCATCCCATCCCTGCTGCTGTTGCTAGGCGGACACCGCGTTGTGCGTAGCAAGAGTGTCCAAATAATGAATGAGCCCGCCATTCTTATCCTCGCGCCATGTCTTCGTCAATTCTGCTGCTCTTGCTCTCTTTTTACCTCGCAATGATTTATGCCTCTGATTCTCTCATCATGTCGTCGACGTCTCTAATTACACCATCATTCACACTTAGTCATCCCAGTGTTCATGTTTACAAGAGAATGGATGAAGTGTTCTCTTTGAAGAGAAAGAGAAAGAGAGTGTGACATTTCACGAAGAAGCTGTTGCCCCCTCCGCCCATCCGCCCCCCGCTCCATGGCGAAAGAGGATGATTCGATGCTTTCGCAGCTCGGCTACCTTCTTCTTCCTCTCAAGTACTCCTGACAGCCAGGGGGACAAGCAGCGAGGGAAAGGGCGACGGGAACGATGGCAATTGAGCTAGCCAGTGAGAGCTTCTTGGAGGCAGGCAGGACAGAAATGATGACTCGGGGATGCAGGTGCCAGTACTCTCTCTCTCTCTCTCTCTCTCTCTCTATCTCTCTCTCTCTCTCTCTCTCTCTCTTTCTCTCTTTTCTCTCTCTTTCTCTCTTTCTCTCTCTTTCTCTCTATCCTTTCTCTCTCTATCTATTCAATCCCTCTCTTGCTACCCCTCTCCATTCTCTCTCTCTCTCTCTCTCTGTCTCTCTCTCTCTACTTTTCATCTTCTTCTCTCGCTTCAGCCCTTCTCTTCAATGGAATCATCTCATGTTCTTGCCCTTCCTTTATCTTCCTTAGAAATGCTCTCTATAGAGCTGTGCAATGAATGCAACGAGTAAAATAAGTGGAGAGATTCGAATAGATGACCCTGCAAGTTATGGAGTCATGCACACTGAATGCAGAGCAAACTCATTTATGTCAAGGGGAGCTCACAACTATCTCAATTTGAATACTCATCCATGCATAGCATAGACATGCATCCACGACAGTACGCTTGAATTGAACGTTTTGAGTGTAGCCACCATTCATCTTCCATGAGACCATGTCAAATGAGCAGGCAATGACATGGCCGCAACAATGTCATCACATTCTTATGGCTGATCACACATCCTTAATTAATCGCGCGATTGCTCTCATCTAAGCGGATTATATCGTGCAGATTTCGCGGCTCTTGGAAATCAGCGAAGAAAAGTTGAAAATTTTGATTTTTTTTTCTTCTTCTAGCAACCATCTCGAAACTAATGAATATCCTTAGCTTATGAATCTTTTAGAGCAAAAGCGAGCGGTGCTAATTCGATCCTTTTGCGAGGGCAAAAACGAAGGTTACGTCTTTTTGCGTAAATGTTGTTGCTTAATTGACATTGTCCCTTACTGTCTGTTTTCGAAATTACCTGCCGTTCCTGCCTGGCAGTCGCGCGACCTTAAATTTGAATGCTATCCTGTGCTGCTGTTCCCGCCAGAAAATGTAGAACAAGCAATCGGGGCTGGAAGAGGCGAGGAGATGAGTTCGGTTGACGATCTCTCTCATGCTGTCTGCGTCTCTCGCTTGGCCGTTGTCTCTCTGCCCCGAGTGAAGGGAGGCCATTCTGCTGCTGCGATTTCTCCTCACAGCACGCACAAAGAAGTAGCAGCCTTGCTCGGACTGCGCAGTCTCCTCTCCGCGTGGCTGGCCAGGCCTTCGCTGGCATTGTCACCTTATTTTCTCTTCACCCATTCTCAGCTTGTCGCTCGCTCTCCTGATTGTCCGGCCAAGATGTTGCGCACAGATAACTTCTGTTCTCTTTTTAGAGACTTTCTTGTGCTCCTTTCTGACTATGCATCGGCCGAGATGCGGAGCAGCAACAGCATTTGGCGGAGATAAAGAGAACTCGACGCCAGGAGGCCGCTTAGAGCGGGCCACGGCGCATCAGAGAGACTCGCGGAGACGAACAGCGAGTCGACTGCTCGAGAAGAGGCGAAGGGGACCAAATGATGATGACGAGCAGGCAGAGCAGTCATTCTGGTCCGTGACGTCGCGGGATGGCGGACGCAAGGTCCACTTCTCGAGGACGTCGCCTTCGCGAGTCTCTGTGGCACGGCGTGCAATGCGCGCTGTGAAAATGCAACAGCAGCAGCAGCAAGCAGAGAAGCAACCATCCAAGGGGACCAGCAAGAGCACGATTGACACCATGAGTGCTATTAGAGAAGAGGACAACGATTCTCTCTTCTTCTCCCACTCCTCTCTCATTCTTCTCAACGAATCGCCCAGTAGACGCGCGAATTATTCCTTGGTCGGGTTGCTGCTACTCATCGTATCGATTCTAAACTTTGTTTCCTTTCACACTCTCTATAAACCTTTATTTTGTATTCCCTTTTTTCTCTCTGAGCGACATGGAGACTGGCTAAAGGAAAATTATCAAAAATTGTATAAGAGATATTAATAGTAATATTTTAATAGTAAAGATTATGCTTCCTAAGCCGCATCAAAACTCATATTTGCCTTTTGCAGGATAGACCGACTTTCGTAATGGCAAACGAAGGCAGCAGCAAAACAGGCTCTGAGGTGTGTTTTCCTCTTTTCTCTCTTTATATGAATGATGACTTGTTGCCTGTTCATGTCAGCCACATTCTATTTCCTGTATTTCTTGCATGTTCAAATGTACGTAAGGGAGGATATGTTATTATACCTGTACGGCAAATCTTATGCATATTTTCGCTACTCAAGATCCACTTATGATCTCATAGATATTTGTGCTGCTTATGCTAGAATTCGTCAAGGATCTTATCACTAAAGTGTTCAAGAGCGGTTTAAACATTTTTATTCCAAGGAATTGAGTGGCAGCACTATACACATGTTCTTCACGTTCTGAACCAATATTTCCATAGTTATTTTCTGTGTTGCCCAAAAATTCAAATAGTTCCCATGCAGAGAGCCAGCGGATCTTTTCGGAGAGGGAAATTGATGGATTGCCAGGTTGACCTTCCTTCCAGTAGTCTTTGATGCTCTTTTCTCAAGGGAGCTCTGGTGATGGGAGATGCTCATTTATTTCTTCTTCTGTTCTCGCTCCTCGAATCTTGGCGCGTGACGACGTTCAAGTAGCGATTCTATTAGATCGACACTTCAGAGGAGCTCTCGTCTCTGCATCTTTCTCTCTGTTTCTCTCTCTCTCTCACATTCTCTCTCTCCATTTCTCTCTCAATCTCTCTCTTCCTCCCTCCACACTCCCTTTCTCTTTCTATGCAGCCTTTTTTCCCATGGACATCATGACAGACAATGAAGCGGGGCCTGTAGCCGTCGTCGTCGGATTCTTTCATTAGATATGGGTCTGGAGGCCATTGGGAGAGGGAGGTTCCCTCTTCCTCTTCATTGGTGCCCTCTTCCTCGTCAAGCCGCCGCCGGATTAGAAGTCCTCCTCATGGCTGAACGGAGGCTGCGACAGTCGCTGCTGCTGCTGGTGGTGCTCCTATGTAGTTAGCCATTCAAAGCGGGGAGCCTCCAGAAAAGCCCGAGGGAGCGAGTCGTTCTCTCCATCTCGTCATTCCTTTCTCTCTCACTTCCTATCCCTGCCATGCTCGTTCTACGCTTCATTCAGGTAGACTTTTCTGGATTCTCATTCAACAATCCACAATTACCTCCATTAAATGTTACTGGGAGAGACGTAGAGAAAGAAGAAGCGAGGGAGAGAGAGAGAGAAGTGAGAAAGAGAGAGTGAGAAAGGGAAAGAAAAGAGAGAGTGAGATAAAGAGAGAGAGAGAGAGAGAGATTGAAAAACAAAAAGGAAAAGAAGAATTAAAAGAAGAAATACTCCTTTTCCTCGCGTCTCTTGTCCTTACATTCAGCACTTCTGATGAATGAATTCGATTGTACACTCTTGCCTCTCCTTTCGTCCCTTTCCATCCCAATTATGCTCCTTTCATGTGTAAGTGTAAAGCTGTTCTCATATCTCAGTCTTCTTCTTCTTCTTCTTCCTTGTATGAGAAAGAGGTGAGACTGGAAGGGTTGTTGTACTGGTGAGAGTTGTCGACTTGGAGTGAGTGTGTGTCTGGAGTGTTGCTGCTGTCCGCCGTGTACCCCTAGGAATGGAAGGCGAGATGGTCTGAACAGGGAGAGATATGGACCATTCAAGCCGCCACTCTCCTCGCTCTCCTCTGGCTCATATTTCGCGAGCATATAAGTGGTGCGCGAAGGACAGAGAGAGAGCGTGAGAGAGAGAGAGTGAGAGAGAGAGAGAGGAAGAGAGAAAGAGAGGGAGAGAGGAAGAGAGAGAGAAAGATAGGGAGAGGGAGGAAGAGAGAGAAAGAGATAGGGAGAGAGAGGAAGAGAGAGAAATCCTTGTTTGAACAGTCGCCTGGTGCTTCTTCATCGACACGGCTTCCAACCAGCCAGGGGTCCTTAGCCGCTGATGCAGCCGCTGAGAGGTCTCTCTCCACCTTCCATCTCTCTCTCTCTCTCTCTCTCTCTTCTCTTGTTCTCTTTCTTTCTCTCTCTCTCTCTCTTATCCCATATTCTGTAGTCTAGACGTGCTGTGGAAACGAGAAGAAATAGGTGAACTGTGAGCCTCGTGGCATTGCTGCTGTGCCTGTGGGTACGGAGAGGAGAAGAAGAAGCTGTACATCCTCGCTCCTCTTCAAGCCCTTCCACCCCTCCTTTCCCTCTCTTCCTCTCCTTCTCTTCTGTGTGATGGCAGCAAAGGGGCGCAGGAGCAGCCGTCGTCGTCGCTCCATTTTATTGCATTCAATTCTATTTGAGCGGCTGTTCTGCTTGTCCTTCTTCTTCTTCCTCCCGTTTTCAGTGCTGCTGCCAACTCTCTTCTTTTTTTGTCTTTTCTCGTGCGCTCCATCTCTGTCTCTCTCTCTCCTCCCTTTCCTTTCTCTCCTTCTTAGTAAGCATGAACAAAGGTAGAGCGTGTGTGGTGACTGGCGAGAGCACTCCCCCCCCCCCTCCCCGCTCTCGTTTCCTAGTCCCCGCCCACGGGAGAGCCGTTGCTTGCTTGCTCTTGCTGCCCTCAGGGCACATCCATCATGAGTTATATGGAGCTGTAGAAATGCCACTTGTCATGTCCTGCTTATTAGGCTGCAGTCTTGTCATATAGGGCAGCAAACACACCTCGTCTTCCAACGAACCACGCAATCGCACTCTCTACGTGTCTGTGCTCTCTTCCACTCTGTTGCTATCTCATATTACATATGTTGTCTCTCACGTCTCTTTACTGCTTACTAGTCAAACTTTTAGAATTCTGCAATCTCTTACTTTCATGACTTCTTTGCCAGTTTGCGTCATGGAATTGCACAATGTGAGAAAATAAATAAATATATGTAGACACTGTTAACGAATCAGAAAATATTCCGTCACGTGCTTCACTCTTTTCTACTGCAGCCCTTTTACTGAGTACAATATACAGCATAGAATTCCTTTGATAGTTAGCATTTAAAGGATTTTTCCTATATGCTATCGATAATAGTATGATATATTTTTAGCTGTCATGCATATATACATATATATATATAAATATATATATATATATATGCATATATATATATATAACTTTTATCATATGGCAATTTGTTAACGATTTTTTACACTTCTAAACTGGTCACAATCTGGCCAGTCTGTCCGAAAATATACGTTATTTCACTCTCTAGGAAAAAGTGAAGTTTGTTTGTGAGACTTAATATAAATTGGCCTTTAATTGAAAAGGAAATGAGAATGCCGAATGCGAAGGGATAATGATTCGTGTGAGAAGAGCAGACCGAGGGAACATTCCGAAGGGGAGAGATGTCTTCCATCGAAGAGGGGAATTCCGACGAAGTTCGAAGAAGGAGAATTGAAGAGGTGGGGAAACAGACGAGAAGGTAAGATAGCGAGAAAGAGACGAGAGATAAAGACAGACAGAGAGAGAGGTAGAGAGAGGGAGAGAGAGAGAGAGGGGAGAGAGAGAGATTACGGAAGCGATCCTTCAGCAGGAGAGGGGGGGGGACTCGGTGCTCGGAGTAGCAGAGCCACCCGTCGAGGGCGTCAATTTGCGTGTGCCTCGGGTAATTGATTGTGGGCACGAGGAGGGAGTGAGGACGAGTCTGGCCAGGAGAGAAGAGGAGAGGATAGGAGCGGCTGTAGCGCCACAGGCATACTCAACGAATAGAGGGAAGGCAGAGTGAGAGAGAAAGAGTGAGAAAAAAGAGTGAGAGAGGGAGAAAGATGAAGAGAAGGAAGAGAGAGAGAGAGAGAGAGCTAACCATTGATAGAGAAGCATATTAAAGGATGAGCAAATGACCAAGTTGTAAGTTGGTGTACGAAGGATGGAAAAGGCCCATGTCCTCCTCCTTCTGGTGGTGACACCTCAGCCACAACTTCTTTTGACCCTTGTTGCTCTCACCAGCTTCTCGTCTTGCTGCCACTCGCATTTCTCCTCTGCTTCTCTCTCTCTCTCTTCTCGATATATCTTCTCCTTTTACTTCTCATGTTCGTTCCTCACCATCTTTTATTGCTGCCTCTCCGGCCCGTTTCTTCTTTCTCCTCTTTCCTTGTTTCTTTAGTGCTCTGTCCATCATGTTCGCTATTTCTCAATGTCTCTGACCGCCTCTCCCGCTGTAATGCCCCTCGTGGCAGTTCGCATTTCTCAATCTTGTTCCCCTTATTTGCATCTCTTCCGTCTTCCTCTCTGCTTGAAGCTGCTCCCCACTCCATCTTGCTTCCTTCTCTTCTTCGTTCTTCTCAATACACATTCCTTTTTTTTCTCGTGTTGCAGCTATGCGTTTTGCTTATTGTTAGATACAAACTTTAATTTCTTTATTTCTTTCCCTATCTCTCTCTCCCATTTTCATTCGCTATACTAATAAAAAAGACCGTGGCTTATATTTCGTCAATATTTTCTATTTCCTTACTGTTGTTTTTTGCTTTATAATAGTAGTAATGACAGAGTTTTATTGGTAAAAATTAATGGCAGAACATTGAATATGACCAGCGTGGCATGCACAAAATGTAATAACAAATTGCACACATACATGCAGTCCATTTATTAATAGTTCACATCATTCTTTCCTGGGTTCTCCTTTCTTTGTCAGTGATGTATCATAGTGTACAAATTATTTGTAGAACTTCTCTTTCTATACACGTCTGGCTGCCTCCTTTTGCATGTCTGTCTTTGTACTTTCTGCTTGTTCTCTCTCTTTCTACTCTCTCTCTCTCTCTCTCTCTCTCTCTCTCTCTCTCTCTGTGTCAATCTCCTTCTCCCTTTCTCTCACTTCGTCTACCTGACTCTCTGTCTCTCGTTGCCTTTCCTGTAGTTGAGAGTGGCGCAGTAGTAATGAAAGGCCTTTCTGCCCCTCTAGCGAGTTGTATGTGGAGTGGCCGGCAAGGGAATTCTATCATTTCACACGGGAAGGACTGCAGTGTTTGGACGAATTCCTTCTCCAGGAGGAGTTGATATGTGAATTTGCCTTTTGCAATTCATCTCCATATTTTGGATCGCGACTCAGTAGCCAGAAATAGGATGGCGACAGTCATATCTGCTGTAGCATTGTCTCTTCCTCCTCCCATTTTATCATTTGCCACTTCCCTATCCCCATCCATAATCCTTCCTTCTCTTCCCGCTGCAAACGTTTTCATCTCTCTATAGCTCTAACCATTACACGTGCGGGCATTTTGCGCGAATGTTTCGGAAATGGGAAAGAGAAAGGGGGGAGGTGGTGATGGAAGGAGAAGACGACGAGACTGGAGGGAGGACGGGAAGCTGTGCATGGATATGTGAGGATCCTTTCATGGAGGGACAACATACATACGTCCTGCTTCTTTCTCTCTTTCCCTGACTCTCCCTCTTTCTCTCTTTCTCTGTCTCTCTTTCTCTTTCTCTGTCTCTCTTTCTCTTTCTCTGTCTCTGTCTCTCTCTGTCTCTCTCTCTGTATGTCTCTCTGTCTCTCTCTTCGCCGCTGTCCTCATCACTCGTGCCCTCCTTCGTACTCTAACCAATCCCTACCCTCCATCCGTCTGCCCGTATTTCTCCACTGAACAGTATCACATGCAACGCCGCATGATGTCTCTCTCCTTCTTCCAGCTTTTTATTCTTTTTTTAGAACCAAAGATTAAGCAGATACATACATACATATATTTTTTTTGTTGCATTGAGTGTTCCAGTTAAATTGTCCCCTGAATGGATAGCCAATTGGCATTCATTATACATTATCGACCGCCGCTCATCGTTGTTACCATAAACTGACTGGACTAACGCATATCTTCATTGTCGCCGTGTTGCTTCTTTCCACATTTCTAAAGCTTTCATCCTTACTGCTGTTCTATGTAGCTTTCTTTTTCTTTGGCTCGTATTCTCTCCCCTCTGTTACTCAAAAGGATGTGGTCGTAGAAATGAGAGATAGAAAAAGAGAGTGTGTAAGAGAGTGAGAAAAGAGAGACGAAGAGAGAGAGAGCGAGTGATAGAGATAGCAGAGAATGAGCCTGTGCTCGCCGCTCTCCTCACATGGCAAATTGCATTAGACGAAGGGAGGTGCGCCCTGCCGGGAGGGGGGGGGGGTCACAGTTGAGGTCGGCCGCACGATAGAATCGACGACTGCCTGACTCCCTGTTCTGCTTCTTCTCCTCCTTCTTACCTCCGCCCCCTCTCCTCCAAATCGAGCTGCTTAGTGGAACACACTCTCCTTTTTCAATCTTCCAATGTATCTCTTATTCTTCTCTTTTTTCTTCCTCTTGCTCATCTTTACTACTTGTCTGCAATGCCTTCACTATCCACGCTGTTATTTTAGTAAGACGTTATAGTAATATCCTAGTAAATATGGCTATTTTCGAGCGCGACAAAGTACATAGAACTTTTTGTTGCCTTTACATCTAAGGAAAATGTGTCTAGCGATAAAAATGGCGCCACTATTCCATAGAGAATACTACGGGGTGGGAAAGCGCGTTTCTATCGAGTCCATTCATGGACTGTGCCATTTTGAGCGGCCGTGAGAAGCAGGGCGATTCATGGCAGCCCCCACTTGTACTTCGCTCGCTCGCGCTGTTCCACGAATAGAAGCCATAGCAGAGAAGCATCATGGGAACATTTGAGAACTTCTATGTGTTTGCATAGATAATCTCAGAGATAATTCGGTTGAAAGAGGAAGAGGAATGAATGATTGAATGAATGACAATGTTTCAGTCGTGGAGTCGGGGCGGAGATTCATCAGCAGCGGGGGCAGGCGGAGCTGGAGTCGGACTCGCAGTCGGCGGAGCGGCTGCTTCATCTTCGACGAGTGGTGCACCCGAGCGGGCATCCCTCTCGCGCCCCTCCGCCTCTCTTCCTCATCTCGCGCACGGATCCGCTCCTAAATTTGGTCCGTTCTTGAAATTCATCTTTTGACTGTTGGTCACTGCCATACGACTCTTTGCCTTTTTACATGTCTCTTTGCACAACAAAGTTGCATACGGGATAATTAGTTTACCTCTCTTTACCAGCCATTATTGACTTTCGAAACGGTATCATTCATTACTTCATACAACTTTATTTGCATACATATAAGTTCTTGAGGAGTCGTGGTAAAAAGAGCAGAATTTTTTTATAAAAAACGAGAATTGGGAAATATGGTTGATGGAGTTGTTGAATTTTTTTAAATTCTTATTTATACATGCCATATTTAAAATCGATAGGCTCTGAATGTTCGTCCATCTTTCTTAATTTTTATTTATTTATTATGTTTCACTTTTTTTTCAAAATAGATTTGTTTCTCATGCATGAATTCTGAATTAAGAGAATTCAGAAAACTCTTTGTATTAGATTTTTTTTAAATCTATTTCATTCATTCAACTCAAGTAATTGTAGACTTAGAATTGCTAGTGGAGCTCTTCATGGAATCGATGAAAGAGGGCAATGTGGAAGAGATGAGCAAAGCACAGCAGGAAGCTGCCTTCGACACGGCATTCAACAATGCAGTACGCCACTTTATTCCATTGTTATTTGATTCTGTAATAATCAAACGTTAAACAGATGACAAAGTTTGCATTTTTCAGGTATTCCGACGTGTTCTACGCGATCCGCAATTACTTGCCCCGTTTCAGGTTATCTATTGGCAATAAATGAGAAAAATGCAGAATATATATATATATATATATATATATATATATATATAGTTTTAACAGTTTTATAGATAGAGAATGTCTGAAGTTGTTGTTCAAAGACACGCACACTTACTTTACTCTATTGCAGGCGTTTCTTGAACAGCAATTCTGCGCTGAAAACATCAACTTCTATGTGGCAGTGGAAAAGTATCGGAAACTCTTCGACAAGAACACCAAGAGCGCGGTATCGTGATATTTATAACTATTATTATAAGACTTCTAAAACGTTTTACATACCAAAGTCTTGTTTGTTGGTGTTGATGCTATAATTAATGTGTTTATTTTAATACACAGAATTTTTTAAGCTAATTAAAGTGCTGCTGGCCATTCTAGGTGAACGAGAGGACGGCTATGGCTCGAAAGATCTTCGACCGCCACTTTGCTTCGTGCTCGATGGAGCCCGTGAACGTGGACAACGCGACGAGCAAGAAGATACGCGACCTCATCGCCTCCGAAACCTTCCTCAAGAGCACCTTTGACATCGCGCAGTACCAAGTACATTCATTCATTTCTTTTACATTCACCTCCTTTCATATTCTACCCCTTTCCCATTGTTCTTCAATTCCGGCTTGCAGATTTTTCACCTTCTAAAGTACGACTGCTGGCCGCGATATCTCCGCTCGGGAGGCGTTGCTCCTCAGTTTACGGAAGAAGAGGAGAACGAACTAAGAAGGCGTCTCTTCGGTACTGTCGTTTCCGTCATTTATTATTGTTCAAGTACTTTACACTAACTCGCAACAATTAGTCTCGCCAAAATACGAACTATGCTGGCCTTTGAAGGGGCGAAAAACAGGGCTGACATAGGCGCGCTCGTTTTTATTCGCAGGCTCTGTCATCTATCTGGCACCTCTCAATTTCGCTCCTTTTGCTGTCGCGACCCTCTCTCTTTTCCCTCTGTTCATTTCGCTCATTCTGCTGTGCTCACATTGGCTGCCTTTTCTCGTTCCATCCATTAGAACAGAATCCGTTTGTATCCAAGGATCCGTTCAATGTATGAGGCAGGCTTGGAAGAGGATAGATGGGAGAGAGTGCGGAGTCAGAGAGAGAAAGAGAGAGCGAGAGAGATAGGACATCAGGGAGGAATCCGCTGTTAGCATAGCAGCAACGACGAGAGTGCGCCTGAGGGGCTGGGCCATGAATGGGAGAGGAGAATGGGCCGTTCATCAAGACCCAATGAGTGCCAGAAGAAGAAGACCGTTCTCCATCCCAGAGCTCTCCTCTCGGAGATGTCGCAGAGTCCGCGACGAGTCAAGTTCCATATTGCAGCCGACGAAGATGAGGAGGAGGAGAATGGCTCAGGAGGAGCGGCGCGTCAGTCGTTGGAAGCGGCGCAAGACGACGCTGGCGGCACCGCAGGAGTCTCCGCCGGGGGAGCGGATGCCGCGCCCGAACAGCGGAAGGGTCTCATGGGCACTCTTGCCAATCTCACGTCGACACCTCAGGTCACACTCATAATTAGTAGTAGTCATTCGGGTACCTTCGTAGTAGTAAAGTATTAGCAGTATAATTCGGTAAGAAGAACATAACATCTTTGCAGGGTGCGGCAGGGAAGAGCAAGTTGTGGGCCGGCCTGGATAGATTCTCTCGGCGTCTTCGTCGAGATGGCGGCAGCGCTGGCTCGGCGGCCAGCTCGCCCCTCTCTTCATCGCGTGTCCAGCGGAGTGGCTCCGCGCGTCATGCGCCTCCCACGGATCCTCCTCCTCGCCGCAGCTACTCTTCCGACATGGAGAGCAGCGATGTGAGTCTTTTTTCGTCTTTAAAATTATTTTTTTAGCAAGTAAATTATGGAAATATGGCATGTTTTCTTTGAAAAAGAATTCTGACTTATTCTTAGGCGGGAGCAAGAATGGCCAACAGCATCCGACGGCCGACAACGTTTGTCTGCAAATATTGCACGCTTATGAACGGAGAATCACAGAACGAAGTGGTTGCACTCGATGACCCCGTCAGTTGACACTCTCTCCGTCTTATTCGCTGTTATTCTCTCTTTTTGTCCTCTCTCTCTCTCTCATCTCCGTACATATGTCACTTATTTTACTTTGTCTCTTATCGCGCTCTCTCGATTGTTTACATACACTCTCTTATACCGCTCTCTCTAATCTTTGCTTTCTTTGTCTCTTTTAGTTTCTCTTTATAATTCTCTTTCTCTCTCAACTCACTGTCGCTGGTGCAGGTCTCTCTCTCTCTCTCTCTCTCTCTCTCTCTCTCTCTCTTTCTCTCTCTCTCTCGCTCTCCCTCTCTCATCTCGCTCTCTACTAATTTCCTTTTTATCTCTATCCTCTTTCAGAGCACCTCTGTCGCCATGTGGACGGCCGAGATCGCTGCCAAGCACGGATTGGACAAGAAGGCCACCGAAGCTGTCGATGCACAGGTTATAATAAAACGCCAGCAAAGTTATAGATGTATAAAAGGTGCCTAGCGCTGAAGTGTTGCAATACCGATTAGGTATTTGGTAATGTGGATAGTTGTAGATGATCACTGTCTGGTATAAGAAGAACGGTCAATGAGTGGTTGTTCTTTTACAGACTGGAGCGACGATTGACCCGTGCCGCCAAGCGTGCGATGCCCTCCAAGACCGCTACGTTCGTCTTGTGCCCGTTGTCTGCTTCGCCATTGAGATCATCTCTCCCACCTTCTCCTACAAGACACTCACTGCATCCAAGTCAGAAGATTTAATTTAATCAATTTCATTTAATTATATTTAAGCGATAAGATTTCATTTAATTACCTAAGAAGAAGAATAATAAGGCTCTCTCCACATATACCGTAACCGATCTCCTGACCTCCAGCATGCGTTCTGCCCTGTCACGAGTGGTGATGCTGCGTGGCCGGCAGTCGCTGTCGGTGTCTGCTGCCATCCGACCTCTCCTCGGCCGATACTCGCTCGAGATGGAGAAGGTGGCGCTCGTGTTCAGTGGCACCTGCAACCGCGTCCGCCCCTCTCTTCCCATCCACAACATTGCGCCCCGTTCAGTCGTTGTCCTCAGCGAACAACAGTTCAAAGGTATCACTTCTTCTTGCCATGTCCTTTTTTCATTCCGTCGTCGTTTTTCTCTTGCTCTGAGATGAAAGATGCTGAAGAGAACAAATCTAATATTATGCTTTGTTTCAGAGCGCCAGGACGTGAGGAAAGAGCTTCTGGCAAGGGAAGGCAGCTTCTCGATAGAGCTTAGTGGCGAGCATGGACTCGTCTTTCATCAGCATGGAGACGTTGCGTACTCCGAGTTGCCTTTTGACGCGCAAATCAACCGAAGCAGTCGGGTTCGTAGCTACCGTATTATTTGAGGGAGATTAACTTCGGTATTCTTAGAAGGAGGTTGAACTAACCAATGTGTCGAAGCAACGGTTTTTATACAGGGTGACAACGGCATTCGACGACTGATGCGAAGAGCGACGCAGGCAGTGAGCAGCAGCCGAGGCGACTCACGACGTCGCTCCGACGGGCCGCACAATCCAGCGGGCGTCTACTGCGGAGAGGACATGCACCACGACACGCATCACTCCAAGAAGAGGATGAGTCTATTCAAGGTTTCTCTACTCTTCATACTTGGAGGATATTCGAGAGATTTTGTGGAGACAACCATACCATGAGAGTGTTTCGTGTGATGAATGACTGTTTTGGCTTAGACTCGAAGCGAGAGCAAAGGAGGCTGCACGAGTGGCAGCATGACGGAGAGGGCGGCCGAGAAGTCGATGGCATCTCGCGTCCACTCCTCTCATCTCTCTTCTGCGCCCGCGTCGCCTGCCCCCAAGGCGCGGATCGAGGCCATGAAGGCAGAGACGACGCCTTCGTCTGCTGTCGTGGCTGCTGCAGCAGAAGCCGAGGCGTCTGCCAACGGCGACGCCCCTCGCACGCCCATCATCTACGCCTCTGCCGTGTGCGCGGACACCGCCTCGACTCCTGATCAGTGCTGTGGTTGGCAGCCAGCCGCTTATGTTTGATCCCATCATCCACTACCGAACAACTTTCACTTATTACAAGTCAATACATATGTATACTGCATGCATATATTGAGTTTATCTTTTTTTATATTCTAGGTATATATCTTATCTCTCGGTTGAAGCAAACGTTATTGGTCTTTTGTGACTTATCGGCCAAATTGTTTCCAAATTGATGCAAAGGAGCGTCTTTTTAGGAAGTAGAAGTAGCATATTTCAGTGATTTATATTTGAATTATTCCTCCGATGACTTCACTCACCTCTTCCATCGAATTTCATCCATTGGCCATTTCATTTGCCTAACTGACTGTAAATTTCTTTCTCTCTTGAATATTTATTCTACTTTATAAGTTTACCAGATTAATCCTATTCCATCATTTAAAAATGAAAATGAGCCCTTTTCCGTTGCATACATTCCAGTGCACAACTGAAAGTTTCCATATCTCATTCAATTCCATACTCGACAGAAGTAATAGGCAAGGATCCTCCAGCACTTGTTGTGTGTTGCGAATTTATTCTCTTGGCGTTCACGAGAGCTTCCCAAATGGATCACTTTTGCTTCTTAATTGTTAGTGATATTAACGTTTACCTTCCTCTACTTTAGACCATTTGAACTTTGTATTAATGTACTGCTTAAAAGAGCTTCCAGTAATGAAGGCAAACCATTTTTCTCGTCATGAAATGAAACGTTATCATCGAATGTTAGGTAGATCTCTATTGAATAATCCCGTGATTTTTTGTAAATGTCTCTTTTCCTTAAATTTTTTTTTCAAATCCTCCTTCAAATTTCTTGAAGGCATAATAACAAGTTTTTTTTCTAGCATAAGAAGAATATTATGTGCAGCGCTTCGTGTCATCCGCAGAGCCTCCGTCCTTTCCTAGGTTCATTTCTTTACTATGCAATTTATGTCAAGACTATTATCTGGTCTCGTTTTCAGCTGTTTTTCTTAAACATATTATTTATATGTCGCGTTCTCATCTGTTTCGCACGGTTTCTTTTCTTGTTTCGTCTATCTCTTGAAATGGTGAAATGCAGCATTGTACCTTTGCATTAATGGATAAAGTCTTCCTTCTTATTCAGTGGAATGCAGGAAATGAGTGAGGCAGCAACTGAATGACAACAAATGGCACAATGAAGTTGAAGCACACGGACAGATACCATTCTACCCGCTGAGATCATCAAGGTCAAGTGAGCAGAGAGAATTGAGGAGAAGACGTCAAGAAGGCAGTTTCACATGAAATGTACAGTGAGTGTGATAGAAGATGCGTAAGGTGGCTAATGCTGATAAATGAGTAATGGCTATATGAATCTCTTCTTTGTCTAGTGTTTCTTAGGGGGCGTAGCGAAGAGCTTCGGGTCCTTGTCAGCCTCGCAAAAGTCGCCAGTTCGCTCGAGAATGCACTGGCGGTAGTAGTCGTTGAGGGGATGCGCGTATTGCGAGTTGAAGTCGCGGAAGAAGATGCGTCTCATGTCATCGACGAGTGGCCTCTGCTCGCCCTCTTGCATCATCACGAGCGCCGCTCCCGTCGTGCCGCCGTCAAAGTAGTCGCCAGACCAGTTCGAATTACCTGCAACATTGCCAAAAGAATGTTGCCAAAGTACTAATACTCGGGCCTAATAAGGTGCCAGCTTAAAGCTTATCATAGTATTAGACTTTGTTTTATTGCTTGGCCATTGAGGTGTTCAACTGTGCGTCATAATTGATGACTGGCGAGAATCAAGGCAGATGCCTAGTCAAGCTCTTTAAGACGGAACGGCTGTTGTGTAATGGAACTCATGGTTCCAGGAAAGCAGAGGGTTTGCAACGCATCATATCAAAATCGATCTCACCAATAATGACTGTAGTCTCGGTGACGAGGAATTTTTTATGAGTTCGCCGCTCTCGGTTAATGACGCTTTTTGCTGACGGAGGTGTCGGCACTTTGAATATCCGCTAAAGTTGCAAAAAATTATCAGAGACATGACTCCCTTCTTTAGCTTATTCTTATCAAGTGCTGTTCTCGTGATAGAGGAAAGAAGCCGGAAGTATGTAATAGGCATTCGGGCAGCTTAGTTTGCATCTTTCTGGCAAGGAGATTATATGATAATTGGAGTGAGAGTCATACCGATTCGAAGGTAGCGGAGGGCGTGCAGTTGTGGAGTGATTGGAGAGAGCGAAGAGAGGCAGTTCCGAGGCGAGGATAATGAAGAGCCGCGTTCAGCATCTTCACATCCACGCCGCGCATCACCGCTCCGCGAATTGCTGAGTCAATTGCGCTAAAAGGCCTGGAAGAACAACAGGGTGGAAGGCTTGTGCCCGCTGGCTACTCACTACTCTCTTTCTTTCTCTCTCGCTCTCTCCTTCTATTTCTCTCTCGCTCTCTCCCTCTATCTCTCTCTCTCTCTGTGTCTCTCTCTCTCTCTCTCTCTCTCTCTCTCTCTCTTCCTCGTACTTGGGATGCTTGCCACGGTAGATGAAAAAGGGGAAGTAGTCCATGACGTGAATGTACAGGAACTCGTTCGCATTATTGATAGCGTCAACGATGGCGTCCAGATCCCAGGTTCGTCCTGGCTGATTGAGTTGAGGTGGTGATGTCTGAATGAGTCGGAGAAATGAGTCAGAACGGGCACGTGACCAATGAATGAGATGTTTCGTACTGCAAGGAAGCCTTTGCTCTCTGCTCCTTGGATGATCATCGTCAGCGGGTGCTCCTTGTTGTAGAGCGCATGATGCTTCTGAATGCTCGTGATGTCTCCGCCGTGACTCAGTCCCCAGTAGGCAGCATAGATTCGCTTCAGGTCTCGTCCGAGACACGGACAGTTTTGCACGTAGGCTCCAAGCTCCAGCTTCTGAAAGGAGAAGCAAGGTTGCAAGTAGTTAAAACTCTTCAAAAGTAAGGCGAATGATGAAATCTTACTTGATTGAGTGATCTCCAGTCGAGATTGGCGGAACCCAGATAGAAGTCACTGTCGTCTGCGAGCAGAAACTTTGAGTGCATCTTTCCCGCTCCGAGGAACATTGAAATTGTCAGATATCTTCTGTCAACGGCACCTGGAAAAGGGAGCAAATATTTAAAATTAAAATTATAGATTACAATGCAAGCATACCTTTCTGTTGAAGGATCAGTCCATCTTCGTTGTCTCCTTTATCCTTTGGCGGATAGTTCTCGATCATGCTGATCTTCAGTTCCTTTTCCCGTCCTCGTGAGAGGAGTCGATCGAAGATGTCATCTCCCTTCAACCAATGATCTTCTCATTCAAATATTACTCAATTTGCCTCAACCAACCTCGGCCGAGTATTGCACCGAAAGATTTCCGAGGACATGTCTGCCCTGGAGACTGCTCTTGTAAGCAGCAATGAGCAGGTCATTGTGTGCATTGTCAATGAGTTCTCTCCACGCGGAATAAGTTGAGCGCGGAAGGCTTACGTCGCCAAAATACAAATTCTCTGGTATAGATTCAACTATTTCCAGCCTGAAAACCAGAAATCGATTCGATGATTTTCATTGAACTTCATTAAAATTAGTGATTCATGGAATGGGTTCCGACCTGCAAGTTAATGAACACTTCGAGCTATTTAATTCTTCTTCATTTGAAGGAAATGACGAGTGTTGTTGTTGTTGCTGTGCGTAATGTCGCCCGACAAGAGCAGCAATACTTACAACAATCTGAACACGACACCGATCAGAGCGTGAGAGAACGCCGCTTTCTTCGACAGAACCAAAATGATGAAACTGACAGCGGCTCGATATTGCTGATTGGCGCAAACGCGTCATTGTCTTTCACAAAAGCACATAGAGAAGCGCGAGAGACTAACAGTGGCGACAGTGACATGTCTGAAGATAGCTTTCAATGGGATCGTGGACTGAGAAGACCCTCCTCTTCTTTTCTGTGCCTCAGACTCATGACGAGGCTTCGGCGCTGCAGTAGGCTCTGTTTGCATGGTCAGAAATGAGGAGGCGAGAGAGGAGGCCAGTCACTGCCTCTCCTTATGTATACCAATCTCCCTCCTCTCCCTCCTCCCCGTTATCTGATAAGAGTGATGGCTATGCTGCGTAGTCAGCACAGTCATTCGGGAGGAGGCCATGGAATAGCTAGTAGATCAACTCCCCAATTTAGCAATTGTTTATGTCTTTAGAAAGATCACACGGTCGTTGATGAAAAGCTGACTTGCAAATTGCCTTCATTTCAATTCTCGTTATATGACGATCATGCGCTGAGCATATGCAGATCTGTCAAACATATATTTATCAGTTTACTTACCACACCGTAAGTATTGTACGATTCTATGAGAAGGCAGTGGCAGAAGGCAGACTCTATGATGAGGAAGATATTTCTGATATGGTATTTATTGAGAGAAAGGCTCTTGGCAAAATGACTTGTAAAGTCATGGACGAGAAGATGAATAAGGACTTGCTTTGGATAAAAGTACACTGTAATTTTGGATGGTTTTCTTGGAAATGAACGAGGAATCGAGGAAGAGATGGCAATGCTTCTAGTGCTTCTTGCGGGAGGCATCGAAGAGAACGAGAAGTCGTCTGGAGAGGGACATCGGGACATTGTAGCCAGAGCAGCCGATCCGCTTCTGCGAGAAGAGCCGCCGCACTGCTTGATCGGACATGAGCAGGGCAAAGTGCTCGAGCAGGAAACGTTCACATCTCGTGGTCAGGTCGTCTATCGAATTCTCCTGA
Organism: Allodiplogaster sudhausi; assembly: GCA_945643635.1. NCBI lineage: Eukaryota > Metazoa > Nematoda > Chromadorea > Rhabditida > Diplogasteridae > Allodiplogaster > Allodiplogaster sudhausi. The sequence goes on from CALZFC010000009.1 coordinate 1,872,066, forward strand.
AATCATGACGTCACACAAATGTTGACATCTGATAAGATAGGTTGAAAGTTGCCTGACGCACCACGGCAAAAGTGTAGAGTTCGACAAAATTAGAGCTATTGATCTTGCGGCCGAGAATGCGAATGGCTTCCGCTGCCAGCTGCGGCAGAGAGTAGAGACGAGCAGCGGAGAGGAGAGGGAGAAGCTGGCGCTGCTCAAGCGAATCCGCCAACTGGCCCGTGTAGATGAACTCCATCATTGACTGAAGAACAACCACTTCCAACCTCTTCCATTCTGCTATAAGTGTAACCAACCAGGAAGTCTCTGTACGATACATCCTTGATGACTACTGTGTCGGTTTTGCCATTTTGAAGCAACTCTTTGAACTTTTCAGACGCATTGATCAACACGATACGATGTCCGTAGATTGGTCGATCGTTCACCTGAGAGGGACATTTTTTAACATCTTTGATGCCGTTAAGACAGCCGTCTACCATAAATTTGACGTCGGAGAATTGCTGATTGTTGATGAAATGGTGGTCAATGAGTGGACGATGAGAGGGAGAGAGAAGGCCTTCCTGTAAAGGAGGAACGGGCATCTCGCGAAGATAGTGGTGGAGACGGGAGATCGCGGCAGCGGCCGACGAGGCGTCCTCCTTCTCCATGCCGCTCTGCCATCGCACGATCCCGAACAACTGAATATAGAATGTTTTAGTTGCGTATTGTGTTTGTTTATTGAAATATTTTATATATTTATGTCTTAAGAGTAATGCGAAAGAGAGAGACATCAACACGCTAGAATTGTTCAAAAGTGTATCGTAATGTCAATTTATGTCTTCATGCCCGTCATGCGTTTAATAACAAGAATCGGAGAATGCGAGATCAATAAGCATGTGATGAGAGTACCCTTTCTTTCTTCGATAATCACGCCGCGCGCTATCAGCAAGGGCCGCGTGACGCCTTTCTACGCTAATTGTGAGTGCAATATACACATTCTATTCTCTTGCTGACCGGATAGAGAGACGAGAGAAAGAGAAAGAGATGGGAGAGAATAAGCCACGCGAAGAGATAAAGAGAGAGAGAGAGAGAAAGAGAGAAAACTCGTGATCACACAATCAGTACTCTCTGCCTTTGTGGCCTCGTTTGGTGACGTCAACAACATGGCACGACTGATAACTTCTTCTCCCTCTCGATCACTTCGCCTCTTTTGGACGGCACTAATTAATCCCCACTGAAGTAGTTCTAAGGGTCATGAACAGAGCAAGAGATCAATTGTCGGAAAGGTAAAAGTCATGCATTTGTTTGCGATTCCCTATCAAATATGGCTTAGATACTTGTTTGTTACTCGAATTTGGAAGAGTAGAAACTCACGACGTGAAGGCAGTCCGAGATGGTGTCGTCGCTGAGTTCGGCGGCGAGTTTGGCGCCAAAGTCGGAGAGAATGCGCTCGATGAGCGCGCTGTTCCGCTGCTCGAGCGCCGCTTGCAAGGCGCGCGACCATGTGAAGATGTTCCAGTGCAGACCACGCACTTAAGCAGAGACTATTCGGATGAGAAGCAGAGGAGACTATTTGGGATGAGAATAAGAGGGGAAATCAACATGGAGATGAGAACAAAGAGTGAATCAGCGCCCTCACAGAAGAGGCACAATGAAAGGTGCAAAATACATAGAAGTGACAATTCCCACGGAAACTTTGTCGTTGACAAAGTGTAGTAGACAAGAAGTCGCTCAGTTCTCGCCGATAAGAGGGGCACCATGAAATTGTCACAAAAGGCAGAGAAAGACATCGCACCCGAGTTCTTGATCTCAAGTGCAATTTCAGGGCGGCAAGTCTCGACGGCGTAGTAGATGGCCTCTTGCAGGGCCAGACGGGTGTCTTTCGCAAGATTGTCGAATTCTGTGAGAGAGGAGTTGGCCGCTCGTGGCGGCGGCTGCTTCCCACCGCTGCCGCCATTCAGGAAGTCGCTCATCGATACTGCCTTGCTGCCTTGATCTGAGACTCAAACACACGAAATTTCATAAGCTTTCTGCCAGAACGCAGATTCATATAACTCTTTGGAACTTTATGGATATCGGAAGCTGTCCGAACCTCGTTGCATGATGGCATGAAGGAAGGCATCGTTGCCACGAGAGGCAGCGAGTGCGAGTGCAGAAGCACAGCCAGCATTGCGGAAGTGCGCATGGAGAGAGTCGTAGATGACGGAGGAACGGAAGGGGTCTGCGCCCCTCTCGAGAAGGGCTCTCGCTATCTCTTCCTGCGGCAGTTGGACAGCCACCTGCATACAGGTGCTTTCGCAAATTAACATATTTCTAATTAAAAAAACACCGAAAATGAAGAAGCCACTGACCTGCAATGGAGATTCTTTAATCATTTGTTCGTTTTCAATATCCGCTTTCGCATTGAGCAAGATTTGCACCAGATTCAACCGTTGCTTTGCAACTGCCCTGAACAAGAACTCGACTGGTGTTGTCATTGACCATGTTAGAGATGAACCATGTGAGGGGCGTCCATGCTGTGTACTCCTTGAGCAGGTAGGGTCGGCGATCTTCATTCGGTGAAGGAACACCGCAGTTGACGGGGCAGTTCGAGGAGAGGAGTGCTGTGATTGCGTCCGCATTCGACTGGAGAATCGCTTCGGAGAGTGGACAGAGACCCTGCACAGTCTGCGTCGTTCATCATTTCAACTGCTTGAGCAACAGACAAAGTTGTTGCGAGAAGCGAGTTTGTCCGGCTCAAGGATGTCGCAAGCCTCTCGGATGTTGTCTTGGTTGGCTGTGGCGATGAGTTGGAAGGCAAAGGACTTCTTTGCTTCGCCCAGATTGTTCTCGGGCGTCAGCTCATGCCGCCACAACTGGACATTCACGGGAGGGCAGAACGCACGCAGCAGGACTCGGGCAGCCTGGATGGATACCATTTTTGCATATGCAAATGGTGATATGCAGCAGTTGCCAATAAAAAAAACATAAACGTAAATAAAACTATATGTATACAATGAACAATAATGTATAGAAATCTATTTGTCAAGTTGATGCCAGCGTTGATTTCGATTTACCTGTTGGATGTCAGCTTCGTCGACAGTGAGTGCCATTCTGTGCTCGGCGTACGCATAGCTGATACGCACCCAATCTGCTATGCAAACCTCTTCTTCTGGCCTGTAAAGAATTAATTTATTTCTTTTTGTTTTTTTCCTCTATTTTTCGTTATTCGTAGATCAAGAATTCTCTTTTTTAAGCAATTTTTCCTTTTGTTTTTTCTTCTTCAGGCACTGACTTGTAAGCTCCACTCGACGCGACATAATAGTGAAGACTGCGAATGCCGCCCACGCTCAGACGCAATCTGAATGGAGCGATTAAGTAAGAAGGAGTTCTTTGTTGAGTGAGCAAAAGACTCAATTGGCATCAATTTGTCAACACTCACGCGCTCTTTCTTCCTTGCTTTGCAACGGCTGCCCCCTCCGAGTCAGCAATGATCTGCTCTCGAATCGTGTGGACTTTGTCAATCAAGTCGGAGAATGTGATGGTACTCGGGCATTTCAATCCTGAAAGAGCTTTGTTCTTCCCAAAGAGATCGTTTCAATGCCAACTGGAAGGCATGTGCATATTTGATTGTGAAAAATGGTGGGATAAGATTTGAGGAGCTTACGAGAAAGTGGGTCATTCGCAATGAAGAATTCGCAGAGATTACGACGACCGCGCAGTCGCTCTTCTAAATCTCTCAACGAGATTATCCGATTCGCGTCTGCAAACATCATCATTTTTCTTCCATCTAGTCTCATCCGGCAACTCAGTCATCCATTCTATTTATCCATGCAAATTCATCCATCGAAAACATAGTAAGTCTCCAGCAAGATTGATGATGCATTCATGTTCTCTTTTCTACTACTGTATGTCTGAGAGAGTTCGATAGAACAATCGAACAAACCTGAATCGACAATCCGAAGGATGAATTCCTCGAGGGCGCATTCAAGAGCGGCCGCGACAAATACAGCAACCTGGAGGAGGCAGTTTTAACTCTTTGAGGTTCCCTTTCTAATCCAGTGCGTACACCTCTTTTGTCAAGTTCTCTCTCTCTCGCACTCGCTCTTTCTACTTTCTCTTTCTCTGGACAATTTTCAATCTGCTCTCATCCGTCGCCTTTTATGTATCTTCCATTGAATTCTCGGTTTCCGCCTCAGGATTGAAGAAAAAAAAAAGAAATGCTAATGGTTAAGTAGTGCGCAATAGAAAATGAGCTGTTCTCTTCGGCAATTCTTTCAGAAATAACTGAATGCAAATAAAGTGGCCGGAGACAATGTCCCTTGGCTGACTGACCGTATCGGACATGGGCTTGCCAGGGATGCAGTCGATGAGCCATCGGTAGATCTTGCCGACGGAGAAGCAGAGCTCGGCTCTCCTCGACATGCTCTTGCGAAGGCCGCCCGTCCCACTGAGCGCGAAGAGAGTCGTCGCCTGGAGGCCTGCCTTGACGCATGAAGAGAAGACTTCCAGTGGAAACGTCACCTGGACGAGAATAACCATTCATGACTATTCCATTAAATTCTAACACTACCTTGATGGCAGTGATGACGTCATCGACAGTCGTCTTGAGTGAATACGTGCAGATTCGCTTGATTTCATCCGTTAGTGCATGAAGTGGCATTTCCAGGAGGCTAACTAATCTGTAAGACGATGAACTTAAACGATGCCAATTTACAAGAATATTTTTTGTCCAAATGTCAAAGAAAACGAATACGCACTTTGGCAGTGTTGTCGCATCTAGAAAATGACTAAAAGGCCGACATCGTCGGGATTGTAAGACTGCAACGACATCTCTTGAGCTGAAGGGCAGTAATGCCGTTGATCTGAAATCGTTCATAGCTAGTTCATCTACAAGGCTTCATAATTGAAAGTAGAACCTTTGCGGGGCAGAACGTGTCGGTTCCTCCACGGGAGGAGTACTCCTTCCGATATTACAACGAAGTCGCACCTGCTCGCCACAGCTTGAGGGAGAGCCAGGCACTGAGCCAGTTGAGGCTCCATTCACAAGGACTACGGTAGTCGTCTTGTGAGAGACTCCTGAAGACCACCATTTTGCGTGTTGAGTTGGGGATGGCCAAGGAACGTGGAAGACGACAGATAAAGTGCATCCGTTAATGGAGGACATCCATCACCCATAATGATAGCGGCAGGTTTCTCTCTCGTATTCCATGTGTGGTTCATAAGGAGTTTATGATCGGGATTGAAGAATCAAAATGCATGGGAGAGCCGTGGCCCCGAAATAGCATAAAGAGAAAGCGAATCGAGTTGAGTCAGCGTGGCTGGCGAGATCATTAACTATCTTTTATGACCGCGAATTGAGTGGCGACGGTGGAAAGTGAAGAGAGAGCGAGGAGAAAGTGCGGCGCGGAACGAAGGAAAGCAGCTCACGGGACGGGAATTCTATGAGAACGCCATGTGCAGTCGCATTTAATCATCGGCTCTATTAAATTTCTACGCGGCGGCATGGACAAAACATCAAAGAGGGAGGAGAAGGGGGGAGAGAGAGAAATGGACTCAAAATAAGGCCATGATTTGAATGACATCCTTAATTGAGAGGCAGAAAAGAATGACATTTGGATACCGTACCGAGACTTCCAGAAGTGGCGCTGTCTCCATCGTCGAATGGAAAGGAGTCGTCATTGAGATGCCTTGAGGCAGAGCGATAGCCCGAGTCGGTGGGGGAGCGAGTGGAAGTGGACACCTCGGTCAGAGAGTCCTCGTCGTATCTTGTCGAGTACCGCTTCTTGCACTCCTCCGACGGATGCCTGATAGACAATGTCATTGTTCCTTTCCCTTCTTGCTCTTCCATTGACATTTCGTTTGATTTTTGAAGCTAATTTATAACTGAAGCAAAGATATGAAGGCAATTCAGAGCCCTTGTTGGTAAAGGAAAACGTAACTCCGAAAGAGGGCCACAATGTCTCTTTTTACGTGAAGTGGTGCCCTCGTGCGATGAGTGAGAGATAGAAGGAGAGAGAGAGAGAGAGGGAGAGAAAGAGAAATAGAGAGAGAGAGAAATAGAGAGAGAGGGAGAGAGAGATGAGACAAGACAGGTGATGGGTTGCTGTGAGTGGCGCGCCTGCGTTCCGCGCTGAGCTCTTGTAAGAACTCCATCCTATTAGCAATCATACGCGAAGCCAGAGAGAGAGAGAGAGAGAGAGAGAGAGAGAGAGAGCGAGAGGGAGAGAGAGAGCGAAACAGTGCGAGGGATATAGAGAGGGAGAGAGAAGAAGCAAAGATTGGCTAAAATGCTTGATAGTACAGGAGGCGTTTAGAGAATGGAACCCGCCTGAGTGCAAGGAAAGTGCTTTACAAACGGTAGATAGCACGGGCAAATTAGATGAGGAAGATGAGAAAGGAAGAAGAGAATGTAGGCAGAAGGAGGGACGATAGATAGCATCGTACTGGAAAGGCGGAAGCCCCCGGCTTCTTCACACAGAGAAGCCGACCTTAGGCATGTGTACTCTACTGCCTTTCTGTGTTCGTTAATCTTTTTATCAGGGCGCAAAGAAGCCACTGGGATGAGAGGAGACTAAGTGATTAGGCAAGGTTGAAAAAGAAGAAGAAGAGCATGACTAAGTGGAAGAATGGCTCTAACTTGTCATCGTCGCTGTTGCCAGCAGACGAGGAGACATTGGGTGAGCTCTTGTAGAGTGCGCGGATCTGCTCGAGGTCGCGCAATGGCGGATCCTCCAGCTGAGCCAGCCGATGCAAGTCACTCTGGGAAGGCGATGCCCGCAGGAAGATTGATCGAGCCTTTCGCTGCAGCTTCTGCACAAAAGGAGACAGATCAATGAGAGGAGATAGAGAGAGGAGACCTTGTTGCTGCTAACACTGTTGGGTGAGAAGCGGTGAGTGACGGGCGGGCGGTCGTTGCTTGGAATGTACACTACATCGTCCGCGTCAACAACACCACTCAGCTACGAGAACACAAAGATGGATCGGAAGATCTTTCTCTCTCTCTCTCTCTCTCTCTCTCTCTCTCTCTCTTTCTCTCTCACTCTCCTTCTCCCTCACTCTTTTCTCTGTCGCCCTCTCTCTCTATTTGTCGGTCTATTTCTCTCTCTCTCTCCCTCTCCCTCCGTCTAACCTTGTTGCTTTTGAAAGGAGCTGAGCTCGAAGCAGAGTGCGAGAGAGCAGAGGGTCGGAGTGACTTGAGAGCGGCGGTCAGCTTGTCTGGCAGGCTCTGCTCGCTGCTGTAGATGGCAGAAGCCCGGTTCGGCGCCGCTTTCCCACGCATCCTCAACAAATTGTGCTCTCTCTTGAAAAGTATTGCATAAGCGGAAATGCTTGTTAGGGTGTCCTCGGAGAGAAACGGCGGAAGGCGAGCATGCAACCACCTCATTACTTCACGCGCTTTCATCTTGGGTGGCGAATGTTGAAGGGGAGAAAAAAGAGAACCAGTTGAGGTGGTGACTGCGCTGCCCAGCTGACAACTGGCAAAGAGAGAGGCATCCCAGCCACGGGCCAGGGGCATGCCATAAATGTGGACTCAGAATTGGAACATGGCCGCTAATCTGGCCTAACACTCGTCGTCTATTCAAATCATCACCTTTTACCGGTGCAAACGAGCTAATAATTCTTGCTGAAGAATCTACATGCAACACCAGGCAAGGATTACCAGATTTGGTCACCTCGGACATAAGAATGGCTTTCGTATTGAATAAAAGCATTCCAAAATATTAAAACTAACACAAAAATTGATAATTAATTTTAAAATGGATATTTAATTTAAAAACGAGATTTTAAAAAAGAAGTACCGTATGCCCATGCGGGGCGAGGCGGCGGGGGCGGAAGAAGCCGCCGACGCTTCCGCCGTGCAGTAGCTGGCACGATGCGAGGTGAAGAGGCCACGACGAGACTTCTCAGCCAGCTGGAGAAGACGCTCTCTGCCGTCTGCCGCGAAGCCGGATGGGGGAGGTCTGAGCAACAAGGCGATTTGTATAACAAGCACTTTTACACTCAACTTTGACATGAAGAATGACCAGAACACAGATTTCAAGTTGCACCAAGAAGCAGCAGACAATTCAAAGAAGGCCACGGTGAGAGAGCAACTTGAACGTTTGAGCTGAGCCACACGAGTTGTTTGGCTTCTCGAAAGGCAACCGCGGAAGCAACCAAAGGAAAGTGCGCGCAGAGAGAACAGAGCGGTCAGCCTCCCTCCGCACAGCTTCACCTTGTTTACCTATCCTTGTCTCAGTATGACTTTTCCCCTCTTTGGCCTTCTCCAGGCACGAGAAAAGAAGATCAAGAATGTTGAAGAATTTTGGAAGATATTCAACGAAAACAACATCTTCAATCGAATAAGAACGAATCAGAGCATGGCAGTAAAATTGCATTGTTCAGAGTCAAGTAACGACACTGTGTGAAGTCATTAATTCAAGTTGAAGAAGTCTAAAAAGGGACTGCGGCTGAACTAAATAAATGAGCGAAGCATACACAGCAGAATAAGTAGTAAGAGAGGTCAGCTGGGTGATAAGCATATGGCCAATTTAGAGAGGCAAGAAGAGGGATGCAGAATGTGAAGGCAGAGGCGACGGGGGGAGCGCGAGAGCCCCTCCTGCTCAGCCACGAGTGCGGCCACTGTCAAAGGGCGCATCGTTCGCGCGACTAAAGCGACTACTACGCCGAGAGTGCGGCGCTTTTTAGAAATGACGGCTCAAGATGGAAGAAGAGAGCGAGACAAGGAAAGAGAGAAGAGACATCGAAAGAGAGCACATAGAGACGCAGCATAAAGATGCAGCGAAGAGAGAGAGAGAGAGAGAGAGAGAGAAGAGAGAGAGAGAGAGAGAGAGAGAGAGAGAATTCATCCCTTTCGAGCAGCTAAAAAAGGGAGAAAAGAGTTTAGCGGTGCTCGGAAGGAGGGAGAATTAGAATGAGCAATAAGCAGATCATGCTCTCCGGTTCATCCCGCATCTCTTTGGATCACAGAGTTACATATATTTCTATTTCTCAGTGACTGCCATCATTGAATGGGAATAAGAGACGAGCAGCAAATGAGATTCGCAAGAGATAGAGAATGGAAAAGAGAGGCGCAAAACGAAGAGTGTGAGAGAGGTCATGCCGCCCGTTGATTCTCAGTATGCCTTGAAAGGTGACGAAGGAGGTGACAGCTAGAAGGAGGGGTGGGATGAAGGAATGCAAAAAGGTTTGCCGCCAGACAGTCAATGGTTCCATCTCTTCCACCTTCCCTCGCCCTCCTCTCTTTTTCCCTTTCTATCTTTCTCTCTCTCTCTCTCTCTCTCTCTCTCTCTCTCTCTCTTTCTCTCCACTAGCTCAGGCTGTGCTGAGCCCCTCCTCACAGCTCATGAGAGAGAAGAGGCACACGTCGGCTGTTGTTGTTCCTGCCTTTGCGAGAGAGCGGATCACGCACGCATTCGCTGTTCCTCCTCCATACAACAGCCAGGACAAAGACTACTCGCCCGAGGCGTCCAATCCCATACGAGTCCAGAGTTTCCCCCCTCAGTTCCGTCCGGTAGTAGAGATTTGGCTTGGTTCAGCGCACAGAATAACCTCAAGTAGCACACAACCATTGTCCACTCTAGTGTAGATTCAGTTGTCGAAGCGGAAGTTGGCAGTGCGAAAATGCTAGGCATTCTTAGCTCTCAAAGACCTTTAACCCCTCTCGCACGCTTTCAACCACTTGAAATGCAATTGTGCTCTTCGATGTTATTCAGAGTAGAAAAGATTACAGTAATCAGAAAAGCAGAGTAACTGGCATAGGCTCTGTCGAGTCTGTTCTCTCTCTCCCTCTCTCTCTCTCTATCTCTCTCTCTCTCTCTCACCATTCCCCTCTCGCATTAAACGAATGAGAAACAGTGCTAGCGGCGTTTCAAAAGTGTTGGCTTCATTTGTCCACTTCTTAGAGTTTATTGTTTATTACTGGTGGTTTTGAAAGAAAATAAATAAATTATTAATAAATAAGTCCTCTAGTAGCTGCATAAAGATAAAATAATAAGAGTTGAATAATTAAAGCGCACCAATTAGTTAATACAAAGGTGAAAATGAATGGAGGCGGCGAGGAAGGCTGAGATTGCGGAAGACAGCAAGCAAGAGCTGCACTCTGTGTAGCCTAGGTAAGCAAGGGCGAACAGTACTCTGTTGTGTGTGTACTGCTCGAGGCACTGCTTGCAGGAGAAAGAAGAAGGATGCGTCTGGATATGAACAAGCATAGAGGGGAGTTGTGTGAACATACACATATGTATGAATGAGATGTCTAAGAAAGAGGGCGAGAGGTGAGAGGAGGCTGAGATGGTGAGAGAGGTGGAAAGAAGCTTGGAAAAGCAAATGAAAGCAGGGATAGAGGGAGAGAGAGAGCGCAAAAAAGGCGGAGGGCAAGTGATTGGGAGAGCGAGAGAAAAGGTGAAAGAGAGAGAGAGAAAGTGAGAGAAAGAGGGAAAGGGAGAGGAGAAGAGAGAGAGAGAGAGAGAGAGAGAGAGAGAGCAACAAGCTTAGACGACATCATCACATCGCCTGCACGCAATTCAGTGGCGCGCCCACTGATTCGTTCTTCCACGCGCGGCAAAACACGCAAGTGCACGCGTGCCAATTGGGGGAAAGCCACTGTGCATTCCCTGGTGTTTGGATACTCTGTCACTTTTTTCACAACAGCAAAACAAAAAAAATGAAAAGCAATCAAGCGATAAATGAATGAAATAAGAGATGGATGATAATTGGAAGATAAAGAGACTAGAGCAAAGGACTCGGGTGGCTACACTGGCATGCCTTGTCCGTGAAACACGAGCTGGCCATGCTGGTCGCAGATCTCAAGGACACTCCTCCTCATCTTCGCTTTTTACTCTCACACTAGCTCATCCATGCATCTCTATCAGAATAGCGAGAGAGAGAGAGAGACAAAGAAGAGAGCGAAAGACAAAGAAGAGAAAGAGAGAGAGGGAAAGAGAGGGAGAGAGAGACAAAGAAGATGGAGAGAGAGTGCATGTCTCGGCCACTCTTGCACTGCCTCCGCGGTCGCTTCAACAAATCCCGAGACCTTCACGGACGCTCCGAGAGCAGAGAGCTCCTCTTCTTTTCTCTTCTCTCATATGCTCACCATCCGGCTGAGCACGAAACTTGCAGCTGTCTGTCTCTCTCGCTTCTCTTTTTGTCACTCTTTCTTTTCAACTCTCTGCCCCCTCCTATTTATCTGCTCCTCTTAAATCACACGCTCTCGCCCGAGTGGACTGTCCATATACGGTCTTTCGTGCCTGCGGGCTCTTTTCTGAGACTCCCTTGCGCATCCAATAAACAGTGGATAAATGGGGCGAGCTATCGTAAACAATTCAAATGCTAATGCATCATCATTCCTTCCTGGTTTTCGTTTTCCCTCTAGCGCTGGCTCTGTCTCCCTCTCTCAATCTCTCCCTCTGTCACTGTCTCTCTCCCTCTCTCTCTCTCAATCTCTCCCTCTTACTTCCCTCTTCATATTTCTCCTTTCTGCTATTGCTATTCATTGTCCGCCTGTCACTTAGGTTCTCTCGCCGTCTGACCTTTTAAAGGAATTCAGCATTATTGTATAGGCTGGATAGAGTCTCTATAATTGCACAGTGGCCACTGGAAAAGACGCATTATGTGAGAATGAAGACCGTGGTGGGTGCCAGCCAGTGGAGGAGATTGCGGTTGACAGTTCATGGTGGGAGGAGAATGCACGGGGTGGCAGATGTCGCAGTCTTCTTGTCTCCTCGAACAGATGCCATCTCCACATTCACCCTGGCCAACTTCTTCTTCTGAGACGTCTATTTCATGAGACTCGTCCGCCTATTTCTCCTCTCGCTCACTCTGCTTCACAAAGAGCTTTCACGTCGTAGAATTACACACAAAAAACAAGAACAAGAGTGGCACTCGCCAGTGCTTCCTTTCATTCAAAACCATTGCAATTTGCTGACGTGTTGCTCCTCGTTTCCGCTAGAAAAAAAGCAAAGCTTGTTGAATGCAAAGCAAGCCTTCTAATATTGCGTGAGGAAGAATGCCGAGAAAATTATTTTCTTTTGAGAAAAAAAACAAAATCTAAATGTCAGATAAATTGCACAAAAAGAAGATTATTGCAATAATAACTGATAACTATTAATATGTATTCATATAATTATTGCAATATAAATTATTATTCTTAATTAAGCAATTTCAAAGTGTTGAAAACAAATTGAAAGTAATTTGAGAGAGATGCTAACTTATTAATCTTTGGCGGGACGGGAGGCGGGACAGGCTTCTTGCGCAGCTTAGCATGAATGAAGTACTCATCGCCGGGAGGGGGTGGTAGATGAACGGCGAGGGCCGTGACATCTCTTTCTTCTTCTGGTCGTTCTCTGCGCTCAGCTGACCGCCGACTGCTCTAGGAAAAATTTTTTTTAAGTGAGTGAAAACAATAATTTTACATAAATTTTATTTTAATTGATTTTTAGTGCGGCAACTAAATAAAATAAAAATATGGAGCGGTTTATAAAATGAAATCAATACACATAAAATACGAGCTCAAGAAATCGAAATCTTTCTCATGGTCAGCGAAAATGCAAAAGTAACGAAAAATACACAAGTCTGCTTGTCTGATGGAGTGATTAAGCAAGTGTTGAGATGCACTATCTGATGCGGGGAGACGAGAAAAAATGGACGTCAAGATGCGAGGCGATGATAAGAGAGGAGGGGAGTGGAAAGGTGGATCACCCCGTCTCCAAGCAAGAATGCGCAGTTGGCTGCAGCTGCTGCTGCTACCAGCTGGTTTCCGCTCAGCCGAGAACTCTCATCTCACTTTTTATGCGCGCCTATCTCTTAGAGTTGCTGTGTTTTCTTCTACGGCATTTCCCTCTATCTATCTAGGCTATTTTTTTCTCTCTCATTGCATTTCTCTCTCCTCTAAACATTGCTCAATTTCGTTTCTTACCTACTTATGAGTGTGCTATGATATATGTAGCTATCCACTTGAGACGTACAATCAAAGACGCAGAATGTGTGCACTAAACAATAAACATCTCCATCATGGTCATGCTCAAAGTGTTGACTGGAGGTGTGTAACATCGAGAAGAAGAAAAGGGAAAGCGCGGTGAAGGATGCGGAGGAAAAAGTAAAAGGGAATTCCTTCCACAAGCTAGAAGAGTAGCGGCAGCGAAGACCATAAGTGAAGGAGAGCAGCAGCAAAAGACACCAAATACGCCCACCCTTAGAGAAGTGATTTGATGACTGCGCAGCCTGTACTTTCGGCTCTCACATTTCGCCTACCCTTCTTGTCACCCCGAAAGAGCAAACTAAGAGAGAGAGAGTTGACTAAGAGAGTATGTTGAGAATGTGATTATGCCACCACGAGTCACGCTCATTAAAGCGAAGGGTTGGTGGTGGAAGAAGTGAGAATGGAGAGCGGCGTGCAAGGAGAAGATCGCTCATTACCGTGAGAAGCTGGCCGGAGACAAGAACAGACATGGAGAGAGACAGGAAGCAGCTGCTGTGACCTCTCGAGAATAGACAGAGCACAGGAGGAGGAGGAGGATAACGCGATTGTGATAAGAGACACGGAGCTTGGCCCACTTGTTACTGTCCTCTTTTTTCATTTCGCTACTCACTAACTCGACACTTCTCGAGGTACGACAGCGAATGTCTCAGGATTGCGAAAAAAAGATCGAAAAAGTAAGCCAACACCAAATTCGATCCCTATCCCCCCTTCCTTCAAAATATATCAAATTATTCGATTTAAGCAAACAGTATTTCCTATGTTTTGTGCTGTCACATCGAAGTATTAATTTCATGTACGATAAATAGCATCATTTGAAAAATGCGATGAAACTATTTAATGCATATAATGGGAGCGACAAAGATAAACGCGTATAAAAATGACAACAGAGGAGCACAGGGATGCAAAGTTGGGCTAAAACTTGTTGGAGAAGTGGAGGATCTACGGATCATGACGGATGGAAAGTTGGGATTGACGCTCAAACCTTTGCCTCGGCTAAGTAGGAGAGTGGGGAACGATTGCAAAAGTGTCGGTTGCTTGGCCAAGACAGGGGAGATCTGGTATGGAGAGGATCGCTCTCGCTCTCCTCCTCCTTCTTGGCCTCTGCCCCGGGCATGGTTGACTGAGTGCCGAGTGCATACATGCTCAGGAGAGATGGAGATGGAGAGGAAACGGAGATGGTGACTCTCTCTCTCTCTCCCTCTCTCCTCTCGTTCCCCTTCCTTAGACATCCTCGGGCACTCCCTTTAACTCCGCCGTGTTCCCCAGCAGCTTTCGCCTCCTCCTTTCTACAGCACTTCATCACTTCTTAACAGGGAAACCACATTCACAGCGCACGAAAAAGTTTCACCATTTTGCCCCCCCCCCCCCCTTCTATCGGAACATTTGTCTCTCTTTCTCTCCATCTCTTTCACGTGTGCAGACACTCTCTCAGAGACAAACTCTCAGTCAGTGCACCCTCGAATGGGCAAGCCTCCCGCTAACGTTCTCTGTAGGAATAAGTCGTTTTCCTCAGAGCCTTTTTGAGCGCCCTCACCAAACCCGGCTGCGGCTCACCACCGTTTCTTATCCACATCCACAATCCATTTCTGAGTGAGAGCTTTGCACAAAACGCGTTAGGCACCGAACTCGACAGGCAAAGAAGAGGTACATAGATATCGGAGTGAATCACATCAGATCAGAGAACGCCTTTACCCAGCAGAAATAACCGAATTATCATGTATGTATGTATGTACATGCACGCTTAAAAGGCGGCGTCTGATCAGAGAAGTGAACACTTTGCTACAGCCAGGTTGATCCAGTGTATTTGCTCTACAGGCTGTCAATTACATGGGAAGGAGGTCATAAGACAAACAGAAATTAAAGAGAAAGCCTGTCGATAAATTAACTTCTCCTTTCGCTAGAAGATACCTGCTGAGCGGATAATATGCGAAGGGTTATGGCAGGACAGAGAGGGAGAGACAGCGAGAGAGAGAGGGAGAAAGAGAGAAAAACAGAGAGAGAGAGAAGAGAGAGAGAAACAGAGAAGAGAGGGAGAGTGGGAGGGTGAAGGAAGGGCAGGAAGGGGGGGTTGGCACTCTCATTAATCGTGACAGAACAAGAAGTAGCACTAATCGTCAAGTCAAAAAATGCATGACTCCCAGTCAAGGCTGAGTATTTTTTCTTGATTATTCTTCGATATCGCTTTCTTTGTGTCGATTTTGTTCTATTATGAAACATCGCAGTAGTCGTACGAATTGTTAATACATTCATACATACAAGATGTTGAAATGCAATACAACATTTTAAAAGTAGAAGAGCATTTTAATATAGCGATAAATAAATCAATCATAAAATAATAAAAATTTATAGTTCAAAAACAGCGATGAAATGTAAGTGACTGCTTAAGCAAGAGCTCATTATCCACGCCACCTATCACTATAATCCAGTTTGGCGGTTCGCATCGCAGACAGCTCAAATTTATGACCACGGTTATCCTCAAGTTAAGCATTTATGAAGAAGAGATGATTCAATGTTATCACGGTCATGCGAGTAGTTGAGCCAAGCGTTTTTGGATTTCATATCCAAGATCCCACTCATATCCTACAACGAAGTTGACTTTCGGTCATCTAGCATGTCGGTGGCCGTCTCACAATCGGCCAGAGATAACGATACATTGATAAATTTAACAAAGATCCTCTCCACTACACTTTATGTATTGTTCTGTTCCAGACAGTCTGATTATCACGACAATGAGTACATTCTTATCATTCATTGGATGGAGAAGATCAAAAACAACACTCTAACACGAATAGGAGAAAAGGGCAATAAACTAACGAAATTCACATTCTTTCCATACATGTGCAAGGAAAGGCGACCAGTCAACTAAAGCTGCTTATTTCACGTATAACGAAGAGAGAGATAGATGTGTTGGAATAGTGGTAGAATGCTACTGCAGTAGAGGTGCGAAACGTATACACCTCTCCTCTTGCAAGGGCAAACGAATACATTACCGTCTTCCGTTCAACCATTAATTAATCCGTTCGCCGCTGTCCAGTGTCCTTGAAGTGTATGAGTCGAAAAGTCTGATTGCGAGTAATGGAAGGTCGCGTCTTACCGGTTTCTCATCTGGTCAATCTTCTTCAGGAACCATTCATGAGTCAATCCGAGTTGGCAGCCATCCATCCTCTCAATTGTGATTTCAAATGCCATTTCGCTTTCTCGTTTTCACCTCTGCTTTGTGGTTTCGCTGGTCTCTGCCTCCTTGGATGAGAGGTGAAAGTTGAGGTCTTTAATTGAAGGCATCAGAATGAGAGGAGGAGTGCTTAGGTGATAGAATTAGCCATGGTGCCAGGAGCGGCTTCTCTTCATGCAAACACACGGACTGACTCGTGATGACTTAAAGTGTGACTGGCCGTGTCTTCTTTGTCTAGAGAGGGAGAGAGAGAGGCAGCTGTTGAAGGACGGCCCGATTCGGGAGGCAGTCCGGTCGAGACAGCGTCGTCCAGGCCAGCCAAGTCTTTCGCTCTCTGTTAAGCCGTGTGCCAGGGCCACACTAATGTTTATATAACGTTAGCTGGGCGGAAGCAAATGGCAAAGTCAAAGGCAAAGTCTCCCTTCATTCCATTCAAACATCTCAGACGGCACGTCGCGCCCTGTCATTCATTGTCTTGTCTCTATCCGTACTCTCTTCGCTCTCTCTCAGCTGACGGGTACAGTCGGGTGGTGGAGATGCGCCTTCTCGGTCCCCCATGCCTTCTCCTTCTGCGCCTGCTCTCCTTACTCCCGGACTGCGTGCTCGCACAGCAGCGTCAGTTACTCCTATTTCTCTCTCTGGAAACCATGTCGCCCACGCACACTATTCTCGCGTTGCATCTGCCCATTTGATCTGTCAAAATATATGGGTTGAGGATGGCGTTCAATTAGCGAAGCCGATTAATGGAGGATCTCTGCGATTTCTTTTGCAGTCAACTCGTTCGAATCTTCGGGCGAAGAGCGCGAGGCTCTGCTGAGCAAGGATGACATCTCCCTGGTGCTCATGGGCGACACCCAGTACCACTTCATGTGCGAGCTGTCCAATCCGCCCTGCAGGGAAGCCAGTCGCCGATGTCGACTCGCAGCCGCCAAACATTCCGTTATCCATGGATTTATTCGTTTTGATCTACTTTATAAAAAAATAATGTTTAAAAATAACTACTCGACTAATTTTTAAAAAAATATTTTTTTTTTCTCATATACGCCTAAAAATTAATTGTCTATGTTACTACTATTTTTCTGAATCACGTTACGAGCAAGTTCGAAGGAAGATTCTAGTGCGCATTGCATTCCTGGGTATTCCTTGCACACCAGGAAACCCTGCGTTCCCACGAATACTGACCTTATCTGCAGTAAGCACTTCATCTTGCATGCGTGGCACAGTTTTTGCTGACTACTTCCCGCTAGTGATGGCAAGCACGAAATGTTCCGAAAGTGCATCAAAACACGTCTTCCTCTGGCTCGCCCGGTTTCTCTCTCTCTCTTCCTCTCTCTCTCTGTCTCTCTCTCTCTCTCTCCCTCTCTCCCTTTCTCTCTCTATCTTTCTCTTCCTCCCTCTCTGTCTCTCTCTTCCTCTCACTCTCTGTTTCTCTCTTCCTCTCTCACACCTCCGCTTCATGTGTTCCCACGTCATGTAAAAACAGAACGTTGAGCAGTAACACGAATTGTCACATATCCTCTAACGGAAGCGATGCTGGGAACGAATCTTAAGGATGTTACCGCATTAGTCGCATCACATCAGAGCTTACGTGTATTTTGCTGATTCATCAAGTTTTATTCAAAACGAAACCAAGAGCACATTAAGTTATTGCTCATAATTTGACTATTTGTCATCCGTGAAATCTTACCGTAACTAATAACTGTTCAAGACGAGGGATGGAGACAGCGGAAAGAGTGCATCGGCCTATCCAAGAGAGGAGGATTGCGTGGCTCTCGAGTCGAGATTCGCGAATCGAGTTCAGCGGAAGGGCATCGAAGCCTTTGTAGCCGACCAGAGATATCCACCGGTCGCTCTTATCATCAATGGAGATCTTACCAATTTTGGCCATTTCAAGGAGATGCACGAGTTTAAGGTAATCACTTGCCATGTCTCTCCATCAGTCTAAGCCTCCCTTCTCTCTTAGATTACAACTGTTGATTTACTGCTTAGGCCGGTTGGATGCACTCCTTTCCACTGCCGATCCTCGCTGGTCTCGGCAATCATGATTACCAGAACAACATCAACGACTGCGCCTTTAACTCGTGTGCACGCAACATGCTCTGGTGGTATGCGTCTTCTTCTTCTTCTTTTCTCTTTCCAGACAATGATCATTCATAATTCACTCTCCCCCCTCACCTTTTTGTCCTATTCTATATTCTCACTCTCCATGGAGATGTAGCCTCTCTCTCTCTCTCTCTCTCGATCATCGCTTGCCTTTCTTCCAATCAAAAGAGTGTGAAGGATCTGTCATCTCATGAAGGTTTAATGAGTACGCGAAGAATACGAGTCTGGCAATTGACTTTGATGAAAAGTCCTTGACGGGTTCCCTCGCATACGCTAAGCGGCTTTGCAGTCTTACCGGTTAGTAAGTAGTCAGCCTACGATCCTAATCTGGCAAGTTGGTCGTAACATTACGCACTTGGTTATTTCCTTATCTAATTGCTTAAGTTTCATTGGAGTGTGTATCGCGTTACTTTGTAGTGCGAGAAATGTCGTAGAAGAAGGAAGTTTCTGTTTCTGACAGGAGAAAGAGAGAGAGAGAATTGTTATTGTGAACGACGACGATGACGTCATTGAGGTAAGCAATGCGTGCACGTCATCCAACTGCACAATGCCATCGACTACTCGGTTAACTTCACGGCGTACATCATGGAAGACTGGCGCGTCCAGTCGCCCTTCGAATTCCTGCGCTCCCAGTTCAATGCCATTCGTGACATGGACATGCCCATTCTCATCAACATGCACCAGAATGAGGATGCGAGAGACGAGAAGCTTAAGAAGTTCATAGACGACTGGTTAGCACGAGAGAAAAAGGGAACAGTTACCTAAAAGCGAACACTGAACTGCGAGGCTCTTTCCTTCCTAAACTCATTAGCAACCGAGAGCGCAGCAAGATTTACTCCTAATATGAATGAGGCAATAACATATGTATGTAGAGAGGATTTGGGCGCCTGTTAAACTTTGGCTAATCCCCTCCGTCTAATGTTTCTCTCTCTCGGTGAGGATCTAGGATTTACTCGACTCGTGCCTTGAATGTTCGTCGTCGGATTGGCGTCTTCTTCGCGCACATGCATGCGCGCCACGAAGTGAAGACGCACTGCTTCCACGGAGTCGCCGTCCCTTTTGTTTATGTCGGCTCTGTCCCGAACAACAGGTCAATCTCCACACACACACAACACAACACACAAAGTCTCTTCTATCCTCTCTAATCCAATTTCATGCTCTTCTCATGTGCAAACGAAACCTTTTCTTTATCAATATTTCCGTCTTCCACAAATAAATCTATCGTGACATTTGAATACAATTTTTTGAGCTTGAGCAACATCTACATACAATTATGGGCTAGAAAATCATATAAACTTTGTCCTATCAAATGTTTCAAAAGTTGTGATGAATCATACGTGCTTTGATCTCAAAAATGCATTTTTATTTTTATTTTCCATACGTAATGGCTTCAAAAAATTATTGAATTTCCAAGGGTATCTTGAATGTTCTCTAGAAAGTTATCTAATTTCTCATAAGATACAGTACTTGCAGATTCACCGTAATCTCCTTCGGGCCGAGCGGAGATCGCATCAACGGCTATGTGGTGAGGGAAGAGCGAGCTGTGCTCCTGGACAGTCTGGACGACCTCTGGGCCACTCCTTGTAATCGTTCATTTCTACACTACTTCCACGAGCAAAAGACGCCTTTGCGGCGATTCCAGATGTTCAGCTGATCTCTTTCTACACTCATTTTCAATTGTCCATCCGAGCAACCCTTACTAAATACAGTGTAAATACACTGTTCATGTCTCCGCATTCTCTTAAATATCTGCAAAATATTACGAGCCGAGAAAGGTGTCTGGAAATAGCAGCAGAATTACAGGAAGTACGGGAAGGGTTTATGCTTTCATTGCGCCTCAGGGAGTATTTTGGGAGCAGCCGGAAGGCGGTGGTTGCTGTGTGGTGGAAGGGCTTGCGTAAACGGACAGTTCCATGTCACGCATGTTCAGAGATCAGAGTAACTTTCCTCTCTGATGGCCCTCTACAGTAAACAAGAGGCGAGCGTGTCCCACACCGGCGGCAGTTCATGGTGCCTGAAGTCTCTCACGAGAAGGAAAGGACAGAGGAAGCTCGTGCTCTTCCTGCACCCCTCCACCTCTTCTCATCTGCTATTCATGCACCCACGGTTACCAGTTTCCACCGTCTGGATCCATTTCACTCTCTCTCTCTCTCTCTCTCTCTCTCTCTCTCTCTCTCTCTAGACACGCGGCCATTTCTCTCACTCTCTCTCCGTTGACCTGCACAGGTGATAGGACAACGGACTCGAAACAACTCGTCATGGAACACATTAGAAGCCGCCCTCTTCCCTTTTCTCCCTTGCGACTTCTCAGTAGGAGCAGGAAGTAGACAGCATCATTGGCCGGGCTGGCCTCATTATTACCAAGAACTTCCGAAAAGGAACGTTAATTATCTTACATCCTCCAGCCCGACAGGGCACTATTGCTACAATCAATTTGATTTAGATAAATTTTTTGTCATCCAAATGAAGCTGGTTAATGCTAAGCATTTCTTGTGGCAATGCAAATGAATGGCATCATTCTTTCCGGTTATTGCTTACTTCCACTCTTTTTCGACGCATAAATTGAAAACGGTTGTTATAATTGACGGCCATATTACTGTTTACAATGTGAATGACATCATACTTCCTTATTATTGCTTACTTCCTTTTCTTCAGACTATTCGACACATTAATTCAAAACGGTCATGTTAATTACTGTTTAGGATATTGTTTTTTTCTAGTAGGCCATTCAGTTTCATTTCCGTTATTTTCTGTCAATTTCCTTTTATGCGATGTAGATGACATCGGTAACCGCCCATCCGCTGCAGGAAAGATGTTGCAGCATTTGGCTGTTGTGGATGTTTTGCAAAGTCGCCGGAAGGAAGGGTGGTAGAGAAGATGAACGTGCTGCTGTGACTTGTGGTCTCATCTCTAGACAGTTCACGAAAGGTCCTAGCCATTGGAGAGAGAGAACGGAGTAAGGTGTTCACGATGGCAGAGGACTTCCTGCAATGCCCCAGCCACGCCCCCCACCTTGCAGACGGAGACCACCCTCGGCGCATGTGCATTTCACGGGGCGCTGAGCCCCTCTCTCCTCTCTCCAATCTGATCCGAACAACCCGTGGTGAGGAGCCTCTTGATTAGCTTTGTTTCCATTGGGGGTGGGCGAGTCTCCTCGGCCCATGATGAATCTTCCGCACACTTTTTTTCCTCAACTTCGTCACCCACGCTATTTTTCCCATCATACGAGTCGCTCTTTCTCAGAACACCGAGATGGCGTTGCGATTAGCTAATTTTTTAGTTAATAATATCCGGCTAAAATTCTTTTTTTAAACTTATTTTACTCTGTCCCTCTTTTTAGCCCCCATGATGCTCTGAACTCATAATGCAATAAAGTCAGGATCGCTCATTACTTATGTTGCTGCCCCTTCTCCGTTTTCTATGAACGGAGACCTGAACATAGAGGGCAAGAGAGAGAGAGAGAGAGAGCAAGAAAGTAACAATGACGACTTCTGAGTAGGAGGAGCGAGTAAAAGGGGGTTGCATTCTGTAGAGAAGTCTGCTTCTGCTGACAGAATCCTCTTCTCCTTTGCAAGTGCATCATCATCATCACATTACGACACAACGACTACTCGGATGACGTTGTGCTGGTCGACGGGGTCGCTCTTTCCCCTCCTTATTCCTGCCCTCTCCGAGTTCGCTCTCCCCATCCTCAAGGAGATAACACTTGGCTTACTTCTCAGCTCAAGATCCCTTCTGATTACGTGTCATCAGAATGTCTCATCAACTTCTTCTCCTCTGAACGCTAATTTCAGACTATGTTTTCGCATTCATTTTGAGTGACTGTCTACGAAGTAATTCCAGACGGTCCTTGACTCCTCTTCTCCGCGAAAGTTCTCATCGTGAGATCACTCTCAGCCTGTTATGTGAATCCTTCCAATATCTCTCAGCCATTGCTCTGTTCCTATTCTCCGGGCTCTCTTCGTTCCAATTGTCTTCGAAATGCCACGCGTCCAAAATGACTAAAGACTCTACACTAAAACCGAAAGCATATTGGAGTCCTTCTAGCGCGTTCTTCTTCCATTTCCAGCCTTCTCCAGAATCCTTTCACCTCTGTTCTTTTTTTTCCTTTTTTCCGTGCTCTACTTTCATTTCACTTGTGCATTGCATTTTGGAAGATTCAAAGTGAGATATCGCATGATTTCTCTTGTTCTCCCACAACATCCGGCAAGCAATAAATGTTATGAAGATGATAAAGTTCGTTTGACACGCGCCGTTTGTTTGTAACCTTATCTCTGTGATGCTGATATGGAATTCTAGGTAATCAAAGCGGGCAGATCTGGGAAGGAAGATGCTGAGGATCTTAGCAATAACTCTCCTTGCTTCACTTTGTGTCGTCAGTGCTCGTTACCTGGTTAGTTAGCACTTCTGCGGCTATTATGCTCTCAATTAGCCTTTTCAGTGTTGATGTTAATTCAAGTCAGCGCTGATCTTGTGACTTGAAAAAAAGTTGATGTTGAAGGAATCAACCAGAGATGGCGAGTGGAGGGGATTCGTAGATGACCAACTCTTGCAGATCTTCGTACCGCGAAGAGGCGTCAGGCATGGTACATAATTTTTATTTTATTTATTTCACTTATTTACTTTTAATTAGTGCGTAATTTAATATAATCTCCGATCTAATTAATCTCCCTGTAAGTGAGAGTTGCTAGGGCGTGGCAAAGTTGCAGAACTCGTAGATTACACGCCGACACCGTGCCGCTGGAAGTTGTGCGCAAGTCTCTATCGCTAGAAGTGATCTCCTCCTCTTCCTCTTCCTCCTCCTACTGCATCATGCGATGCCTTCCACCTTCCAGCCATCCTTGCATCCATCGTCGTGCCGTTCTCGGGCACTCCTCAGTGCTGCTGATGACAATAAATACATTCATTTGTTCTCTGTCTTCTAGGCTAGGCTTTCTCATTCGATTGTTTTCATCCCAAACAAACGTGGTAAACCGTATCTGGCGAGTTAATACATCGTGCATATTTCGAAGCAAAAAGACATTGATATGATATCGAAATAAATGAATAGTACCGCTCAAAGAAAGTCACCACTCTGCTCTGTTACTGCTGTGTGATTCTGCTACGAATTGCCGAGTGTGTTATACAAGCACAAAGAGGACTCATTCATGACAACATGAGTACAGTAATCTGCTCCGTGAGCCTGGGCATAAGTTATGCAGACATACAACAAGTACATCTAGAAAAGAAACTGGACACATTATTATTCCTAATATCAACAATTAAAAGTCGAAAAAATTACTTGCTTTAATTTATTTGTTTTCTCGCTATATCCATGTGTATCTCTGAGAACAAGCGCAAAAGAGTCTCTCACAAAGCAAAGGACAAGTTATGCCTATAGTCGTTACAGTTTGAAAATAGCTTCATATTCTTTTATAAATAATAATTCTTCCTATGTGCGGAGTTGACAACTCTTCGTGTCACATGATGGGTGCGCCGTGAAAATTTAGGTATATTGTGTATATTGTGAATTGCGCAGTAGTGCAATTTATAAATTCAGTTTTTTTACGAGAAACTATCACAGCTGCAGCTGTTCTTCCAACCTTCGAAGTGTTCACTTGTTAAGTAGGGGTGACTAGCGCCCTCTCGATTGGATGGAGTTGTCAGAGGCAATCGAAGTGCCTAGGGTCGACAATGTGCTCCTGCGTAAAGGGCCGAGGCCATCGCAGCACGGAACGATGGTTCTTTTGGGTATGTTCTTGTTTCGGTTTTATTTTTATTTTTAATTTTTTTACTGCCTTTCAATTATGTGTCTTCCTGTGAAATTTGTAATTTTTGTGCAGGTCACCACTTGATCTTCTCTCCTTCCAACCCGGCCGTCCTCAGCTCTAAGGGTGCGGTGGTAACGAAGAATGGCAACTCTACAGCGAGTGGCAGCGAGGAGTTCTGGCTGCTGCATCGCGCTGTCGATCGAGTGGTTGCTGAACCCATTGGAAAGGTCTGACAAATGGAATAATAATATCATCTTGGAAGTGATGTATGGTTATTTTACATTCAGGATAGCACAAAAGGTGGTTTACTTATACTCAAGTGCAAGAACTTCATGATTATCGTCTTCGAGATCGCCAACCTAAGTGACTGCTTTTCTGTTGCACGTAGCATCGAGAAGCTCTCCAACCTCAGTGAGCTATTTTCTTTTATATTCTACTGTTTATTCCGTCAGTATCCTTTCTTTATTGTGACGTGTATATTTTAACTTATCTTTGTTATCAATAACCGTGCTAAATTCTGTTAATTGAGTTGTGGTCCTGTTCAGATAGTTTTGAGCACGATTATCCATTCTACTATCGCGTCCCTTTTACGGTGTTGGATGATGGCTGGACAGCCTTCGACTTGGAAGCAGAATTCGCCAAGCTGACCTTGCGCGCTCCGAACTCTTTCCGCATCTCTTCCGTCAATGACAACTTTAATGTTCGTGGCTAAGGATATATCTATCTGTTATCTTCCACTCAAACTACCGTATACCATCTGACGATTTCACAGATTTGCCCCACGTATCCCGAAATGGTTATTGTCCCGAAAGGGATTGGTGATGACTATCTTCGCATTTCTGCTACCTTCCGAGATGGCTTCCGCTTTCCCGTACTCAGCTATTACCACCATCCGACCAAGGTGTGTCTGTTGCTTTTTGTTTGTTGCTTTTTCTTTTTACATCCTGTTTGAACAATGGAACATCATGAACAACATTTGATTCGGGCGAGAGAGTTGTTGTGTTTGGGGAGAAGAACTGTATTATTTATTCCAGTCTTGCATAATGCGATGCGGCCAGCCTCTGATCGGTCCCGCCAACAGACGGTGCAAGGAAGACGAGAGCATTCTGAACTCGCTGCTAGCTCCTCATTCTCGTGGAATCATCATCGATACACGTCAAAAGAGCGTCGCGACTAATTCGAAGAGTAAAGGTTTGCTCTTTTCTTTGCTTCGCATTAGAAATGAAAGAATCAAGGAATTGCAAGCGCTAAAGTCAACTGCGAATCGTATATACAGTTTAATTTAAGAAAAAAAAACAAGATAAGAAAAATAATCTTTGTCTCTGATACAGGAGGTGGCTGCGAGACTGCGCACTGGTATTCTCAATGGCGCTACGTCATCTGCGGCACTCCACGAGTTCGCGAGTTGCACGACGCACTCGATCGGATGGTTGACTGTATGTTTTCCTTCTCCACTCAAAAACATATCTTCAAGGGAGTAAATGCCACTGTCGACGGCTTGGAAGAACTTGGTTTATCTAGGGAGTTTGGGGCCCCTGAAAGCAAAAGGTTGCTAACCCTAAGAGAAAAAAAACAGACTATAAACGTCAAAATCTCGAGTGGAGTTTGGTTCTCGGGAGATCGAGGTCTGGATGGGTCTGTGAAATGTACAGTACCTTTTTGACCCTGGCCACATGCTGCACTACCACTCTTGCAGTGTGCAATGACCGTGGAGTGTCGACGGACAAGTGGCTGAGTCGACTGGCCTCTGCCGGCTGGCTCTCGTCCGTCATCGAGCTGCTGACTGCCGCTGCCAACGTTGCACAGTGCATTCAGTGCGAAGGTACTTCAGGTATGCTCCGTCTCGTGGTTGTCTCTCTTACCGCTCTCCTCTCTCTCTCTCTCTCTCCTAATCAGTCTGCACGACTCCATTCCTCTCCCCGCTCCCCCGCTTTTGTACTTTTCGATTGAGCTTTGTTGCTTAACATTAGACTTATTGCTAGAAGATGTGCTCGTTTTCGAGGCTGCATGGCTTCCATTGTCTTAACATTAGTATTATTAGGGATTAGGCTTAGTCTTTGTGTCCCTAAGTATGGGGTGATGATGTGTGAGAGATGCAGAGGTGCCCGTGGTCGTGCACGGCGGAGAGGGAACGGATTCGACTCTCGCCGTCTGCTCTCTCGCCCAGCTCATTCTCGACCCGGATGCGCGTACCATTCGAGGGTTCGCATTAATATACACTTCTACGCCCCTATTTGAACGAATCGGAATTAAAGTTGTTAATTAAGGTTATTAATTACAGCTTCGAATCAATAATCGAGCGAGAATGGATTGGTGGCGGGCACCCTTTCCGAGTGCGGAATGCACATGCTGCCTATGCTGAAGGCGCCATCACGGGACCGCAGGAGGCACCCGTCTTTCTCTCCTTTCTCGACTGTGTCTTTCAGGTGGCGCTTCGCTTCCTTCTTCATATTTCTCTCTCTCTCTCTCTCTTTCTCTCTCTTTATCCTCAATTCCAAAAAGTATCTTATTAAAACGCATGAAAATTTCAGCTGCTCCACCAGTTTCCATGTTCGTTCGAGTTCACCGACTCCTTGCTCATCTTCCTCTTTGAGCATGCTTATGCCTCTGAGTTCGGCTCGTTCCTTGGAAACAACGAAAAGGTTAGCTATTCTGTACTTATTACTGTAGAATAATTATGAAAACAGATAATCGAAACAAAGTATTTATTGCTTAATTTAATGAAGAACTCTAAAAACAATTAGTTATTCTTTATGTGTTGAAGGCAATAACTTCATTTTGTTGTTGTTGTTACTTATTTGTAGGAGAAGAGTGAAAAGCGCGTGAAGCATACGACGGTGTCGTTGTGGTCGTACTTGAACAACCCGGAGATCCTCTCCAACTATGTCAATGCTCTCTACGAACCGAATGAGGCAGTCATCTGGCCGAGTGTAGCTCCGCAAAGCATTGTTAGTCTTTAATTTTTTTTCATGTCTTCCTCTTTTTTCTCATATCTTTTTCATTCTATGTTTCTTCTTCATAGTACTTGATATTATTGTGCCTGCTGCAGCAAGTGTGGGATCGCCTGTTCTTCCGCTGGCAACGTGACTGGACAGAAGTGGATGCAGTCCGCGAGCATGCAATGAAGCGGAAACTATACGAGAAAACCCTCCAGAGCAAAGCGCTCGCGCTCAAAAAGTTGGCCTTTTATCGATTCAGTTTGCGAGAATAAAAAATTCCTTGATATATCTTTCCATCTCCGGTTTTGTCTACCAAAGGGCAGAGGTGAATACAGAAAGTTTTGGCTTCTCATTTTACAGGCAAATAGATGACCTCAGGAAGGAGTGCGCGATGTTGAATTCGACGAATAACTGCAGTCTTACCACTGATTGATGCCCGTCGAGGCTAGAGTTTTGGGTACATTTTGGTCGCTTGTTGGACGATGTTTCCTGAATCATAATTATTAAAGGGCCTGTATGTTTTACCGTAGGCTAAATCACGTACAGTATATTTATATAAGTTTTATCAATGTTTGCTAATTTCATATAAACCTAATCCGGAGCCCCAACTGTCTGCTTGTTTTGATTTGTTAGGAATTTTATGGAAATGCAAATAAAATTCTTTACATAGCCTTTTAGAGCAGATATTTAATTATTTAATTGTTCGCATTTGGCTGTGTTAATTGTGTGATATAATTTGATATATTGACATGGCATTGTTGTTAACCTTGTGTGCTTGCTTACACTTTGTTGTCTCTGGCCTTCCCCCTTTCGCTTTTTCTTCGCTTCTAGGCCAAAGCAGTGCTCATGTCTGACTAGCAGATGCGTGTATGATACATAATAATAATACTCATGTCAGCCGCTTACTTCCCATGTGATGCTTTGAGTATTCTTTCTTTTCCTTGCCCTGGTGGCCAATAACTTATTATGTTTTTATTTCTCTTTCTCTTTCCGATGATCATCTATTAACTATGACGATCTTAAGCAAAACAATTGAATCACAGGATGACGAGGCTTCGCTCTTCATTGCAGAGGTATACTTTCTTATACAGAATATACGCTTGTAATAAATAGTACATTGGAAAAAAAAAGTTCAGGGGATGGAGGAGATGCACGGAATCAAGCACATTGTACACATCATAATGTTGTAGAAAAAGAAGCAACCCGTATGACACAAGGATGGAACCCGCCTTCAGAGACGATGATTTCTTTCTTCTAGAGATATGATTAGAAAGTCATGGAATTGAATTGAAGGCTATCTTTGAACGTCCTCGACCCACGTGAACCTCTTGTGGATGAGGCTAAAGAGGCGTTCATTTTCTGGCTCATAGAATCTCTTGAGCCTCCGCAGAACTGGCTCTTCAATCTTTGGATGTTTTCTGCCCTTTGTCCTTCCGAGGCAGTGCAGAGTGCCGTCCGACTTCTTGACGCATGGGAACTTCTTCACAGGGTCGATTGCGAAATCGTCCGGTCGTACCACTGAATCGGAGAGACAGTCAGCGAAAAGAATTGACGGGGGTCTAGAGTGAGAAGGATAGAAAGAGAGAGGGAGCTAGAGATAGATGGAAGGAGAGAGATAGACAGAGAGAGAGAGAGAGAGAGAGAGAGAGGGAAAGAGAGAGAGAGAGAGTGAGGGAGAGGGAGGAATAGGTAGATAAAATGGAAGACAGAGATGCCTGTTGTCGATGTCTGCCTACCTGGCAAAAGGCCGAGAAATGCTTCGACCTTGGCGACTTCCTCTGCGGGTGCGCGGATGAGATTCTCGCCATCCACAAAGTGAATCTGGCTGATCGGGAAGTGCTTGAGCCATCTCTCCACGTACTTGTGGTAGATGCCCGTTCGGACGGCCGACCAGCCTCCGTTAACACCGCGAACTTTCACTG
This sequence comes from Allodiplogaster sudhausi, assembly GCA_945643635.1. Taxonomy (NCBI): domain Eukaryota; kingdom Metazoa; phylum Nematoda; class Chromadorea; order Rhabditida; family Diplogasteridae; genus Allodiplogaster; species Allodiplogaster sudhausi. The sequence goes on from CALZFC010000009.1 coordinate 1,900,886, forward strand.
AAGAACGCGCATTCAATAGCGAGCTTTTAGTTTGCGCATTTATTCTTGATAAGTGCTGGTCATATCAGCTCGTCTAGGTTCGAGTAAGTTAACCTGAACAATTTGCTCTGCTCCACGCGGCGCACTCTCCAACGGCCATTCTTTCGAAGCTTGGCATCTGACCGATGCGGCGCTTTTTAGTGGACGCTTGAGCGTAATCTGAAATGTAAGGAGGGCATGAAAGTGATGGCCAGGAAAATTTAAATTAATGAAATTCTTTTAAAAAAAATTAAAAGAATATCTAAAGTGGCTTTTTAAATTGAGAGTAAGAATATCGCTGATTAAGAAGAAGAAGAAGAAAGGCTGACCAGAGATGGCGCGAGTGACTGGATCCCGGAGGACAATGATGAGTTTCATGCCGGGATTGATGGTGCTGACGCGTGCGGGGGCATCCTTGTTGATGAAGTACGCCGGCGTCTTCTCGATCGTCACGTCCTCCGGCCCGCTCTCGGGCATCTGCTTCCTGAAATCATTTCATCAGTGAACTGAATTTTTTTCTTGTATCAGCAGAGAGTTGAACAATAACGACTAAAGAAGATATTCTCTTGTCAGGGCTTTTCTGTCAACTATATGGAGGGTTAATCTTCGACTTCCTTCCGATCGGCTCCTGCACAAGCCAAGTGTCCTTTGACCGTTGCCGCTATCTCTGGCTGTCTTGCGCAAGTAGAATGTTGCACTTCCTGATTCCTCTCTCTCTCTCTCTCGCTTAAGACCCTCTCTTTCTTTCTCTCCCTCTCTCTTTCTCACATTATCCCTCGTCTTTCTCTATGGGCTACTCTGTTCTCTTTATAAAGGAAAGGTACAGTGTCACATCATTCATCATGTATTGAGTCATTGACCGGGGCCCTCAACCTTTCTGCACAATGGTGCCTGTGATTAGATAGCGGGTCTCCCGCTTGAAGTTCGACCTTTTCTTATGCGGAGAGGAGGCTGTTATCCGTCTGTCTCCAGCACCAATTTGACTCCTCATTCTCCCGCACCATAATAAATGTAATTGGCCATAAAATCGGAATAGGTGTGGCAGTCCTTTCTATTCATAGCGTCTCCATCTCTCTCTCTCTCTCTCTCTCACTCTCTGTCTCTCTCATTCCTGCACTCTCTTCTTCTCCGCCTCATACAAAGGTGTCGAGAGGCAATCAGCAGCCGCCGGCCACAGCAAATCACCACTACAACACCTTCTTGTCAACGATTGAACACAGAAGCAGGAAAGAGAGGGAGATCAAAAGAGCACCGCCTACTACGGTTCAGTGTTGTCAGCTGTGCCAGCTGCTGCTGCTGCAAGAAGGCGATGCCGCATCTTAATCCGAAGCCCCTAGGCAGAGCAAATAAATCGTTACAAGGTCATCTAATCGAGACTATCGCGACATACTCTTACTTAGATAACTTATCAAAGTGCTTTGACTTTCCATGTTAAACCGCAATTGGCACTCGCACTTCTTAATCTTCTATTCAAACGAATTAAGTGTTTATGGGTCGTCCATTCATCCCGAAAAAGACTTGGACTACAAAGCAGGCAACTTGGCGAGATGACTTGCTCACCAGTATCGCCAAGGCCACCGTTCAACTCTCAGCGGGGGATTCTATTCTCTCTCCCTCTCTCTCTCTCTCTCTCTCTCTCCTCTCTCTCTCTCTCTCTGTTTCTCTCTCTCTCCCTTTCTCCATCTCTGCTGCTCTCACCCTCTCACCTACATCTTATTCCATAGTTAGAGCCGCAAACCTCTTGTCATAGAGGGAGGCTGATGGAATAAGCGTAATGCAACCCATTACCAAGGGGGGGGCGGAAGTACAGCAGGGTCTGTGCTTCACAAAAGGAGCAGTGGACAGCTTCTATACTTTTTGGAATGTGCTTGGGGATGCAAGGCTAGAAGAAGCCCTTTCTGAGAGTGACTTTCATCAGATGGACAGTGTTCCACTCGTGTGCATACGAAATGATCTCATGAGGAGAGGAGAGTGGAACAGCGAAGAGAGCATATGGATGCATCCCTCTCATGCATTCACAATCAACTAATGGAGCTTCCTCTTTTCTCTTTCTCTCTCTTTCTCTCTCTCTATCTCTCTTTCACTCCTTCTCAACTTCTGTGTGAAAGACTGTATACATAAGTAAAAGAGGAAGCAGCTCAAACAGTCCAAGAGAGGAGTCAAAGAGTGGCCGCCATTCACTCTTCAAAGGGGCAACTGATGACAAGATGGATATGCGGGAATGTGAGACCTGATCATTCGATATCCCGTCATCACACCTCCTTTTTACCACACATGGCAAGAAGGGAGCGACAGAAAGAGACTGGGATACAGAGAGAGGGAGAGTTAGCGAGAGAGAGAGAAATAGATACAGAGAGAGAGGGAAAGTTAGAGAGGGAGAGAAAGAGAGAGAGAGAGAGAGTAATAGTGAGAGAGGTGACAAGCTAGAAAGCATAGCATAGGCATAATCTGGAAGTCTCCCGCTGCTTGTGCAAGCTGCTGACTCTGAGCTGGCCACGCAAGGACAGCAGCCCCGATTTTCCCGTGTTGCATTCTTCTTTCAATCAGAGATCCTTTTCTTGCCTATTCTGCCGGCGCGGTAATGCACTTTCCGGGAAGTCTGCGGACATCCCTCGTTCTGCCACTGACACCCGGTCACGCCCAGGGCATGAAATATTTGCATAAAAGGTTCCATCTCTCTCTCCCTCTCACTCTCTCTCTCTCTCTCTCGCCGTTATACTCTCTAAGGCTGACGAAGTGTTCGGTAGTCAACATTTGGACCCCTTGTTCGGTGGGAGTTCCATCTCCTCCATCTCTCATAATTCGGCTGTCTTTTCCAATCACCGAAAAGCTGATTGGATATGCGCCCCGCGGCAGCAGCAGCCCCCCGAATTTGAGGTAATTACTTGGCAGGGACGTCAAGAGGGATAAGCAATGTTGGAACGGGCAGATGCTGCCTTCCTTTTGCAAATCTTTAGAGCATATCCTCAAGACACATAATCCTGATGAGCGATCTGACTGCAGCCACCTGGCTGCTGCAATTGCTGTCGATTAGCAGGAAGAAGAAGAAGAAGTATTCTGTCAAAGTGGACAGGGAAAGAAATAAGGGCAAGGAACGACCATTTCAGCTGCTGTAACGAAACGAGCACATAGTTTGCGCTCTGCTACTGTGCAAATGGTGCCTGTCAGCATCGGACGGAGACAGTAGTGAGTGAGTGATGATAGTGGGGGATGGTGGGTGTAATGGTTGACAGGCCGGAGACAGGGCGATGCGACCACCAACCCATTCACACCTCCTCACCTCTTCCCTTCCTAAGGCCACACAGTGGAGATGCGCGAAGGTAGCCATGGCAGAGCCAGCTGACAGGCTATCATTACCTGTCCTTCTTCTTTGCTTGCACTTGAATGGACATGAGAAGTCTCGCTTCTGCCTTGCCGCAGCTCCTCCTCGACTCGCCTCAGCCCCGCTGTGAGGCTGACGGCTCTTCTCTCTTTCATTCTACATTACCGCTCTACCAGTTGCAACGATAAGTGCAGATGCTTCTAGCTCACACTAACAATTTTGTCTTCGGATTCTTGGGGTGAGCGAGGCATGATGATAGAGAGATGGAGAAAGAGAGAGAGAGAGAGAGAGAGAGAGAGAGAGAGAGAGTACAGAAGGAAATAGAGAGCGCTGACATGACATACGTAGGCAATGACACTGTGGGGAGCGCGGCTGAAAGTGTGTTTCAGCTTTCCGTGATCGAGGACTCCCTAGGGGTTCTCTCTACTTCTCTGCTGCCACTGCTGTCCATTCAGCACTCCAGTCTTCTCTCTTCCCCTTTGCACCCATTCATTGCTCTGATTAATGTTGAGTATCTTCCCTTTGGTCATCAAAGAAGTACCCGCGAAAGAAGACTGGAGGCATAAGAAGACAAAGAGAAAAAGACAGAGAGACAGAGAGAGAGAGAGACAGAGAGGAAGAGAGGTAGAGAGAGAACAGAGAGAGATATGAGAAGGATGGACGAAAACGATCTCAATTTGTCGTCTCATCAGCGTCTTCTGTTGCTGCTGTCCACCTCACAGTTGGCAAACGTCTCCTTGGAGAGCTGACAAATTGGTGTACCACTCGCGCTCGCTGTGATAGCAGTGAACGGTTCATCTCTGCCTGGAGCTGACCCAGATTGGGGAGGCCAGAGAGAGAGAGAGAGAGAGAGAGAGAGAGAAAGAGAGAGAGAGAGAGAGCGACACTTTCTTGTCTCCTGCTACAGCAAACGCAAAACGAGGAAAGGAGAGCTGGAAAGGCAAATTGGTCGTCGTTGCTTGTACACCTGTCTCAGTTCTCTCCCTTGCTTCCGGTGGCTCGCTTGCTTGAGGGGAGGGAGTCAGCCAGAGTGCACAAGCTAAACAAGCGAACAGTCTGCTAACTCACTCACTCGCTTTGTTTGTTTGCACTGTGATTGACATGCCATCTCCTGTGCTCTCGCCTCTTGAGCTTCATCCCCGATTTACCGATCTAGCTGATGTTGAGAGACAACGGCTCTACCACGTAAGCGGATAACATGAGAAAGAAGTGCCCAGGGGAGTATGCCACTCATCATCACCAATACATAATGTCCTTTACCTGGTGACACACTGTCTGTCTGCTCACCGGTGCGAACGGAAACAGGGAATGCAATGGCAGAGCCACAAAACATCTGTTGAGCATGCCTTGCTGGCTCTCTTCGTCACTCGTCTGTGACCGAATTCTACCAAAAAAAAAACTAACGAAAAAAACGCAAGGCATTTCAAGGTAAACCCACAGAAAAAGCACAATAATATTTCTATCCATCAATGATACTGGAAAACGGCATATGCTGCATTCCATTGCTCAGGTTTCCCTTATAGAAAATTGGATAAAAGAGGAAACGTGGCATGTGTATCTATGGATATATGTAATAAGTATTTCTTAGAAGAACAGAGTGTCCGTGTTTGGCCTTTCTCAGTGAGAGTGATGCAAATAAGCAGTGTCCTCGTCTCCACCGTTTTATGTCCCAAACAATCCTATAATTGCAGCGAGTCAAAAACTGCGCTCTTAGAGAGCCAGCCAAGAGGGCGCCCACAACACCATGTCTACTAAAAAAAGACGAAGAAAGAAGAAATGAAATGAAATCGCTGCCGTTCCATAATTCGATTTGAGCCAATTCAAGGCCTCTTCCATTCTTACTGTACCCTGCTGTTTCTCTCTCTCTCCCTCCGTCTCCCCTCTCTCTCTCGCTCTCTCTCCTCTCTCTCTCTCACTTTCTCTCTGACACTAACAATGAAGAATCGTTCATAGTGGACACATGACAAACGGCTTCGAGGTATCGTTTCAAGTCCAAACCAGCCAGGGCAAAACATGGCCTTTGTTGTCGAGGAGGAGGGATAGGGCTCACGGGGAATGGATGTGCGTGGATAGAGAGAATCCCTCTCCATGCACAAGAGACAGTCCAGTACTAATCTGATGTATGCATTTTTTTCTCTCTGCCTCACTCCATCCTTCTCTCAATTTTTCTCTTTTTTTCTCTTTCAGGTTCCCTCCCTTCCTTTTCCACTTTTATCCCCTCTGGCCTGTAAAACTGTCACGCATGCGTGGAGAAAACAACAATGCTTAAAAAGCAGCGAGGCTTTTTTTTAAATTTTGATCAAGTGCTGATGTGAGATGAGACATTACCGACAAAACGAAGGATCAGATGGCGATCTCATATGTATTATTATGCATAGCCGTATTTCTTAATTTATGAAATGAAGATGACTCTCGTTATCATTCATGATGTTGAAGAAGACTCAATCTGGCACAACTATAGTAGACAGAGTCGTTAGGAGTCTAGGGAACTATCTTCCAGTGAAAGTCTTCATCAAGAATGCGCCTCGATGGGAGGCGTGACCAATTCGAGACTCTGCCACCTCTTCATTTCAGCCATTTCTTTCATCTCAAAGATGCATGAGACAACTTTCAACATAGAGGTCATCTCAAAAAACAGTGGAGAGAAAAGTGTCAGATATTCCAGGAGTCATATGTCCTCTTGAAGCAGTGCGAGGCTCTCTCTCTCTCTCTCTCTCTCTCTCTCTCTTTCTCTCTCTCACTCGTGCTTATGAGAAGGTGTCATGCGATTGCAATCAGAAGCAGAGATACACACTTCTCTCTCTCTCTCACTCTCTCGCTCCCCTCTCCCACTATCTCGATTTGGCTACCACTTGCGCAATGACTCAAGCAACTGGCAAAGTGAGAGGAGTCACTCATGGACGACGCGAGACTCTCTCTGCGACCACGCAAGCCAAGGCAGGAGCGGAGATGAATTGGACTGCGCACTTAACCACGAATTCTCAGTTGTCCTGCAGGAGGGTGAGTAAGCGAGAAGCTGCTGTATGAGTCTCTATCCAAATGAATATTTGATAGTGCGCGAGGGCATGCCGAGCGGGGATGCGCAACGAGTGCGACCAGGCATGGGCAACAGGTTAGGCGGAGAAAGAAAAGAAGAGAGAAAGAGAGAGAGAAAGAGAGAGAGATAAGGGAGAGGAGAGAGCGAAAGTGAGAAACAGAGAGAGGGAAAGATAGAGAGAGAGAGAGAGAGAGAGAGATATGGAAAAGCAGGCGCGAAACATCATCTATGAGAATAAGTAGTGAAAGAAGCTGGAACAGTTCTGTGAGAGAATAGAGAGGGAGAGAAAGTGAAAGAGAGAGAGAGAGAAAGAGAGAAAGAGGCGGAAAAGCGAATGGGCCCAAGGCGCGCCCGGATGGCAATTACGCCGACGATCCTTCGAATGTATGGAGCGCCGTCGGAAGAGGCCAGCTGACAACGGCAGATCCAGAGTGAAGACATGCTAAGCCAGACAGCCATTATAGGGCATGTCAGGCAAGAGAGAGCGAGAAAGAGAGAGAGCGAGAGAGAGAGAGCGAGAGAGAGAGAGAGAGCGAGAAAGTGAAGGGCGATATGGAAGGGGTAAATGGAGTTGAGATCTGACCGAAAATGACTTGGCAAAAACGAGCACACAAGTACATAATGCATGCATAGAAAATCGCATGTAGGACTTAAGGTTGAAAAAGCAGCGAAGGAAACTGATAAAAAGTCTTCTCTGACCTGTACCACTCGACGCCTTCGTCAAAGTGTCGGTCGAAGAAGTGGACCTCGGGTCCGGGAGCGCGGACACGCTTGTTGAGGCGGAGGAACTCGAGGAGTGCGCGGGTGCCTGCCTTCTTCACTCCGATGATGATGGCAGAGGGAAGTCTTCTCGCTCGGCCGACTTCCGTTCTCGCAGTTGTTGTTGTTGTTGTTGAGGGAGTCGTTGGACGGGAATGACAAGGATGTAGTGAGAGTGACATGGAGAGAAGAAGAAGCCACCAACGAGGAGGAGGCTTCATCCTGAAACCAAATCATCTTATTCTATATCGTATTTCGAGAAGGGCAGCGACAGCAAGAAGTCAAGAAGCTTTCTGTATGCGAGTACGGATGGTAGGTGATCAAAAAGAGGCGCAGAGGAGGGGAAGAGGAGGAGCGAGAGGGAGAGAAGAGGAGAGATGGAGAGAGGAAGAGAGATGGAGAGATGGAGAGGCGGACAGAGAGGGCGGGGCCTGGCCAGCGAATTGGCCAGTGGATGAGTGAGAGGAGAGGAAGTCAAGACGGACTGAATGAGAGCGCCAAGTATGCATGCAACTGAGCTGCAGCACATGCCATATACACAACGGCTAATTAGTAATCGGCCCAGCCAGAGACTTCCCTCGGGGCAAGGGCTCAGCCAAATTTAGTCAGCCACAATCACAAGGAGAATATTAGTATAATGAACTGGGCGAAACTCATAATTACAGTAGAAAATTATTATTTTATTTTATTACTTTGAAAAAGTCAAGGACTGTAAAAATATTTAAATATACGCTTCCAAACAAACAATGAACATATGGAGGCGATAAGACCATCTCTGTTATGAAATCTCGGAAAGTCTCTGGCAAGCGATGCACAAAAGTCTCACGCGAGATTAAAAGCGCATAAAAGACCTCTTTCTTCACTCTGCACAGGTGATAGCTGGCGTTGAGAAATGCGAGGCGGCTGTGGCTCGTGCTATGGGAGGGGCGAATGTGTCACTCACTCAGGAAAAGGAAGGGAAGACTCTGTCGCGCATCTTGAGCATCCGGCAAGGCCGCTTGATCAAGACTAGGTCTCGGCCTAATTACAGGGGCTGGCAGAGGTAGGCAGATTCCCCCCTCTTCCACTAGTCGCCCTCGGGCAAAGCGAATGCACTTATGCTCTAGCTTATGGTTAGAGTGTTGGACGAGTGTCTCTTTCACGTGACTGGAGTTGCCAGAGAACCATCATTCCTCCTTGCAAGTATATCTCCATCTCTATCACATTTCCTCTATACCATCCTCCCTCTTTCTCTCTCTCTCTCTCTCTCTCAGTACTGAACATGGCGAGAAGTGTCGTTGGCTGCTACTGCTGCTGACAAATGAGCGTGCGGACAAGTTTGCGCGATGCGCTCATTGTCAGGGAAAAGGACGTGTGCGCTAGCTCGGAAAATACGCGTGTCGCTTCTCTCTCTCTCTCTCTCCCTCCCTCTCTCCCTCCCTCTCTCCCTCTGTCTCTCTATCCCACCCTCTCTCTCTCTCCATCTCTTTCTCTGCTTCCCTCTCTCTCTTTCGAACTGTACTATGTTTGACTGTCTCGCACTTGCTCTCAGCTGCACAGTGTTATCATTCGATAGCGGTTGCTTTATAATCCACAAATCTAGCGAGTGCGTATTCGCTGGCGGATAGAAATGAAGTGAAGAGAGTGAAACGCGCCCGAGTCCTTATCTCTCTCTCTCCCTCTGCCACTGGCTCCTGTTTCTTCTTCGCCAGCTTCATTTGGCCTCCTCTCTCCGTTCTTCTCCTTCTCGATCATACAATACGGTCCAATCATGATCAGGACTCTCGCTCACAATGCTGCAATTACACCATGTGTCGCCAATCTCTCCACGAAACATCCACCGGATCATGCGGCATATGCCAGGCCAAACTGAGGGAAAGAGAATATGCCAGCCGCGCCCTTTCTCAATCTCACTTTCTCTCCCTCTCTTTCTCTTTCTCCAACTCAATTTAGTGCTATCGCAAGATCCATTTTCACTTCGGTCGACAATTTTTTTCATTATTGCCGATATTTGTTTGCTAAAATCCACCAGAAATCCATCGCAATAGTTTTCGTAGCAGTGTATTTTGTTAATAAATGCTTCACTGTGCAATATGATGAAGCGAAGAGAAGCAGATTGCCATATACGAAAGGAAGGATTCATTGTGGATTCTGAAAAAAGTATGTAATATAGCGCATTTGCAGTGAATAAAAAAAAAGGATTTAAAAAAGTGTGTGACTACTCTCAGTATCATCGAATTCATGTTTGCCCATGCCACTGCAAGAGAATTAAGCCATATTCTTGTCAATCTCACTTTGGTCTTCCTCTGTTGTGAGGCATAAAGAGAGTGGCTGGCTCATATTGTCCATTCCTGGTATGCAAAAGGGAGCGAATTGGCTGTGTCTCAATCAGCCAGTGTTGCATTCCCGAAGGGATTCCATCGTCGCCAGAAGGGGCTCCTCCCCACAGTCGGCCGATTCGGGTCGACGCCATTCTACCAGAAGAAGGTTCCAAATTAGGAAATAAGGATGATGGTGAATGGGCTTCTCGGATCTCTCGAATTACTCTTGCATCATCTGGAGGCTCCGCCAAAGCCGGGGGCAGCGGGGCCTTCAGCACGAAATGAAATTTGCAGGCAATACGGCCAACAGAGAGAGAGACAACGGCGTCGTTTTTAATTATTTCTCCATGGAATTACAAACAGAGTAGGAAGTAAGTTAGGAGAGTAGAGTGATACTTGAAGAAAAATATAGTGTTTCTGCTAGACGAATTGTAGAGAACATTACACAAGGCTTTGAAGCGAAAGAAGGGCTCTGGGGTGGGGTGCGAAAGTGTAAGTGAAGAGTGTTTAGTGGAGATTGCGCAGAGAGAAAAGAGAGAGGAAAGAGAGGGCGGACCACGAGGTGGGGGAGGGGGAAGGAGAAAAGAGGACTTGGCTGGCAGCATTTGCCAGGTGTCTTCTTCAGCCGCCGCCCGGTTCACACTCTACGGACGCACTCGAGCGGATGGGGCCGTTTATGAGTGCGGAGGGGAGGGGATGGCTCACTTTGCACCTCTCTGCCACACACGCATCGATGCACAATGAAGAATCAGACAAGAAGGCACAGAGACAGAAGCAGCAGGCATGATAAGAAGGGGAGGCTTCATGTGGCTTGCTCTAAGTTTTGCTAGAACGACGGAAAGAGAGATGAGGGAACACGCAACAACAAGCAAACAGTGAGTGTGAGGAATAAGGCTAGCGGGGAGTTAGCAGACGAAAAAAGGCAAGAATGAGGTTGCAACATTGACATGATTCATTGCTCGAAGAAAGAGCAAAGTTGCACACTCCTGAATTATCGCGCGCGCGCATACGATCTCTCACAAAAAGGTTTATATGGAGGCACACGACAAGTGGCCCATTCAACGCTTCTGTCGAGTGATAGTCTGTACGAATGTTTATTGAGCAGCCAACAGTGAGCAATAGAGAGTCAAATAGGCAGAGAGAAGCAGATAGAGAGAGAGAGAGGGAAAGAGAGAGAGAGAGAGAGAGAGAGAGAGAGAGAGAGAGGAAGAGATATCTGGGGGGAGAGAGGGCGCGAGTGGGAAGAGTGCTTGAAAGAGAAGGGAAAGCATGGCTGGAGGCAGAGAGCCGATGCGTTGCCTCTGGACGATACGAGGAAAGGTGTGAGAGAAGAGGGAGGAGTGATGGAGGGCGATCGAGAAGCTGGCGAAGCTCTTTGGAAGGTTAGAAGCGACTGATTGAGCGTGTCCCCATATGAAAGCAAGCCGACCCCGCACAAGCAATCAGCGAGAGGAGTGCCGTTGAATCACATTCGATTTGTGCCCGGCCGACAAGGCTTAAGGAGGTCGAGAGTCCAATCTGATTTCTCTCCACCCTCCCCAGTAAAAGGTACATGGCAGGTGCACACACGAGACTGCACAACTCGCTACATTTCCACTCGATTATCTTCATCCGTTTCAGCACGACTCCACGAAGGATTCAAATTGCGCAGGCGCAATTTGATTAAGAATGCGAGACAAATGTGTGAGTCGCCTTCGTGGGGTGTGCTCATCCTGATCTGAAGTGTGATTACTGAAATCGGATGATTTATCTCAGATCGGTGACAGAAGTGCGGCCATCGCTGGCCCATCTATAATTAGCTCATTGTGCCGATCCGAGTGAGTTATGTTTTCTCTCTCTCTCTCGTTCCCTCTCTCCGTCTCTCTCTCTATCTCTCTCTCTCTCTCTGCCTCTCTCTCTCTGTCTCTCATCTCTCTCTCTCTCTCACTTTTCACTTATAGGAAAAAAGAATGTAGAGATGCAGAGAACGAGAACAATGGCCAACTGGAGCGGCTGTGCATGGTAGCGAATGCGATTTGCCACCCAGCTATTTAGCATGTATTGTGTGTTCTAGCCAGAGAGAGAGAGAGAGAGAGAGAGAGAGAGAGAGAGAAAGACTCCTGGGTGGAAATAGGATATAATTGTAAAGGACTGTTTTGTTCGAGTTGTGAGCTGGTCAAAGAAGAAGAAGTGAAAGTGTCAGTGTTATTTGTCCCTATCCAGTAAAACATTAACAAATGAAGTGTAGATGTAACACATCTGGCTGATTGGAGAGTTGAGATTACATAGAAAAAGAAGAGCGACTTGGCACCCGACACATTTCCACACGTGCATTACTCGGAAGCTTTCCCTTTATCTTTCGCTGCTCCTCTTCTTGCTGCTTCTTTCGATCTAAACCTCGTTCCTTTGTTCTCTCTCTCTCTCATCTTCTCTTTCTCCTTCTCTTTCATTTTTCGATCCATCTCTCGCTCTCTCACTATACTCTCTTTCCCAATCACTAGCTACAAACGCAACTGAACAATGACACCCAGTCGCTACCGCAAGATGATCCAGAACGGTCAGCACCAATCGGCGAGCAATAACAATCTAGCCCCAGAGAAAAGAAGGAGCGATGCGAGAGAAAAGGTCTTTGCGCCATTCGGACGATGAATAAGAACGCCGCTGCACGACAATCTTCAGCTTCTCCTCTTACACTCTACCTTCTTCTCGCTTATCTCTGTCTCTCTCATTCTCTCTCTCTCTTTCTATCTCACTTGCTCTGTCTTCTCTGCAACCCTCCCCTCCCTCCCCGACCGCCACTGACCGTTTCTTATGCGATCTCCTCTTGCGCAACAGTGAACAGAGCCGCATAGCCTCTAATCTGCCGCCTTTTCAGTGTCTTCATCTGATCCAACTTCGTTTCCGTTCACACCCCCGTCTCTTTCCCACCACAACCAATTACATTAAACTGATGTTTTGGCTACTCCATTTCTACCTTCGACTCAACGTCCTTTCTATTCTATTCCCAACAATTTAAAGTCCTTTTACTAATTTACGATGCCTTATTTGACTGCTCTGAGTGAGGCCAAGGTGGGAGAAAGGTCGTAAAGGGAATTGATGCGGGAACTGGGCGCAGCACCCCAAATGGGCAAGGAGGGCCACTGTTTCCTCCATCGAAATGTTCGGGTATGAGAGTCCTCCCGGGGTGGGGCACGTCATTCGAGCCATTCAGCCAGACAGCAAGAGGGGAGGCAGTACTGTCAAGAGTGACAATAAATGGCAGAGTCTTGAGATCGGGAGGGCGAGATTCAGAGATATCAACACAGCCAGTCTCTTATTATCTGTTCAGCCGCAGGTTCTCAGGGGCTGTGATATCTTTTGAGGAGAGAAAGAAGAAATGGATGAGTAACGAGTGGGAGTGGGTTTTCTCAGGTCAGCAGTTTTACGACATAATGCGGTTACGAAAAAACAATAAACCATTATCACAACGACAACAATCACTTGTACTAAAGGAAAAGCTTTAAAAAATAATAGAGCAGAAAAAAGTCTAGTAATGGACATGCAAATGAGAATGTGCAAATGAGTGAGTGAGTGGAGAAGGGAGGAAGGAAGGAAGGCTCCCTTGCATGTCCATAATCTACTTGAGAAAGAGCTGCGGTATCTTTGAAAAAGTAAGCCACACGCTTTCTCGGTCAAGAGTCCACAGCCGGATTCATCTCCTCGTTGTCCATTCCTTGTTGCTTGCTCTCTCTCTTTCTCTCTCTCTCTCTATCTCTCACTCTCTATGCTCTCTCGCCTTTCCCTTCTCTCTCTGACACTCTCTTTCCCCATCATCCGTCACGCAACAACACGCTCGCTACTCGACCTCCTCCTCTCACATCGGATGTCTCTGCTCCTTCTCGCCCTCGCAGTAGTTGTTTCTGCAGTTGTCCTCCTCCTCTTCAGTACATCCTGACGAGAGGAGCTTTTCAGTTGAAGGCCCCCGAAAAGACTGCATTTGTCATGCGCTATGAAGGGTGCCAATTATTCTGAATGGCCAGACGGAGCGAAGGCTGTGTTCCTATCAGAACAATTGCATACATATGTGGAATGTCAGTCTGAAAGCGTTGTCTACAAACCAGCAATCTACTATTTGCGCCTTCAGTTCACAGGTGTGCAGAAGGAAGAGCAGTTGACCTGTTATTCTGTGAGCTGACAGAAACATCTGGTGCGAACTTGTTTATTGTATCTGGTGTGAACTGCTTCGTTGTGTGCCACATGAACAGCAGCGATAGTTCTTATTCATTCTAAATTGTGCGACAAACAAATCTGGGTGCATACAAATATGTATATTCGGATGTTAACCTGAAGAGATCTACATGAAAATTACGATCTAAGCTCGGGACAAAATTCAGTTATGAAAATGTCATGCTTGAAAATGCTGAAGGTGTTGCTGAGGGTGCGATCTTCCTGTCGCTGCATCTCAAGTTTCTGAAGAAAAAAGGATTTTTTTTACCGTATTCTTCTGTGTAGATGTTCTATAAATCTGAATTAAGTAAACGCTAAAATGCTAACATTCAGCGCGGCGGCAACAGAGACGAGAACACGGATGCGATTGGCGTAGTTTGGCTTCTGCTCTTCGTAGATGTAGTGGTTGCACAGCTCGTCCGCTATCCTCGTTTGAATCTGCCGCGCTCTCTCGATCGTCTCCTTGTCGACATGGCGAAGAACTGACAATGAGAATACCATATGACTAATTCCATGCATGAATTGAGCTCACTCTTCACATCCCAGAGTGCGTAGAGAATCGTGAAGACAAGCTCCATATTCGTCGGCTTTAACTTTATGAGCGGCATCACGAAGTGTGCTTGGAACATCTTCATGCCAGGACGGAAAATTCTGCAAAAATTACCATTAATCATTAAATATATTTTAAGCGCGTTATTGATATCTTCATGGAAAGACGAACGCCCAGACGTCGGTGCCAGGATTGGCGGCCAAGTCAGCGCACGCTGCCATGGCGATCTCCACCGAGTGCACCGAACCGTCCATCATGACCACTTTGTCGATCATCTCCGCGCCGCAGAGACGATAGCCCGCGATGAATCGCTCCACCATCGACATCTTCGTCCAGAAGCCGCGGAATACGTGCCACTGCGCAATGTTCTTCATTCGTCATCAAGGTTCAATTAAAGCTTTAAAAAATTTTGTTCTCTATATGTATCACATGCAAAACATATTATTCCGCTAGACCTTTTGTTCGTGTGGAAGAGAAGCAAAGCATGAGAGGTGCATCAAAAACTCAGCCATCGCACTCATGTGGCTTAGAAAAAGGCGGAAGGAGTCCTCCAGATCAAAGTGATAGACATCGCCTTCCTTTAAAGAAAGTTGTTGCTGGTATTCTTTTCGCGAATTTCATTGCTTGAGTACCACAAAGTGCGTTTTCGGTAGACTGTCCTGTAGCTTGGCGAATGCAATGCTTGCACTCTGCATGAGTGTTTGGGGCACTCCATAGGGGAGTTGCGAGGGCGCCGTGGCTGACTCGCCCTGAAGAGATTAAACACTACAAAACACAGTGGCCTTGTTCTGGAATTAGATGGCATGCAATTGTGTGCTACTTCCTGGTCGTTATCAGTTTGTTTGTCTCTCTCTCCCTCTCGCCTCTCTCTTCTCAGCAGTCTTTTTTTCGTATGCGAGGCGGAACGAGCAGTGGCCGCGCGAGCCTCTTCGATGACGTCCCTTATCACGACCTGTCAATGCAAGAAGGGGCGAGAGAGCACCCGAGATGGAGAGACGAAGAGTCATTGTCTCAAAGCGGTCGGCTCTATCCTTTTGGATGGCTAAGAAATACTTCCTGGTTCGGCCTCATAAGTGAGGGCGTCATCGACTGATAACCTACCATTTGGTGTGCACGTCTGAAGAGGGCGGCCATTCAGTCATGTTGCATCTTCGATGCTTACTTCCTTTTGCCACTTCCTTCCTACTTCTGCTGCCATTCACTACTGCAAAGACTCAAGACATGGGCAGATTCCAGCCGGAATGCCTGTCCGAGCAGCCACCCCTCTACAGTAATGCTTCTTCCGAGCAGGTAAAAGTTGTTCTCAACTTCTAACTAATTTGGTTACTCATTTCTTTTCTGCAGGTGCCATGGTACACGATTGACATGGATTTGCCTGCAATCCAGCGTTGGACGGTCGTCGCACATAAGTATTCTGAAAAGGTGCCCCCAATCATCCATCCTCTAGCAAACATTCAACTAATTTATATGCGCATATGAAAGATACCGCTGCTATCGCGAAATCGGAATACAACTGGAGCAAAAACCATAAAGAATGATATGGATATAGAGGTATTTCCAGATCAACGCGACCATCAACACGGTGAAGACGCTGCTGAATGTGGTCGGTGACGGAATTCTGATTGAGTTGCTCAGTGAGCTCATGAGACATGCTCCGGCTCGTCTGCCGCAGCCGTATCGAGATGAATTGCATGTCAGGCAATTTTTTTACAACCAATTTAAACCATTAAATTAAACTTGAGGAATCTAATGATTTGTCTTTAAGGCACTGGCTCTGTTAACGGGGATTCCAATCGAAGAGCTTGCGCTGCTAAACTTGTTCTATGAAGTGCAGAAAGGATGCACTTCCATTGTCGCTGAGAACTATCGCGGTCAGATCACGCATGCCAGGTAAAGACTTTTATTTGTTCTGTTTATCGTAAGAAAATTTTTTTTTTAATTGTTTTTAACGAAAAAGAGGCTGCTCATCATACATATTCCTAATTTAATTATTAGGAATCTTGACTTCGGAACGCTTTTCCTCTGGAATGCAACTCTTCAAGACTGGCAGCTGACTCAAAATCTGCGCGATCTGGTGATCAATTTGAAATTTGTCAAAGGAGGAAAGACTCGCTTCAAAGGTGTCACCTTCGCTGGACATCTCGGCCTGTTGACTGGTACGAGCATGTGCTTGGAAAAGACTTTTCACTGAGTGCGAATATTCATTGAGCTAATGCTTATTTAATTAATGTTTTCTAGGTGTGAAAGAAGGCGCTTTCTCCATCTCGACAAATACTCGCTTTGGAAACACATTTCACAATCTCTACTCGTTCTTCACCCAAGGACTTATGGGACGCCAATTTGTCATCTATGCGAACAGAGACATTTTGATGAAAGCCAGGAATTATCAGGAGGTTGGGCTTTACTATTTTGACCTTTTCTAATCAGGAGGTTGGGATTTAATTTTTTTGCCCTTTTCTAGCTTCTTCCATTCTTATATATTGTTATATGCAGGCCTTTGACATGGTGTCAGATGTTCGTCTCCTTGCAAATGGATACTTCATTCTTGGAGGAGTCCGACCTGGAGAGGGCGCAGTCATAACTAGAGGATTCAACCAAGTCGACCACGTTGAGGTACCTCTTCATCAGCCATATTTCCAAATTATTACTATTCGTAGCAGCAGTTACTTTACCGTAAATAATGGAACCCATTTTGAAGGAGCTTGACCCATGGAGCCCAAACGGATGGTATGTCTTGGAAACGAATTACGATTGGGACAAGCCAACGCTCTTCCTGGACAATCGGCGGGAGCCCGCAAAGGAATGCCTCCAGAAGATTGGCAGAGAGCGAGCAGACTCAGCTGGCCTCTATCAGGTATGAATGATGTTTGGCTGCCATTTAACTATTTGGATGTCTAGACCCGTAGAGCAGCCAAAATGTCACTGCTATAGTAAGCCTGTCACTCACATGAAGAAGGAAGTAAAAACGAGAGAGATCAGCTGATATCAGCGAGGGCTGCAAGAGCCTAGTAAACAAAGAGAACAAGCGAGCAAGCTGATTGTGAGAGATCTTTCACCAAAGTGGGTGGCGATCACAAGTTGTTTTTTTTTCTTTCAGGTTCTCAGCAGTAAACCCGTCCTGAACAAGGCCACAGTCCATACAAGCATCATGAGGGCAGAAACAGGCCTTCTCGAGACCTTTATCAGAACATGCCCTAATCCTTGCTGGTTCGTCTAAGTGTATAATCACTGTCTCCTGACACGGGTACCACCACTCAGCCTCTCTTCCTTTATGCGCGTATAATCGTTTGCATCTTACGGAGATCATGCCTCACAACTGCTTTTTGCTTTGCATAATATCTACGAATAGTATTGTCTTGAATAACTTTGCGTTGTCTCGAATATCTGAAGTTTGCATTCCAACCTGCATAAAGTGCTGATCAATCTGCCTTCTAATAACCGGAATGACTATCATCCTCGTGTCATCGCTGGCTGTTACTTTGAAGGTGTACTTCTGTGACGGTTCCGTCTGCTTGACAGTTAACTATTGGTAATAGTACGATTTCTTCAACAACAAACAATCATTGCTGATGAAAAGTACCATGTGAGTGGTCGACGTTGGAGCAAAATTTAGGTTCTTGGAATCTCGAAGTGCTGACGTGGAAGAGAAAGCGTCAGTCGATGTATTCTCAGAGTTCGAAGTCGCAGCAGCATCGGGTGCCTTTTCGGCTGCCGACTCGGTCGGGGGTGAATCTTAAAGGGCAATGTTAATCGGGAGACTCGGCTGACAGAGGGAGAGAGAGACCGGGCCAACCGTCGTCGGCGTGATCACTTCCGTCCAGCTGCAACTTCATCCCCAGTGCGCAGCACTTGTCGAAGCGGCACTTCCGGCACGATGAACGCATTTCTGTCAGAATGAGGGGCGTTTTCAGCAACCACTAATGCTTGGCACTTCTTACACTAACTAAGATTTGTGATTTGTGCTCCTTTTATCTTTGACTTGTCACAAATGTTGAACATCTTGAATATTTACATACTTAAATCTAAATGGTTTTTTTTATTATTTGAATCTTTATGAGAATGTGATTTGAAGTTGCCGAAATATTTGATGGTTATGAAAACGTACTATGCCCAATCTGGCAGTCGTTCCGCTTGGCACAGCGATAGAGCAGTCGAAGTGTGACTGTGCGCCGGAAGAAGGCGGCGCAGGCGCGGCAGGAGAAGACACCAAAGTGCAGCCCCGCTCCTTCGAGGCCGCACACCTCGCACGAACGGTGCCCGGACATGGCTGGCGCAGGCAGAAGAAGGCTGCTGATATATTCAGATTTCATTTCGCAAAAAGAGAACGGTTTTTTCAGATCTTCAATAATTCAAAACTATAAGAGAGTTCTGAGAAAATGAAAATTGAATATAAACATCGACTTTTTCATGAGGAAGTTATAAAGCAGAAGATACAGACGTAAAGGTTAAAAGCAAGCGAAAGAGTGAGAGACTTAGCAGGGGAAGGAATGGGAATCACTAGATAACACTGGCGAGTGTGCACCTCTCTTTGTGGAGAAGTCA
The DNA here is from genome assembly GCA_945643635.1 of Allodiplogaster sudhausi. Lineage (NCBI taxonomy): Eukaryota > Metazoa > Nematoda > Chromadorea > Rhabditida > Diplogasteridae > Allodiplogaster > Allodiplogaster sudhausi. Next base: position 1,919,599 of record CALZFC010000009.1, read on the forward strand.
CAAAGCACACGTGGTGCTAGTCTATATACGAGATGTGCATTTAAACTATGAGTTGCTTTAACTCTCAATGCAACTCTATCTCTGCGCATTCTGCCTCCCCCTGTCCCTGTCTAGCTCACGAGCGTTGTCAATGTCTAGAGAAAGCCATCGATTGCTACCTGAGCACACGTCTCACACGCATTCAGCATTACTCATCGTGAACACACCATTGAATTTGCCGGCTGAACCATTCAGAAAAAAAGTAATTCCGAGATGCCTGGCATTCGTTCTCAAACAGTCATGTTCAATAAGTTTGCTGTTGCTATACCAGTTTCTTTGGAGAGAATGCCTCAATAAACCTGGCAGGTGTTGGTTTTCTATATTAGTGCTACTACTACCGTCCTTGCTGGATTGAAAATCGGCATGACTAAATAAAGGACAATGTTATGAAATATTTTCAGAGAGAAGCTATGACTAATTTCTTTGCTGTTATTTTAGATGCATCATCAACAAGAAAAGGAAAACTACTGATTTTACAATTTCATTGGGTTAAAAACTGATTATGTTCCTTCGCTAGCCGACTAAAGATTCGGTGTAACAAAATGGTTTATCTCTTCCGCGCTATGTTTACAGTCAGAGACGCTGGGAAGGTTGTGAAATGTGCTACCTCATCGTCAGTGTGCTCTTTTCTATCAGAGAGTCGGCTAGCAATGGAGGAGCCTGCCGCAGACGAGGCTTCCGTGGTCGCCGTCAGACCAAGGCCGGGTGAATCTGACCATGTCGACGACATCTCTCAGGTTAATAGAAAGCTTCTTCTTGTTTCAAAAGACTTTATGTATAGTTTGTTTATACATTTATGTATAAATGAGCGAATTGTCAAGGAGGAATTCGTGCGCTTTGGCGTGGCAGAAGACATTTCTGGATGCGCGAAGCTTGGCTTCAGCGTCGGCCACTTCTACAATGACCTCTGCGCAAGCATGTGGTTTACGTACTTGATGATCTTCCTGGAGAAGATCCTCTTGTTCAAGTCGGGCCTAGCCGGATTCCTCATGCTGATTGGCCAGGTACTTTGAATCTGTTGCTGTGTCATGGCCGAATCATTGGGTTGGGTGCCTTTTGCAGGTGACGGATGCGGTGTGCACGCCACTCATTGGCATCGCCAGTGACTCGGCCATTCTGCCCGAGTTTGTCAACAGAATTGGCCGTCGCATCTCATGGCACGCAATCGGTTTGTTTCTCCTCTCTTCATCCTCTTTTACAACACTTGTCTGAAGGTGAGATGAAATGTCACAGGCACAATCTGCGTGACCATTAGCTTCCCCTTCATTTTCAACCAATGTCTTCTTTGCACGGATTCGACGGGAGAAGTGTGGAGAGTCCTATGGTTCATTCCACCAATCATGATCTTTCAATTTGGATGGGCCTCAGTTCAGGTTGGATTCTAAATATTTTATCATGGTCTTTACCTAGACATCTACAAAAGCATATGTCCTTTTGTATTAATCCTTTGCCACACAATAGATCTCTCATCTGGCGCTTATTCCCGAGCTATCACATGTTGATAGTAGTCGACGAACAATGAACTCTCTCAGGTAATACTCATTTTTCAAACGAGTTACGTATTTATCTACATATGTACATACATACACACAAAGCTTCAGGTACGGCTTCACTGTTTTGGCGAATGTTTCCGTCTTTGTTGTGCTGATGTACCTGCTGCGAGGCTGTCCGGATAAGGAAAAAGGCTTGAATCCTGAGGACATTGCTCATTTCCGGGTGAGGAATGCATTTTTGATGGTTTCCGACTTAACCGTAACATCTCGATGGAATTACTGTAACGATGTGAAGAGATATGTAAGTAGTGCTTCAGTTGGCTGGATTCCTCGTGGTGGGAGCCGGCCTCCTGTCATGCATTCCATTCTACTGCACGACACGCGAGCCGCCGCAAGCGAGAAGCTACAGCCGACTGAATTCGTATACTTCTCAAGCCAGTCAGCTCAGTCGCATGCACTGGACCAGCTGGTTTGGACACCTTCAGTTCTATCAGGTATCTCTAACTTCACCGTATATTCCTGTGATTTCTCTTGCTATATATAAATGAATATCTTGCGGTATGTAAATGAATTGACGCAAAATGCAGACCACATACATATGTACATTTTCAGATCGCTTTGCTGTACATGCTCGCACGTCTGTACATGAACATATCTCAAGTTTATATGCCTTTCTACATCACAATAACTCAAAATTTAGAAAAGGTGAATTTACTACTATAAAAAGTCTTACGATACACATACATACATACTTTTATGTGTATGTACATAATTATTTTAGACATTAGTTGCCGTGGTCCCGATGATCTCGTTCTTGTCGTCTTTTATTATTTCGACATTGTTCAGCATTCCCTTCCTCAATAGAATGATTAACAAGAAGGTTAATATTTTCATATTGAAGCGCACATTAGAAATATTTGTATCTGTGAATTGAGCTGTTGTACGTGACCGGGTTGATAACTGGTCTTGCGAACTGCACGTGGATGTACTTTCCACTGCATGGATGGTGGATCTATGGCGTTGCAGTGGTTCTAGGAGTCGCTCAGTCAATCCTACTGGTCACCTCTCTTGATATCACAGCCGATCTTATCAACAGGAACACGGTTAGAATTTCTCACTTTATTTATATCTTCATCAAAATTACTTTGATAATTTCTCCTCAAGCCAATATAATATGTCTGTTCGCGCCTAATTTACTGTATTTACATACATATTACAAATATTTTTCCTTCACATAAATATTCATGGTTCATAATGTAATTCGTTCTGCTATCACAGTACCTGTGGTACAATGTCCACTTGGCTAGGAGTCTGGTGCATTCGTCTACGGTGCAATGAGCTTCATGGACAAACTTGCGAATGGTGTTGCTTACCAGCTGATTGAACTCATCAACCCGGGATGCGAGTGAGTTCTTATTTTAATTATACATACATTAAGCATAAAAGCCTGACGCATGGCTATTGTTGCCAACTGATGATGTCATTATAGCTCCTCATCTCCCGCCGAGATCTGTCCTTCGTTCTACCGCTCCATCATGGTGTACATCCCAGCTGTCTGTCTCCTTCTGTCCTTGGTTGTTCTCATTTCTCTTCTTCCTTCTGACATTGGACTTCGTCGGCGGCGCCGAATACAGCGTATGTTTATTTTATTGCTTTGCACACGATTAAATGTTATTTACACTTGGCATCTTTTTCAACCTACTGTAAATTTTCCGGCTGAAACATTCTATTTCAGCGGACGACGTCGTTGCGATTTTGCAAGAAGAAAGCGAGAATCAGGAAGCACTTGAGCAGAACGCAAACTTGCAAAATACAAATTAGTGTACATACTTTACACATATTTATGAACAAGAGTGCCACATATCACTCATCAAAATCGTACCAAATGTTAATCTAAGTCAGAATATTGCGGACATAATATATGCGGAGTTTGTTACGTGCATATTATGGAAATATGATGCATTTTTTATTCGTTACCATAATATGTACTGCTGATTGTTCATAATCAAGCGCCTTCAGCATATCTGTAGAGAAATGAAAGATATTTATTCATAGTGCCGTTTTAGTCTCCACGTCCATATTTGTCATTCGAGCATATTTTCATTTATATACCTTTACTCTTCTGGTAAAGCTTTTTTCGGGCGTCCATACATATTTTATTACCATTTCGTTGTCTTGCCTGAATTTAGTAAAATAACAGATATGCATATCCTCCTATTAATATTTGGAAATGGTTTGCAGGCGCGGGGCTGATAAAAGACGTTTTTAATCATGACCGTAATACAATATGTAGAGAAAGAGATTGTAGATGAGCATTGACCCACATTTCTCCTTGTTGCTGGGTTGTAGTTTGTAGTTGGGGGAAGAGAGAGGGAAGGGTAGTTCTTGCTTTGCTCAATGGCGCGCTCGCTCGCACTTTCTCGTAGCGAGTGTACCAAAACGGATGCTCATATTAATTCAGCTGTAGTGTAGTTTCCCTAGAACGAGGCGTACTCTTGTCTCCATCTATCAATAAGAATGCAACAGCCGAGTGCCTCTTCGCTCCTCTAGCACGTGCTTGGCCGTCCTTAGTGTCCACTCCTGCTCTCTTTTCCCCCTTCTCACTTGGCCATGCCGACTCTCAGCAAATTCGTTGCTGGCACCCTCGGTCATCCCATTCTTACAACAACTTGCCATGAGACGATCCACACGTGGTTGGTTTCTGTTATTTTCTTAATCATATCGTGATCGTGGAAGTGAGAGTGATTGCCGTGCTGCAGGCACCCCGACTGCACGATGGCTTGCGTGTACGCCGTCCCAGATGCCATTCGCTTCTGCCTTCGCACCTACGCCACCTTCTATATTGTCAGTCGCATTTATTTATTTAATTAACAGATGCTATATTGAAACACTTTGATATTTTTTTTGAGGATCTGCAACTACTATATTTGTATGTATGTATGTTTCTTTTTTTGAATTTGTATGTATCTTTAAATATTACAGGCAACAAATCTCCTTACCAAGAGAGATCCACGAAAAATAAAATGGAAGAAAGTATTGATCGCGATCATCCGATCCTCAATCTTTTTGACGATGAATCTCGTGTTCTACGAGTTCTGGCTGTGTCGCATTAGGCGAGTCTGGGCTTGTGTGGTTGCATTAGTGTGACCTTCTTATGTGATTCCAGACATCTCCTCGGCTTCTTCACCTTGCCAACCCTTGGCTACACCAACGGAATTCTCTCTTCCTATTGTGCGATTCTCATTGAAGAGCCCAGTCGCAGGCCGGCGCTCGCTCTCTATCTTGCGAACCTCGTACGAACACCAGTATTTGCGTGCCAGTATTAATAATTTAGAAGATAATTAATTTTGTGCTCAATGAATTCTAGTCAGGCATCGGAAACGTTGTTCAATCAACTGGTCAACCACGGATATCTTCGTACGATTCCGAACGGAACTTTTATTCCATTCGCTGTCGGACTGGCCGCTTTCAAGTTTCTATCAACGAAGAAGAGACTCCATCCCACACTTCAGAGATTCATGAGGTAACATTTAATTCGCGTCTCTGTTTCCTTAAAGTGAGTTTACTTAGCATTCGCTTTAACAATTATATATTGAAACTTCAGTTCCGCCCTACAAGAACCCATGCCTGTTACGGAGGAAGACAACATGAAGAAAAGTCCGAAACAAAGTCCTCTCGCTGCAGCAGCTGAACGACTTCCTCCGACATTTAAGGAGCTCATAAAGAAGTTGAAGAATGATTGCAGTCGCACAGAGAAGTGTGACCACGAGGACTCATGCGCATTCAATGCATTGAAGGTTTATTCTGAACAGTTCAAGACAATTCTTATTAACGATAATTGTCATTCTATTCATTTACAGGGCACGACAACTAACTTCTCTGCTGGTTTGGCTCTCAGCAGCGCCGTCGCTGTTCTACGAAACTTCAAGAAGATAATTCGCTCGCCAACGACATTAGTACGCGTTCTTCTGCAACGAGAGAACCTGAAGATTCCGCTGTTCTTCGGCCTCATGCCCCTCATCTACCACGTAAAATACATTTCATTACTATTATTTTCTTTTATTTTCTTCTCATACATTTATTAATATTATACAAATTAATAGATGATGAGATGCTCTCTGAATCGAGCGCCGATTGGACTTTCATCAACAGTACGAGACGTAGCCTCTGCCGGAGTGTCAGGGGCAGCGATGCTCGCCTTCCCGAACATTGCCATCTCCATGTTCACTCTTTGGAAAGCCATCGAAGTGAGCCGTGTTAAGTTTCAATCTTTTTTGACCGATTCATCTTTTTTTTTTTGCCAAACACTCACACATGATCAGGCCATCTACACTTATCTGGTTGATTGTGGCTACGCATTTTACGTGCCCTACGGCGACCTCATTATATACTCGATCTGCACTGGATACGTTCTCGGATGCGCTGCCGTTGAGCCGCACGCTATTCGGAAAGGATACGTCAGCTTCCTCGAAGGACTCACTGGTAACAGGTTCGTAAGCAAAACAGAAATTATAATTTAAGGAATATATTCAGAAAATTTATTGGTCTACAATTTCAGGATCAGGATGTTTAATAGGACGCATATCGACTTTTACGGCTATGAAAGCTCAAAATTGTACGGACCGCACCATCAATACATCAATCCCAAGAATGCCACTCTTAACCCATTTCTAGCACACCCTGATGCAAAGTAGAGAAAATAGAGATTAATAGCATGTGTGAGTATGCCCTTTAAAACTGTTAATTTTCGTTCATTCATATATGTTATTCGAGCTTCACATATCATTCATTTATGCTCACTTCACCTTCCGCCTTTGCTCATATCAAATGGCAAAATGCGGGTTTTCCAATCCTTTTTCGTGATATTGTTTACAATGTTTGCTTATAATTTACCTAAGATAAATTTTGAGATACATATGTGTTAAATTTTGCTTCGTAAAATTGTTCAGATAGCGCAATATTACTTTAGACAAAATTAGTCTCTGTCCCTCTCTCCTCTCTCTCGCTCTCGCTTTCTCTCTCCCTCTCTCTTCTCTCTCTCTTGCTCACTCTCTCCCTCTCTCCTCTCTTTCTCTCTCACTCTCCCTCTCCGCCTCCCTCTTCTATCCAAGAATAGAGGCATGATGCTAATACATAATACTCAGAAGTATTATTATATTTTTCGGATAGGAAATAATATTGAGAGCATTTTTATACAACGTTTTTTAACCTATGGTTTTGTACAAGCATTTTGGTAATTTTAATTGTAGATGACATTGGATTACGAGTTTACTGGTGCTCTGCAGCTGATTAAGTCGTACAGCTTCCTCCATGACGTCAGAAATGTTGATTTCTTCGTGAATGGAATCACTGACCGGCTCCCACCTTCGTGGATCAAATTCTTCCGGGAAAGTGCTGCCGATAAAACACTTTTCTTCGATTATGAAAGGGTATAGCATCTCTATTTTTAAATATTATGTAGAGAAAATAAATTTTAAGCGATCCCCATTGCAGCTGTTGTGTGCCGACAATCTGCCCTCTAGCTTGAAAGACTTTCTTGTAGCAGTCAAGACAGCAGATCTCACGAGGCAAGGTCCTAGTGCCGGTAAGGTAGACGTTGAAGGATTTTTAAATGAATTTAAAAAATCAATTCATTTTTTTTTTAAGGAGTGGTGATCAGCGAGGCCAGGCTAAAGCATAAAAAGAGCCACGAGATTGAACATGCCAGCGATCTCATTATTCGTCTGTGTACAGAGAATTCGATTAACAGAGTTGTTGATATTGGCTGCGGAATAGTCAGTAATTTTTTTAAAGAATAATACATGCTTCACATTATAATCTCTTTATTTTAGGGCCATCTGATCGCTGCAACCTCAAAGAATAGCCTTTATCTTGAAGACCTCTCTATTCGCTTTGTTGGGGTGGAGAAGGACAAAAACCTCTTTGAACAGGCTGTTCGCAGATTCAAAGGTAAAATTTTGTTTGGTACATATATTTTAAAACAATGTATATATTTCAATATGCTTATCAATAATGACTGTCATTATTTTCAGATTCCAAAGGTGTGGATATTAAAAACGTCGAAGTTCGCCCGAACATGTGTAGTTCTGATATTCAAGGCGTGTTTCTCGGAGGAAAGGTCTTTTATCTGATTTGAATTTTTTCAACTAAACAATATTTTTACAGGATGATAGGACACTGATCGTTTCTTTACATGGATGTGGCTTACTTCAGCCTACAATTATTAGTCAATTCTCCCTTCTTTCGCCTAGAGAATGTCCAGGCATTCTGAGCATTGGGTGTTGCTATCACAAAGTATCGCACGAAGGTACTTTTCCAAGCCTTTAGAATGACAGTTCATTTCTAATTACAATTGCTAAGCTATTCCTCTGTGTGAACTCGCGATGAGTTCCGCCTTGAAGAGCGCTGCAAACTCGTCGCTGACATTGAACTGTTCAACTCTTCGTCTTGCAAGTCAGCCGCCAACTCGAGTGGAATCGGCTAACGAACTACATCGCCACGAGCAGCAGTTCCTTCATCGAGCTACCCTAGAAGCGCTCCTACACCAGACCGATCTCAGTAAGAGCTCGACTCTTTTTTTTCTGTAATTAAAGCGCAGCTTTAGTCTTGTAACATTTTCAGCTCACGCAAAAGCTGCCTTCAAGATGCCTCGGTCAGCAAACGCAGCTCAAATCGCCAACGAAGTGAAGAAGATATTGTTAGAAAAGCAGTTGCCGATTCAGCTCTATGATGAACTTCTGCTGAAGCACGCACAAGACCAGGACGCTATCGAGCCTTTCAGGGTCTTTTAGCGAACGTTTTTTTTCCTTCCATCACAAGATTTGATCCCTCTTCAGGCTCTGCAAGGCTATCTTCAAGGTGTTCTGGAGTCACTGATCCTGGCCGACAGGGTAGCATTTTTGGAAGAATCGCGCTGTGATGTATATCTTTTGCCACTTTTTAATAGAAGTCTCTCACCAAGAAACATGGCAATTTTAGCAAAACGATGAGAGATATTAGTCTGTTTGTTTTGTTTACGGCATAGACATGTGCATAGGCATAATTTCTTTTATCAGTGCTTGGCAATTGAAATCCGTATGAAACAAGTTGAAATATCGTCACTTTCAATAGTTACTGAGTGGAAGAGGCGACAATGGTGTCGGACGTTCATCATGCGCTCCGTTTCGTAATGTCAAGGGTTATGGAAACTCGGAGGTTGTTCTGAGTGAAAACAGCAGAGAAGAAAGGCAGATGAGGTGGCTGGCTACGAGGGTGCGAAGCATTCATTGCACAGCAAGGAACTAAAAGCTAGATCAGTCTAAGAGTGCGCGGATTAAGGGTACATATATGCACGCTCAGTCATAGTCATTGCTTGAAATATTAATCGATCACCGAATATCTATAGCCCGAAATTGAGAAGGAGATGGAAAGCATATATATATATAGAAGAAAATCAAGTCGTCAATCCTATATTCTGGGGAAAGAGTAGACATGAAGAGACTAGGAATAGGTTTATAGAAACAAAAAATCCGTCAAGCATACGTGTGGAAAAGGGATCATGTTTCGGCATTTAAAAGAAGAAAAGAAAGGCTACTACGCTTTGATGGACTCGTTAAGTACTTTGGTGGCGAAAGTGGCATGCCAGCAAATCCGAGACAAGCACAGACATCATGAGACTGCTTTCAGCAAGACTACAACCAATTATGAAGAAGAACAGATGAAGAAGCTGGAGGGACGCGAAATGAGTGAGCGGCGTGTGCAGGAGGAGATGGTGAATGGGCCACGTTTGGTCTGCCATCTAACAACTGGAGCAAGAAGGGAGAGCAAGCAGCCTAGCACGTCTGAGCGTACGCCTTGCACGAGAGCACAGCGGGCGACGGATAGCCACCCCAGCTGCCGCTCTTCGACGAAGGCACGCGCACACCTCTACCATCTTCTGATAGCCGAGAAACAAGATCTGGCTTCGGCACCGTTGGAGGTGGCGGACGTACCTATGGTCACAAGCATTCTCCTTAATCATTTTAAATTTAAACAATTTTAACAAAATAAAATGTGTGTGTGATAATGAAAATGAGAAAATGAAAAGTGCACACTCTGCTCATAGGCCTTGCCAGCCCTGGGGACCTGATCCTCTCTCCGGGTTCCGCTTCACCCGAGCGGAGGACCAAATACCACCGCTCTCAACGACATTCTTCTGCTCCTCTTTCTTCTTTCCCAACTGTGCAGACTCGAAAGGACAAAAACAAAAATTTATTGAAACGCCTATTCCGGGGGAGAGAATGGAAGAGAGGAGGCGGGTCCTGCCAGAAGGAGAAGAACCGTTGCGGAAAGACTGCCAAGGAAGCGCGAGTTGCAAGATCCGGAAGTCGTCTGAACATTATTATCTATTCCTTTGCCAAACAAGTAATCAAGTAATTTATTAAATGATCTGTTCGATCTGACGCTCGGATCTGCAGTGGTTGTGGGCGGAGTGGTTATGGGCGTATTGGTTGTGGGCGGAGGGGTTTTAGCTTGCGCCTCCTCAACTTGAGTTAGCATATCAAGGCTTGTGCGATACCAGTTGTCCCTCCGCTTCATATTGATCGCCTATAAACGTATTATATAGTACAATTCCGTCTCACAGGGTCCGCGGAGTAGAATATGTATTTGTAGACCTTATCCAAGTCGTTGCAAGAGTATCCAATCACGCTTGGGCAGAAGCACTCGAACTTCGGGTTGTGGATGCTGAAAGGCTCCACCTGAAGATATTTATTTATTTTTCTTTTTTTTTTTAATATTTTTTTCAACAAATATATTTTACAGCATTTCGTTTACTACATATATAATAAATACAAAAACAAGCACACCTTGCGACATCCGTTGTGGAGACTCTCCTCCGGCAGCTTGTCCAAGCAACCAAATCCAGCGTGGTCGTTCTGGTAGCGGCTGGAAGGATCCAAGAAGAGCTTGGAGTGGCAGAAGGAGGAAACAGGGCAGGCAAGGGTAGAGAAGCCTTTGAGGCAATAGTGCTGCAACCGATAAAAATTCCATTATTTATATTCCTGCTATTTAATTTTCTTTTCCTCATAAATATATGTAACCGGTTGTCGTAGTTTTAATTAAGGCTCTAACTTTCGGATTAGCCGTCGTAGTCCGCGCCTCCTCAGCTTCCTTTAACAGTTTAGAGCTTCCGCGGAACCAGTCCTCTCTACGGTTGAAATTCATCGCCTAAAAGTGATAAATATTAAAATACTTTTTTTACATTGACAAGTACTACTGGAAACGAAAAAGTATTTCACAACGAAAAAGTAATACAGATAGTTCGAGGATACTGGATGTTTCGACATTTCGACAGGTTGTTCAAGAAGCTAAAGAATGCGCGAGAGACATATATGTATCTTGCGAGTAATGAAGACATCAGAGCGCATCCAAGTTGTTGCAAACGTGGCCCATCTCACTCGGGCAGAAGCAATCGAACACCGGTGCAGACAATGTGAAATACTCAGTCTGCAGAGAATTCTTTTTATGTGAATAATTCAATTTTTTGCGTTAGTTTCCTTTTTCACCTATATAAATTATTATTTACCTGGCGGCATCCATCAATGGAACTATTCTCCGGCCGCTTGACCACACAGCCATGTCCAGTGTATTTGGCTGGGTAGCGGCTGACTGGGTCGAAGAAGATCTTGGAGTGGCAGAAGGAGGAAGCATTGCAGGCAAGGGGAGAGGAGCCGCCAAGGCAGTAGTTCTGAAACGGAGAATTATGTTATTATTTGCGTTCTTAACCTTTCCTACCTTAAAATATTAATATTGACCTTGAGGTCGGGCGTTGTGGGCGGCGCGGAGGGAGCCATTATGTAAAGCTCCCGGGCTCTTTCCGCAAGGTTTTCCAGAAAACAAAATAACAGTAAGAAATACAATAAATATGTCATAAATACAAAATGTGACATAATAAGAAATAAAATTCAATACATAAACGTGAAGGTCTTCAGAGCAGTGTTGCAGGATCCGGCTGTCGCAGAAGCACAAGTAACTGAAAACAGATTACCATTAAATGTCATGTCTTAGATGCCAAAACAAAATGACAGAAAACAAAAAGTTCTAGATATCACAGAACTACTATAATTGATTAAACGAAAGTCAATTGACGGACTTCGTAACGGTGCCTTCTTGCAGGACGCAGCCGTGCTTCTCGGCCGATGCGCATCCACCAATAAGCCTCCAACCAGCCGAATTGTGATAATCGACAGTCTTCGGATTCACTCTGATCTCCAGCTTGCAGTACGGCTCCTGGTCCGTGCAATGCTGCTCGGTTTTTTTTTCATCACGGCATGAAGTGGGAGACGTCTGCCGTGCAATATACTTACTATGCTGTATGCACAGCAAGTTTATTAATCATAAGATACTTTTTATATGCACACATTTGTTGTTAGATTGTGTGTCCAAGAATGACGGACCAATTTTTGCGCATCGGCGAGTCCGTACAGCAGGAGGAGAGGAAGAGAAAGAAACAGAAGAGGAAAGAGGCGACGCATTGAGGCGGAATACACTATAAGAAACTCGAACTCTGTTGAAGGTCAAGTAAACTGGAGGCTAGGATAGTTTTACAACTGTTGCTATAGGTAAAATAAATCAGGGATATCCAATCCTGGGACGAGATACTTGTTGAGAAAGGTTCTGAGGAACAGAGATATCGATGGTGTAAAGGGTTCATGCAAAAAAGTGAAATGAAATACAGGGAAAGAGGAATGAGACGGAGAAAGGGAAATGGAAGAGGAAAAGGGACGTGAAGGAGACTGATTGGGAAAGAGAAGAGAAAGAGTGAAAGGGAATATTGAAATAGACAGGCAAAAAGCGAAGAGAACAAAAGTCAAAGAGAAAACGATGAGCGAGCAAGAGCAAGGGAATGGGAATATGTAGGTGAGGGGGGGGGAGGGGAAAGTGAGAGAGAGAGAATGAGGTAAAGGAAGAGAGCGAAGAGGTGAAGGGAAAGAGAAGAGAAAGTAAAGGAAAGATGGAAAACGGGAAAGGGAATGATGGAAAGGGAAAGTGATACGGAAAAACAGGAATGGAAAGTGAGAGGGAAGAGAAGGGAAAGTTGCCTCAACAGGCTTCTTAAGGTGATCCCTCGAGGAGAACAAAAGGAAGAATAACGAATAAATGAACAAATCAGCCGCTTTTATACTGCCAAGATGCACTTTTAGAGCTCCAGGTTTTCGCAAAATTAAGTTTGCAACACATAAAATTCAATGTTTAATAACTTTGTAAACTACAAATTAGGGTAAGAACTATCATCAATCTTCTCAGAAACCACGTAGTGAACATTTTATTTTTCTGATTTGCTGAATCTGCCACTTGGGAAATTTCGTCTAAGTCTACGAAATTACGCATTCTCCCTTCCCATTGTTTTTTTTAGATGTCCATTGTTATATAAACGGAATACAAATAAATTTAACTTCTTGATCATGTTTCGGCGTTTACAAAAAAAACAAGGCTACTACGCTTTGATGGACTCGTTAAGTACTTTGGTGGCGCCGCGGCGTGCCAGCCAGCAATTCAGACTAGCACAGGCGGACATCTCATGAGAGTACTCTCAGCAAGACTACAACGACTGGAGAAGAAGAAGAGAGGAAGACGCTGGAGGGACGAGATATGAGTGAGCGGCGTGTTTGCTGGAGGTGGTGCAGGATTGGCCATGTTTGGTCTGTGTAATCTAACAACTGGAGAGTAGCGACCTAGCTGGACTGAGCCTACATGTAAAAATCTTGAAGAATAAAATGGTGGAAGCAGTTGGTAAAATACTCATAGTTGACAATCCAGTGATAATTGATTGATACATCCATTCAAAAAGAGAATCTAATCAGTATATTCCCATCATCTAGCTCAAGTTTGAATCAACACCAACAAATTAATTTCATTCTATAAACTTGTGACCAATACCCTCTTTTGCATAAATCTTACATTTACATGGAGGCTCAATTATCTATATTGGATGGTTCTACTGCTGAAGTCTCGATGACTAATAATATGCACCTGTGTACTTATTTGATAGAGCAACTTATAGTATGGATGGCAATCCCGGGATGCAAGTGGAATATATTATAGACCCTGGAAGAGCTAGTCTGATGAAAGGGCTTTTGACCTACTCTTCGACAATGAATAATCAAAATACATTTGGATGGATTTTAGAAACTAAAGACATTCTAACCTACAAGATAAAAAAATACACCAAGAATAGAAAAGGTAGTATCACTTTTTGTATTCCACTCACATCTATGGATTTGTAGAGTGTTACAACAAAATTATTTAAGGAAGCAAACATCAGCTCTCAATTTACCGATCATCAGAAAATAAAGATTCTATCGTTTATACAGATCATTTTCCAAGTTTACAGCAGAAATGGTAATTAATAAACTACAATATGTCATTCCAAAGATTATGTCTAGTCTTGACATGCAAAATAAACTATTGAACATTTTATAAGTAATATACTTCTGCAGATGCTCTTTATAAGTAGACGTCTGACGTTGCAATTCAGTGAGACATCAAAATTCGGTTTTTAGGATCATAATACGTTTTAATTATTTCTTATTCTTTTATCTTATTATTTTGTTTTTCTTCATATCCTGCGCTAATTTTGGATGTTAAAATAATTTTGCATTTTTAGTGTTACAAACATCAAATTTCCATTTTATCATTTTTCTGCTCCTTCAACATCTCCGTGGAGCGAATCACCCCCGCCTACACGGGAAACTGCACCGTCTACCCGGAGGAGTCCAAAGAGTTCCAAGGCCGCAATCTTTGTTGCCACTTCAATTTTCTCAGGGTAGAGGGATTTTGGTGACTTCGGGACACTTGCAATCGAAGTTTCTAGCTCAACCTGACCAAATAAAGCGAAAAAAAAACAAAGACACTATTTATTCACTTGAGACCACCTTAAAGCAATCCTTACTGCAGCTGTTATGCGCCAGCAATCTGCCCTATGACTTGAAGGACTTTCTTTTAACAATCAAGAAAGCAGATCTCACAAGGCAAGCTCCTAGTGCCGGTATGATAACAGTTTATGTTTAGAATTCAAATCATCATTTTTTGTAGGAAAAAAATAATGATTTGAATTAATAGGACGCATTTCAACTTTTACGGCTTTGAAAGTTCAAAATTGTACGGACCGCACCATCAATACATCAATCCCAAGAATGCCACTCTTAACCCATTTCTGGAACACCCTGATGCGAAGTAGAGAAAATAGAGATAAATATCATGTTTGTTTATGCCCTTCGAAACTGTTAACTTTCTTTTATTCATATATGTTATTCGAGCCTCACATATCATTCATTTATGCTCACTTCACCTTCCGCCTTTGCTCATATCAAATGGCAAAATGCCTATTTTCGTGATATTATTTATAATGTTTGCTTATAATTAACTTACGATAAATTTTGAGATACACATATCTTAAGAGAGCTTGTCCGTAAGCTTCGAGCGCAGCCTGCCCCGGGAAAATTGTTTTCGAATTCGTTAACAAAAATTATTTTTCTTATACAACTCGACCCGCTCTATTTAATGAGACTAATTTCATCATCATCTGATTTTTTCCCTTCGGGATATACTACCGTAACCTTTTAGAAGGCTTAAAAAACTATTTTAAAAACATATCCGCATTTCAAAACATACATCATAAGAACGAGAGTGAAATTTGCTACAAGATGAACCCCTTTGAACAAACTTTCAAGTCTATAATGTTTTGTTATAAGTCATAAGAATAGGTAAAGTATCGTCGCTAACCTTTAGCCCAAGAATTTCATTGTTTAGGTTATTCGAATTAGAATATTCCAATAATTTTTTTACGTTGAAGAATTGTGCTAAGCTGATGCCCTATTCTTATAACTTATAAAAAAAACATTATAGACTTGGAAAGTTTTTGAAAGGGGTTCATCTGGTAGCAAATTTCACGCTCTTTCTTATGATGTATGTTTTGAAATGCGGAAATGTTTGTAAAATAGTTTTTTAAGCCTTCTAAAAGTACAGAACGAAATTTTCAATAGTTTCAATAAAAGTATGTATGTAGTATTTAAAGATCTCTGTGAGAGCTCTTAGATGATATACCCATGATTTTCTGATATTAAGATTGAGCAAAGTTATGGATCGCTGAATGCGCTTGCAGGGTGCGTCGGCCGCCGCAAACTCGCCTTTTTGACCGACTAGCGCGCATTGCTCGCGTCGTAGCAAAAATTGGTACGCTCGGATTTTTCTTGAATGGTGCTTATTCGACAGCAAATTTCACGCTCTTTCTTTCTATCTAGGTGCCAGGGTGGGGAAATGATCATAAAGTGGTGTTCTGACCCTTCAAATAATTTAAGGCAAATTTTATAAGCCAAAATAAAATTTTTGTAAAACATGTTCCTAGATGAAATTTGAAGCGCTTTCGAAATGCTATTGAATGTTATACATAGTCTCTCAAAACATGTTTTGGACGGATTTATGGCTCAATGAATTTTCAGGGTTACGGTAGTATATCCCGAAGGGAAAAAATCAGATGATGATGAAATTAGTCTCATTAAATAGAGCGGGTCGAGTTGTATAAGAAAAATAATTTTTGTTAATGAACTCTAAAACAATTTTCCCGGGGCAGGCTGCGCTCGAAGCTTACGGCAAGCTCTCTTAAGATATGTAGAGAATGTCCAGCCATTCTGAGCATTGGGTGTTGCTATCACAAAGTATCGCACGAAGGTACTTTTCCAAGCCTTTAGAATGACAGTTCATTTCTAATTACAATTGCTAAGCTATTCCTCTGTGTGAACTCGCGATGAGTTCCGCCTTGAAGAGCGCAGCAAACTCGTCGCTGACATTGAACTGTTCCGCTTTTCGTCTTGCAAGTCAGCAGCCAACTCGAGTGGAATCGGCGGAGGAGCTGCATCGTCACCAGCAGCAGTTCCTGCATCGCGCTACCCTAGAAGCGCTCCTACACCAGACTGATCTAAGTATACATAGGCTTGACCATTGTTTCTGCACTTCAGTAATTTAGTCTTGTAACATTTTCAGCTCACGCAAAAACAGCCTTCAAGATGCCTCGGCCAGCAAACGCAGCTCATATTGCCAATGAAGTGAAGAAGATATTGATAGAAAAGCAGTTGTCAAGTCAGCTATACGATGAACTTCTGCTGAAACACGCACATCACGAGGACGCTATCGAGCCTTTTATGGTCATTTTTGCGAACATCCTTTTTCCTTCGTTTCCATCACAAGATTGGAAGCCTCTTCAGGCTCTGCAAGGCTATCTTCAAGGTGTACTGGAGTCACTGATCCTTGCTGACAGAGTTGCGTTTTTGGAAGAATCTGGCTGTGATGTATATCTTTTGCCACTATTTAATAGAAGTCTTTCACCAAGAAATATGGCTATTTTAGCAAAACGATAAGAGACTCCTATTAATCTTATGTGAGCCATAGGCATGTTTTATTCGTCTAAAAAGACCTTTTATCAGTGCTTGGCAATTAAAATTCTAATTAAAATTCACCTTTGATCTTTTCGTTGCTTAATAAATTTGCATCCATTGTCTGTCGGACTGCATGTGGAGGGCCTGCCAGGGTGTTCACTTTAAAGAATGAGAAAAAGTAGAAAAGGAGAACGACAACACGAGCAAAACGAACGACTGTGGACATCCCAGGGAAATTAGGGGGGGGGATGTTTCATCGCTTTTCTCATCGTGAATTAAAAGCAATCAGACGAAGGGAAAAAAGATGAGTAATCTTGCGTCTGCACTTTAGTCGTTATACATATGTACATATAAGGGGGCTTGGGTAATGAATAAATGTCCTCGAAACAACTGGACGACACCTGGACGACATCCATCGCAGGATTGGAACGCTCTGGCTAGCTCTGGATAGACTGGGCAATTTCCCTCCCGTCTACCCGGAGCTGGCCAGACCGTTCCAAGGCCACAGGCTTTGTTGCCGCCTCGTCTAAGGCGGCGTGACTCATTACATTAAGTTCTCGCATATTTTTGATAAAAGCGACGTCACTGCACCCAACCACGATGTGTTGCTGTTATAGAAATATTTAAATAGTTTTTTTTGTCGCTAAAATGTGGGAATCCAAAGTCGACGTGCATTCATACCAAAAATTATTTACAGTTATTATTTGTGATTAAATGTAATTCTAAACAATAACGGTAAATAATTTTAGATACCAACAATCTGGTTATTAAAAAATATCGAGGTTATCATTCTGATATCCACAGCCTGTTTCTAGAAGAAAATGTGTTTATTTATAATTGGAGTTTTTTTTCTAGTTTTTTAAAACAATATTTTTTGTTTCTTTACATGGCTGTGGTTTACTGCAGCCAACATTCGTCAATTCCGTCATAATTCACTCAGCGATGTCCATCCAATTTATGCATTGGGTGCTCCTATCACAAAGTATCTCATAGGTAGTTATTTCCGTCCTACATAGAATAACAGTTCATTTCTCATTTAAACTACTCAGATCTACCTCTATGCGAATTCGCGATGAGTTGTACACTGAAGAACGCAGCAAAGTCGTCCTTGACTGTGAATTGTTCAACTCTTCGTCTTGCAAGTCAACCACAAACTCGAGTGGAATTGGCTAAGGATTTGCACCGTCACCAGCAACAGATCCTGCATTGAGCTACCCTGGAAGCTATCCTCCACGAGGCCGATCTGAGAACGAACTCGACTCTTATGTATTTGAGTAATTGTAGCTTGTAACATTTTTAGATCACGAGAAAACTTAATTCAAGATAGCGCGGCCGTCAAGCACTGCTCAAATTGCAAATGAAGTGCAGAAGACATTTATAGAAAAACAATTGTCAAGTCAGCTTTACGATGAACTTCTGCTGAAGCACGCAGAGAACGAGGACGCTATCGACCCTGTACGTGTAAATCTTTTGCCACTTTCTAAGGGAAGTCTTTCACTAATTGTAAGAAACGTGGTGATTTTAGCAAAACGATGAGAGATATTTGTCTGTTTGCTTTGTTTACGGCATAGGCATGTGCATAGGCATAATTTCTTTTATCAGTGCTTGGCAATTGAAATCCGTATGAAACAAGTTGAAATATCGTCACTTTCAATAGTTACTGAGTGGAAGAGGCGACAATGGTGTCGGACGTTCATCATGCGCTCCGTTTCGTAATGTCAAGGGTTATGAAAACTCGGAGGTTGTTCTGAGTGAAAACAGCAGGGAAGAAAGGCAGATGAGGTGGCTGGCTACGAGGGTGGCGAAGCATTCATTGCACAGCAAGGAACTAAAAGCTAGATCAGTCTAAGACTATGACTTAGCGTGCATATATGTAGAAAGGGTACATATATGCACGCTAAGTCATAGTCATTGCGGGAAATATTAATCGATCACCGAATATCTATAGCCCGAAATTGAGAAGGAGATGGAAAGCATATATAGATGAAGCAAATCAAGTCGTAAATCCTATATTCCGGGGAAAGAGTAGACATGAAGAGGACTAGGAATAGGTTTATAGAAACAAACAAAAAAATCCGTCAAGCATACGTGTGGAAAAAGGATCATGTTTCGGCATTTACAAAAAGAAAAGAGAAAGGCTACTACGCTTTGATGGACTCGTTAAGTACTTTGGTAGCGACGCGGCGTGCCAGCAACCAATCCGAGACAAGCACAGACATCATCGGAGTGCCCTCAGCAAGACTACAACCAATTATGAAGAAGAACAGATGAAGAAGCTGGAGGGACGCGAAATGAGTGAGCGAGCGGCGTGTGCAGGAAGGAGGTGGTGGATTGGAGCCACGTTTGGTCCGCCATCGAACAACTGGAGCAAGAAGGGCGAGCACGCAGCCTAGCAGGTCTGAGCGTACGCCTTGCACGAGAGCACAGCGGGCGACGGATAGCCACCCCAGCTGCCGCTCTTCGACGAAGGCACGCGCACACCTCTACCATCTTCTGATAGCCGAGAAACAAGATCAGGCTTCGGCACCGCTGGAGGTGGCGGACGTACCTATATGGTCACAAGCATTCTTCTTAAATGTTCATTTTAAATTTAAACAATTTTAACAAAATAAAATGTAATGTTAAATATCTGAGAAGAAAAATGAGAAAAAAAGAAAAAAAGAGGATGCTAACCAACTGGACCGTATTATTGATCATCTGCTGGTCCTTCGGATCTAGCAACCCGAAGTGATGTGAAAATCGAGCCAAATGGGATATGACCATGGCGCATTGGGGACGCAGGTTCAGTGCATCTGAAGCAAGTTGTATTTATATCAGATCCATGTTTGAACTCTTCAAACTGAAATGCAGAGAAGAAGAAAAGAAGAAATACTGTGAAGATCATGCTATATGATTGTTACCTAGTTCATCCCAATGCCGAGTGTAGAGATGGCCGAGACAGTGCCACAGCAACTTCGCAGCTCGCTTGCAGTGCGGCTCGAATTCGCTCGAGAACGTGCTTCCTGAATGGGCATGTTTACCGTTTTGAATAAGTGTCATAAGGTATCCTCTGCTATTTCTAGCTCGGCATATGTAATACTCTCTCTTCTCATCTTTAAGCTATCACCGGGGTAATCTCATGTTTACGACTGCCTTTGCCAAACTTTGGCAAACAAATTTCAATGCCGGTGACAAAGTGAGAGAGAAAGAGAGTTGTTATCAGCCAGCCACTGCCCAATTCATCACTTCTGGATGAGTTGAAATGTAATCAGTTATTCGTCGATTGCCTTATCACTAATCTCTGCTCACTATGTCACAGATGAGGCTAAATGCTCATATGTGGAAGAAAGGCTAATTTCTTGTGTTCTTCCACAACCCACAAAATTCGTAGGAGAAGGTCTCTGGTTCGAAATACATGTTGCAGAAAGAGAAGAACACGTGGCAAGACCGAGAGAATGTGTAAAATGAGAGAGTTCGGGCCGAGAGAGACTCGGTCTCAATGGGCCAGAAGTGAGCAAGACTACTCATTTCCCGCCAAGTCACATGCTTTGCCTAGAGAGACTGCCGACCATTCGGAATTAGTTTGACCTCCTCGTGTGGTGGTGGTGGTCTCTCTGTTCTGGGGCAGCTTTCTCTAATTTTAACCGCTCTCTCCACTCACGCCTCGCGTCACTTTAGCTGAATCAATGTTTTCATGGCAACAAAAGACCAGAGAGCCAGATGATGAAAGCGAATATTTAAAAGAAAGAAGCATATGATCTATAATTCCTTCTGTCGCCTTTCCATCTTTTTTTTTGTATTGCCAAAAAATGATATTGTTGTCTGGCAAAGATACAAAGCGTATTGAGGTGACTCGCAATCTACATTATGGCTAGCGAGGGAGAGTAAAAGGAGAGAAACACAATAACAGAATAACAGCAAGAAAGAAGGAGAAGAGATACCATATCGAGTAGGGAAGAGAGATTCGTCCTTGCTCTTCTTCTCGCAGAAGGACATCACACAGTCTATGTACTGCATGGCCGGATACAAGTGACGCTTCCCTTTCTCATCGATGAAATGAGCCTATACTAAGACATATTATCATTGATTCTTCTAGCTGCCTCTTTTATCATTTATATGTCTTTAAAAATAGCTCAAAATGTAGTCCTTGATAAAAGATAATAGATCAATCTGAGAACGAGTCTTGCCTTGCTCGTTCCTGGATACGACATCGCTGGGCAGGAAACGGGTGTACACAATTCGGAAACCGTACCACACAACGCGTTTGCGTTGTCGAAGAGCGCCAATGCTGAAAGGAGAATTAAATATGCTTTTTAAACTTTATTTCTTTAGTCGCGATTTATTTAAAAGTTTCAATAAGTATCTTATCTAGAGCACAAGAACGGCATAAAGTGCGGTGTACTTTTCACGATGCCATGGCCGGCGAGCGGCTGGCTGGTAGTGGCTCTGGCTAGGAGGGAGCCCAATTTGTAACCCGTCACTCTTCTCTTCTCCTATTCATCTGCCGTCTCACTCACTCGAAATCCGATCGCAAACATGTCCCCGTACTTGTACGCGGCGTATCGGTCACCTGTCCTCCGTCGTGTCCTTCCGCTTCTTCTTTTTCTCTTTCTCTCCTCTTCTCATGTCCCCTACATACAACATACAAATATGATCCACTTTGCTACTCTGACAAAGAGACGGACGCTTAGCACTTCTCCTCCCTCTGTATACCACACCGCTTAACCTTCGATCCATGTTTCGCTCCACACAAAGTTTGAACTTCCCTCCCAAGTGGCTGGGTGGCTGGTAACTCTCACCATCTAAGAAGAGGAGAGGTCATGTCACAAGCGATTACTCGGCTGGCATACACACTCACACGAATCACACAGAGTGGAGAAGACAACTAATTTGTTTGAGGGGCGAGTGGGTGGGTGGATGCTGTGGCTGTGTGACGAAAAAGGACGGCGGAATGCCTTTCCGGGACACAAGAAGATGAGACAGCAAAGACAGAAATCAATAGACAGATGAGATACTATGTATTTTCCCGTTCTCCTTGTACTGTAGTGGAAGAGACAACGGAGAATTCGGAGGAGGTGAGCGAGCACCCCAACATACAGGACAAAGAGAGGACGCTGACCGGATTAATCAAAAGGTGAACGAGGGCCGCAGCGAATTCTGTGATTAAAATCAAGAAAGATAAGAAGACGGTCAGAAAGGAAGACAAGGAAAGCGGATATGTGCTTTTTCTAAGGAGATTAGCTCATCTCTCGTATGATTCTCTTTGCAGTGCATGGTCTTTTGCAGTTGCTTGATTCCTTTGCTCTCTCTCTCCCTCTCTCTCTCTCTCTCCTCTCTCTCTCTCTCTCCCTCTCTCTCTCTCTCTCTCGCTCTTCCACTTCATCTTTATCGTGCTATGGGTCTACTTTGAAGTAGCCATGACTCGCAAATTACTGGGAGCGGACGATGCGTGAAATTCGCGCGAGTGGTTTTAAATGGTGTTTGCACCGTTGCACGTTTCTCCCTCTATCTATGTCTCTCTCTCTCTCTCTCTCACTCACCAAACCGCTCTTTTTATTCACCCATTTTCCAGAAGCAGCCAAAAAAAGAGAGAGAGCGAGCGCCGATTAGATCGTCGTAGCAGCACAAAGTTGCAAGGAAGGGATGCCAATTTGAATTAACATGGACATTTTCCCCTTTCCATGCCGTGACGCAATCGAATCTGTGAGCTTTTCGTTCCAATATGGATACCCCCCCCCATTGTGTGGCAGCTGGAAACTGGACATGAAAGGGAGTGTGTGTGTGTACTGACTGTGCGTGGCGATCCACTCTGTTCGGTCGATTCCGTTTGGTAGCGTGACAATTCGCTCGATCATCTGCAATAGATGGATAGATTCAGCCAGAGCAATCAGGAGAGGTGGATGGGATGATCTCGTGATGGAAAGGGCACGTGAGAGAGTGAGCAGAGATCGCCACTTCCGTTCCACGAGATGGCAGCATAGCAGCCAGCCATATATGGTGCCTTTTATGGCAAAACAGTGCACGCGGCCGGATTTTACTTCTAGTCTTTAGCACGTGACTTTGCTCAGAATGAGATGAACACATCACACTGACATGGTCATCGATGGCCTCGCAGACGCACAGCTCAGAGGAGGAGGGTGACTTGCGGAGTGGCCGGGGAGGCACCTGAGACGTCGACTGGACACGTCGCTTCGCCGACGGCTGCTGGTCCTTTGTCTCCTTGCGACGGGAGCGGCTGAACAGAGAAAAGTGTCTCATTGTCTTCATCTTCTTCTCATTCTCCAATTCTTCACTAAACCATTTCCCATGACGTCATCCAATCGCACCTCGCTATCACATTTCAGAAGGAGAGCCATTTATCCTCTTCCACTCTGCCCCGTTCTTGCCCATTCCACTGGCTAACGATCAACGTTTGTCCATTCAGCAAGTATTCTGCTCAAATCTTGCTTATCATTGCCCCAATCACCGAGCTCTCCCCTTTTCGCTTATGTATCTGCTTGTAGGCGCTTTCCTATTACCAGACGTTTTTTTAAAAGGTCCAAGCTCAACTATGCGAAAGGTGTCTTCGACTTTGACAAACAAACAACAATTTCTTAGCGTTGCATTCACAAAATTCTTTGTGATCATGGAAATGGAATGTCGCACATGAGTGATGGCTGCATTGTGTACGGGGCTACAGAGCAGGCGGCGGCATTATCAGGCTGCTGGATCTTGGAGGAGGCACTTACCGTCTTTCTTTCCATATTCTTGTCTCGTACGCATCTCACTCACTCTTCTACTTTTCTCGCTTCCTAATTCCAGCAGCCGCCCCCCGAGTACGCAGAGAATGCACATCAGCCAACGCTTGCTAATTCACCATTCAAATCCCGCCATCATCTTAACTCAGCAACCCTCAGGCACTCCTCTCTCTCTCTCTCTCTCTCTCTCTCTTTTACTTATTCTGCGTCTTCAGGTTTGCGGGAGAGCATGTAAGACAACATTCACAACAAGAGCACTAATCTTGACGGAGGATGACAATGCATTTTGATTTATAGTCAACACGTTCAAAGATTGTTAGTAGTCGCAAAGACTAGCGGCTTCTAAAGAAATGGCTACAGCTTTTTAATAGTATAATTTCATTCGCTTTCGTCTCCGTTCCACTTTCATGACAAGATTCTATAAACAATTTCTCTCTATGGTGACAAATGAGAGAGAGTGGTGCTGAAAATCAATCTCTATTTTTGCTCGTTTCCCTTCCTTCCGAATGTCATTGCACGCCGCGCGTAAACTGTCCGGCAACAAAACGAATGTGCAAGGAGGAGTGATATAAACGCGGTGTGAATGCCTGATTTGTGGAGAGGGCTAAAAATACGCCACTCAAAACAACAACGGAGAGGTGTCCATTGAGAGGCTGTGAGTAACACGACTAGGAATGCTGTTTACAACGTGCGCGCATCTGTGAGAAGATACGGTATCTGAAGCGGGTTGAATGTGTTGTCGTGGTTTTGTACCTTCGGTCTTTTCGTTGCTTGATAAAGTTGCACCCGTCGAAGAGTTGCTTCCACTCTCCAAGAATAGAGCGGACAGAAGAGAAGCGACTTCCGTCGGCAGCAGGTCGAGTGACACTTTCATTCGGTGCCATTGTCTGACTGTTGCATGTGGCGGGGCCTGCCAGGGTGTTCACTTCAGAATGAGAGAAACTTGACACAAAGAACACGAGCAAAACGAGAAGCGAGAAGAGATCGATCACTTCTTTCAAACATGGAATCAATTCCACAGAACAATCATCAAGGCTCCAGTAGTGAAAAAAACTTAACATAACCAGGCAATTAAGAGAATATTGCAAATGTGTAATAGAAATAGTATTTATTATGAAGCGAATTTGATAGGACGATGAGTTTAATCTCTTGAATCTTGAAAATAAAGTCACGACCCAAAAAAGAATATCTACTAGTCAACTATTGTCTGCATTCTCACTACGAATCTCTCTTCTCACACTTCAAGCTGCTTCGGACAGTATAGATGATAACAGCGAGAAAGGGCGTGGAGTGGTAGAAAAGGGGGCGGGGGAGATGATGGGTAAGAGGAGAGTGAACGAGAGAGTCAGAGAAGCTCGGAAAGGAGGAGATTGTAGGAGAGAGTCAGAGAAGCTGAGAAAGACCGGGGGAGAGAGAGAGAAGGGAGGCGAGCAGAAAGGATTCCAGGAAGAGCACGCCACTACGACGAAGACAACGAACATGAAAGTGAGCCTCCCCGTTGAGTGATTACGAGAAGGCGAGAGAGAGAGAGATGGAGAGAGACAGAGATGGAGAGAGAGAATGTGTGTTGTAAGATGAGAGAGGTGGAGGGGACAACTGTACGAGAATGAGGGGATTAGCACAACCGACTGACTGGTGCAAGTGATAGCAGACACGACAGATCATCATGCCAGTCGACCACACACAAAAGAGTCTAACCAAACACTTTTTTTAAAGGAAAGAAAGATGTCACAGCCTGGTGATTTGTAGTTCAATGAAGAATGACATGAAGTGAAAATGGAATGAAGACATGAATGATAAGGAAAGAAGTCTTCGGCAGCATGACCTAACAATGCCCACCACCCACTACGCCCTTCCGCCGAGACTAAGAACATCAACGCTAACTCTGACTGAGTACGCTTTGATGTTTCGTGCATGTATTTAGTGGGAGGAGCGAACCAGTTGCGAGAGGAAGAGGAGTGCAAGAATCAGATGAGTCACCTTCCATCTCTTCTTCTTTTCCTTCCTCTCCCTCTCTCTCTCTCTCTCTTCTCCCTGATTGTTGCGAGCCTGCAATAAAGGTTGCGGCAATGAGGAGAGCCTGAGGCAATCCATGAATCTCCTTTTTCCCTCTGTTTGCAATCGCACCTCCACGGGGAAGACAGGCGTCCTCCCTTGGCTGCGTCGCCCTTTTACTCTTCCGTGGCTCTCCTTTGAGCGCAGTACATCTTTCAAATTTTGGAGGAAGAGTTAGAAAGGAAAGGAAAAGAGAGAGAGGGAGATGAATGAATGGAAGGATGAATGGCTGGATACAGCGATGACTCTCTCTCTCTCTCTCAAGACAAACAGGGCGCAGGCCGGCCAGGGCATCCGCCGCGCAGCACCGGCAGAGGAGTGCACAACAGTCTGCGCGCGGCTCCTCCTCCACAATCCAACCTCTCCCCTCCCCTCAAGGCCACTCCCACATTTTGAAAGCGATACTAGTGTCTCTGTCTGTGTGTTTGTGGTGCTGATTCACACACACAAGCTGAATCACGAATTGAGGACCTGCTTGAGGTACACACAAACATAGTATCATATCCACGCTGCCCACTTGGAAAGAGGACCTGGAGGGCATTTGCCATTTAAGGATGCATGGAGAGAGGAATGCGCAGAGACTGGTTGGTTATAAGAAACAGAGCATAACGAGCACACCGCAACTCGAGTACTCGAATAGCTGGTGGCCAGTGGCCAAAATCTTCGTGCAACTGGCTCAGAAGATTGCAGTTCAATAGGCACGGAAAAGTAGGGGTGAAGAAAGTGGAAAGGTGTGAGAATGGTGTGGGATCCTCTCACGTCCGTGTCCGAGGAACGGAACAGAGAGAGAGAGAGAGAGAGAAAGAGAGAGAGAGAAAGAGAGAGAGATGGACAAAGGGCCAGCGAGGAGGTGAAAGAGGAAGAAAATTCAGTGGCTCTCTCGCACGAGATTGAGGGGCAGGCAACTCGAGAGGAACGGAAGAAGGGCGGCGTGTTTCTCTCTTTGAGAGTGGAATTGGTGACAGGCGACGAGTGAGAAGAGAGTCGGGATTGAGAGGGGAAGAGGGGAGGATAGGGAGAGGGAGGGGAGAGAGAGGGGAGAAAGGGAGGGGAGAGAGGGAGGGGAGAGAGAGGGGAGAAAGGGAGGGGAGAGAGGGAGGGGAGAGAGAGGGGAGGGGGTAGAGAAAGCTTCAACCGCTTCTGATGTTCTCTCCTCTAATGCATCACAGCACAAAGCTCGAATACGCATAAATGGAGCGCCGTGAAAAGTGCGGTGCAAAGTGTGGGGTAGAGCGAGATTCTACTTTTGAGTGAGAGTGGCTTGAGTCAGGCAGGAGATGGGGAGGAGGGGGGGGGGGGGGGATGAGTCGTGAAGAATTTGGAGTCGTCGTGAGTCGGCCCCTCTCTTGCCTCGTAGAAGAGCCTGCCGACCGCTGCTTCAAGTGCTTTCCAAGTGACTCGCCGCCGCACCCATGGAATCTCCGCATGGCAGAGAGAATTAAATAAGTGAGCGAAGGAGAAAGATCGAGGAGCAGTGAGAGAGAGAGAGATGCAACATACAGGAGAGAGCGGAAGGAACACCGAAACCAAGGAACTTACCCTCGCGGTTTAAGCGGCGATGAAGAAATGAAGCATGCCCGCTGTGTGATCAAAGAGAGACGCACGCTGTCGCACACTTCTGCTGATCCAACAAGTGGAACAGCGACTGTGATAAATGCAAATAAGAAATGTGCAGATACAGTACACTTTAGCAGAGAGGAATCACAGTAGACATATTCATAAGCCGGAATTGATATGTCTTTTCGCAAAAACAAGGATGAAAATGGAAGATGGATTGTTGTGAGGAGGCGATGGAAGGGGGCACAACAACTGGGCGGAATTGAATGCTCTCTGTTTAGAAACTTGACTCAGAACCACGAAACAAAGGAGGAAAAACAAGACAGACAAATGTATTGGAATGGCGAAAGGATTGGAATGTCAGTCGAAACAATTGGGAATTCAGCATGCCATTGATATTTTATAAAGTACCGCATGCATTTCGCAATCGCAGTGATCTGCCGCAGGAACGGAAGAAGAAAAAAAGATACTGAGAAGGGCACGCCGCAAAAAAAGAATTTTCCCCACTGGAGAGAAGTGTTGAAGATGGTGTGAGAATTAGCCACGTGAGCTATGAAAAGAGAAGACGAAGTCTAACCACTTGCTTCTCTTATCTCTTCCTCATTCATTCTCACTCATTGTCTTGCCTGAGGCATTGAGATCGAAGATTTCGATAGATACAGAAGAGTGATCAAATAACAGTTTAGATGAGAAGGACACAAAACAGGCTGAAAGTAGAGGAAAGCGAAGACGAACAAAAGAGGAGTGGAGGAGTGAGAGAGTAAGTTGAGTAAGATAAACAGAGGGGATCTCTTCAGAAGATGTGCGGAAAGACACTTCGCGCGTAGTGAATAGACAGGGCAGCCCGGTTACAGAAAGACTCCACTAGTCTAATTCAAAGCACTGTTTCTTGCTAGTGGCATTGGTATGATAGCGGGCGTCTCGGAGAAGCGTGTGATATATCACATGGGAAGGGAGGGAAGTAGCAGGTGTCAGGGTGGAGCCAAAGCAGAGGGTGCAGCACCCAAAGGGTACACACGTCTCAGGAGGCGGCCATGATCTCATTAGCTGAGGTCAGAACGGGAACGGCCGTCTCGACTTGATATTTGCATGATTTATGCAAAGATTTTGCTTCATCTGAGAAGCGGGCTGCCAAAATTGATGATTGCATGAATGACAGACAGATGCAGCATAAGAGAAGCATCTATTCCCTCCCACATCTCTCCCTCTCTCCCCTCTCTCTCCTTCTCTCTCCCTCTCTCTCCCTCTCTCTCCCCTCCCTCTCTCTCCCTCTCTCTCTCTCTTACTTCTCTCTCATTCTATATCAGTCATCGTTCACACACACTGAACATCGTATCAACATTGCATTTTTTTGTCGATTCATTTCGAATGAATTGAATGGAACGGCGGGTTGCCGTGCTTTCGAGAGGCAAAAGGAAGAGCGGAGTCGTGCTTTCGAGAGGCAAAAGGAAGAGCGGAGTCGGCAGCAGAAGAGTAAGTAGCAGCGGGCAAAGTAAACAACGCAGTACTGCTAACCAGAATAATAAGGTGGGTGATAGACAGATAGAGGGAGAAAGAGATATAGAGAGAGAAAGAGAGAGAGATACAAAGAGACAGACAGAGAGACAGAGAGAGAGAGAGAGAGAGAGAGAGAGAGGAAGACGCAGAAATACTGCGCGGTAAACAGGGATCAGAGCAAGATAACATCCGAAGGGGGATCAGGAGGAAGAAATTGTGGCCGGAAGATGATGTGGCGCGAAACGGCACCAACGGCTGACCCCTGTAGGCCGCACCCGGCTGCGGCCCTGACTGTGGACTGTCTCTCTGTGTACGTACAAAGAGGATGCGCAGTCCACTCAGGCACTGCCACCTGTCTCCATCCTCTGGCCACGCTAAGATATGGGCTATTCGCGCAGCAGACAGAGAGAGAGAGAGAGAGAGAGAGCGGGGGGAGAGAGAGAGGGAGAGAGAGAGATGGAGAGAGAGAGGGAGAGAGAGAAGACAGCGAGAGAGGTTGAAATGGAGAAGGGGAGAACAAGACTGAAGTGCCCGGTGTATTCCTTCCCACAACACTCCAATTTGGTCCGAGCGAACAAAGAGAGCGGCTGCTTGTGTGAGTTGACTGAGCTGAGACGGCGGTGCTAGCAATCCGGAAGTCCGAAGTGTCAGCTGGAGAAGAAGGAGCAAAGCACTTCTCCGTGTCGTCATTGTCACTGATCTCCTATTCCTTTCTTTCCACTCTACTATTACCTCTCTCGCTCTCTCTCTCTCGCTCTCGCTCCCTCTCGCTTATGCTCTCTATCTCTCTCCCAATGTCTCCTTATCTCTCTTGCTCTCTCTATCTCGCTCGCTCTCGTTCTCTATCTCTCTCTTTCCATCTACATGCCACACAAGCATCTCACGATAGCGTACAGTGCGGGAACAAACAGGTAAGCAGGCTAGAGATTTTGATGATTTCTTTCTGCCCTCACTTATCGCCCCTATCTTTCTCTCTCTTCTCCCTCTTTCACTCTCTCTCTCTCTCTCACTCTCTCTCTATCTCTCTTCCCTTGTTGATGGCAAGTACTCAGTGGATGGAAAGACGGCATAACTACTCCATCTCTCTTTCTGTTTAGTACCCTATCGACCAGCAGTCAAGACTGCGCAAGGCAGGTATAAAAAGAAACGATCCGGTTGTTTTGGCTAATTTGTTCAGAAGAAATAGAGAGCCCTCTTCTTGTCTCCACAGCAGCTCGGAGATCTTCGAAACTCACAGGGCACCATCGGCTAAATTCGAAGAAAAAAAAGAAGTGCCGAAAAAAAGAAAAGTGATCTCGTGGCCAGCAGTCTTACCTGATGGAATACCGGTTGGCTGCACTCATTTCCGATGAGTTAAGCGAAAGGCACATAAGTGCACACATGGCACTTCAATAATGGCCCTCTCTACTGCAAACTTGGCCACTTGGCATGCGCAACTTTGGAATGTGTTTAAACTGAAGGCGCTCGTGCTATGAACACGAAAGGCGGTTCAGGCTCTATATTTCTTCAATAACTGGAGCACAGTAAATTATTGGTGTCAGTAGAACCGAGAGCAAGTTCCCGTCAAATAGTCAAACTATGGCTGTGTGACATGAGAATGGTTGTCACGCTTGGTGGGAATTGAGGTCAGCTTTGAACTTACAATTAGTGAAGGGAGAGGAGTATGGAATGGGGAGGGGGGGGGTGTCAATGCAGGAACACCCGAGCTCTACTCGATTGGGGATGTAATTTGAGTGCGTGGTCGGGTGCATGGAATCGACGAAGGAGGAGAGAAAGGGGAAAGCAAACCTTGCAAAAGAGATGAGATTCGAGATGAGGATCTTGGCGAGGCAGCAACCTTCCAACTCTTCCGAAGGACGACGACCGAGTGAACCAGCACGCGGCAGTGATGCCATTCTTTTTGTTGCTTGCCTCGCTGGCGGTTATCTCTTCGCTCACTCTCTAAGCAGCGCGATCAATTAAATCAGCCTAATCACGCACATATTCCAATTGATATTATGCGAGTGTCATAATCTCCATACGAGGTACAGAAGCAGCTACATCATACATGTGAGGGAGGGCGAGAGAGAGAGAGAGAGAGAGAGAGGGAAGAGAGAGAGGAGGGGGAGAGAGGTACGGAGGGAGTGGGAGATGGAGGGAGAGGGAGAGAGATGAAGAAAGGTGCAGAGGGGATGAGAATTGGAAACATCTTTGGGAAATACATTAGCAATGTTGCTATGATGCATTCTAAAGAAGATAACAATGCCATGAACAGAAATGGGAATGAAGACGAAGAAGAAAGAAGATGGCGTATTTATGTATGTATATGGATGAGCAATGACTATTGGCTGCGAGAGATAATGATAGGCTTTTGCTGTCTCCATTGATCACAAGGTCAAACAAAATGACTTACATATGAAAGTCATTTTGCAAAAAAAAGGAAGTATGTGAAGGGTATAGCAGAATGATTATTTATTTATCAATCTAAATTTCCGTCATTGAATGACGAAGTATATAATGAGTCTTAATGGATGGACTTATAGAATAGTGGCTGGCGACATATAAAATGATGTCGCCAGTCACCAAGGACACTGAATACAAGCAGAAAGAAACAGAGTCATTGGAAGAGAGAAAGAGAGTAGAGGAGGAGATCGAGAGAGAGAGAGAGACAGAGAGAGAGAAAGAGTGAAAGATAGAGAACAAGAATTTATCTCACTAGACTTTGCATTTCTGGGAATCGGTAGACCACCGGCCGCAATGCAGCACCGCATGGATTGTGCAATTCTACATTCAAAGCGACGTCTCCAATTCACATATTCCACTGATAAGCCGACTACGGCGAATCATAACTTCGACAGGAGCAAACAACTTTGCTAACCCGTGAGCTTCCATTTCACAAACCGTAATCAGAGACACCTCTTTTTCGGAGATAAAAGACGAGATAGGAAGAGGAAGAGTACTTGAAAGATGCACATATGAGTGTATGGAAATGAAGAAGTAGAAGAGGAAGAAGAAGAAAGGAAACGCAGGTGGCCAAGATGACTTTTCGCTGTAGTAAGGAATGTGGGCTGCTGCAGCTGGGAGAAGGCAGGCGATGAAAGAATGCGAGGCAAGAAACGAGGCATGTCAGGACGAGCACCCTCTTCTGCACAGCCAATCAGGCAATTGCTAAGGGGGAAGTGGAGATGTACACATCTCTGCAGATGGAAGGATAGTAATACAGAGGAGAGAGAGTGAGTGAGTGCCATTGAGCCTCTTGACACTTCTGGCACTTCTGGCTACTACTACGGACGCTGTTTGCCCAGAGGCTGGCCCGGCCCGGCTGATGGCTACAGCCTTGCCCCCCCCCCTCCAAACTACTCTTTCAAAGCGCGAAAAACAGATGCACCGCTCACGACAGCTTGTGTTGTATGTCAACACTTCTTCTCCTTCTCCTCTCTGCAAACAACTGACCGATGAGGTGCGAGAATGTAATCGAGAAGGCAAAGGCACACGATACTATTTAATACCACAAGAGGATCGGTAGCACAATCAGGAGAGATGCAGAGAGAGAGGGGAAAGAGAGAGAGCGAATGAGAGAAAGAGACAGAGAGAGAGAGAGCGAGAGAGAGGGAGAAAGAAAGAGAGAGAGAGAGAGAGAGAGAGAGAGCAAATACGCTGCTGCCACGCACAGGATTGCTGTGCAGGGTGGCAACATTGACTTCTTTCTTGGCCATCCTTTCAATATGATTCGAGATGATGGGCGCAGGCCTAGGAAATGACTCGGGGCGGCCGTTCGACAGAGGAATAAAGAAAGAAAAGGGACGACTGATGAAATCGATCCGGGAGCAGAGAATGAGTGTCAAGAAAGAGACAGAGAAATAATGAAAGGGAGATTGAGGCGATTTGGATTGAGGGCGAGAGGATCGAAGAGGAAGAGGACGCTTGTCTCTCTCGGATCCCTCTCTGCACTCTCCCAATTGCTTACCTCTCTCATACCTCTCTGCACTCTCTCTCTCTCTCTCAATTACCACCGAAGCGAATGGTGCAACTCTAGTCAATGATCACTGAGCAGAGAACCTTCCGAATGCTCGGATTAGTGCGGCTCAGCCTAGTCAGAGGGCAAGCTGGAAATAACAGAACTTGTAATAGCCAGAGCAGCCGATGGGTAGCAAGGAATGAGCATGGTTTGGTTGCAGATCGATTGGCAGAACCTGTAGAGGAGATAGAGAGAAGGGATGCTGACATTATTAAGTAGGCGAATAAGAAGAAGGAGAAGATTAAAAAGTGGACACTGGTAATACGGGAAAGAAGGAGAGGAAGAAGAAGAAGAGGAGAGGAGTACGTTCGACTTTGAGCCATTAGGATGAAGGCCAGAGCAACAACGACGAATCATTTGCGAAATGAGAGATGGGAAGGGCTGGTTGATCAGCAGCCCCTCCACCCCTGCTGCCACTCTTCCCTGTAGAACCGGCCACGCCTGTTAGGGAAGCTGTGTGCGGATACTCTCACCAGTGCTTCTCTAGCACACGGCCATCGCTTTGGCTAGCAAATCGCAACGTAAGCGGTTGTTTTGTGAGTTGAGAGGAAAGGAATAGAGGGAGTACGAGAGTAAAATGAAGCAATTGAGGAACACACACATGGAATGGAGAGAGAGCCATGAAAGTAAAGTGCGACGTTGAGCCTGTGACGATGTGTGTATACTGGCTCGCAATGCCCAGTCACAGCTCAAGAACCGGTTCTTTCTGGCTGCTCGCCTGGGGGCAGAGCCCATGGAGAGGGAGGGGGAATGTCTCTCTTTTCCTCTCATTCTCTCTCACTCTTCTTTCTCTCTCTATCTCTCTCACCTTTGAACACCGGCCTCTGCTCTTCCCCTTTCTCACTGTCTTCATAAATAGCACCCATCACCCTCGACGACACGGCTAATCTGGCAGAAGCTACCAGGAAGTCTTGTGACGACCACATATGCAACGGGCAGTGCAAACAAGAGAGAAGGTGGAGAGAAAAAATAAGAGAAAACATCTCTAAAATTAAATTTGTAGGAAATAATATGGTGAAAGACCATATTAGAAATGTAGTACCTCGCCATAAGACTACGCCATGGAAGCTAGAAATGGACTTCGTTTCACGTTTCACAGCGTCCGCAACCTTCGTAAGATTCACGACGACCCTTTGTTAGTGAGAAAACTTCTGCAGATTTGTGCCGTTTCTCTGCACATATTCCGTGAAAACTAAGCACAAGTGAGAAAGGAGATGTCATCTGTGGGTGAGAAGGAGCTGTGGAAGAAGAAGAAGCACAATGACTACCCATCATTTCCTTCTCTCTCTTCACTACTCGCACTCTCTTCTCTCTATTTGTAGTCACAAACTATCTCCCTTCTATTTTATGTATGTATGTATGTATCTGGTACGAGAGTGTAAAGGCGTGTCTGCACAAGTCTTATTGAAAAAAATGTCAATCGTTCTGCAAGTGTTTGACATCCGAGGCAAACAGTGTAGCGAATGTACAAATACTGTGAAAAAGCGAGCCTAAACTCGTAATTCTCCATATTTTCTGTCGTTACAACTTGCGCACATATGCCTATTTGAAGAAGAAAAAAAAACATTATACCTGTTTCCACATTTTCACGGGTCTTCTCAAAAATATATGAGCCATAAGATTCAAGGCGATCACTGACTGACCCTAAGCAATGGCACATCGTTGTCTGCTCTCTTTCTCTCTCTCTCTCTCTCTCTCTCTCTCGCTCATTCCAAACGATCCCCAAGAGCTTGAAGACTGACCCGACGATCCAGTGCATCGTCTCCCGCAGTGCCGCCGGCAGCTTGTCCAAGTTGAAGACGGCTCGGCGGCCGCCCGCTTTCTTGGCGCGGACAATCGGCGCCTGAATGGAAATGGAATGTTGAAGCATGCGTGAAAGAGTCGTGGAGAGCGAGAACTAATTGGACACTGCCTGTAGCAGCCAGAAATGACTGCGTTTGTTGATGTAAAGGATGATGATGTAAATGAGTGAGAGTGAATGAATGAGCGAGGAGATGGATGACATACGGGAGTGACAGCGAGGGAATCGTCGATGGCAGGCTGTGGAGGGGCTGCTATGAGAGAGGCGACACTGGCGTCTCGCATCGCACCCAGCCAGCCACTCTGCCACTGGGCATTCACGGAGGAGAAGAACTCTCTCTCTCTCTCTCTCTCTGTCTCTCTCCGCTCTCCTCTTCTTCCTGAGAGCACAAGAATCATAAGAATTTCGACCACACACGCCATTCCACGCCAGAGTAAGTGAAAAGCTGCGATGAATTGAAGATATAATAAACACTTTTTTCGGCAATCGCACAGACGTAAATGAGCGCACTTTCCTATACGAAAGCCATCTTCTGAAATAACAGGTATATTTTGAAGAAGAAAAAATTGGCTCGTGCGTAGGAAAGTGAAAAAAAACAGAAGTTGCGACGACACAACGACGCATAAATAGCTGTATTGGCGAGGTTTTTTTCATTCTCACTACGTAGAAATCTATCTATATACATATGTATGTCAGAGAGAATGAGAGAAGAGAGAAATTTTTGAAGCAATCTACATTTTCGTCGCGTGCTTCCGGGCATTTCTATGGAGATGAAGAGCGTGGACAGCAAGTAGGGCGGGCGTGTTTCTCTTCTTCTCTCAAATGTCACTCTCTCTCTCTCTTTCTTTCTCTCTCTCTCTCTCTCTCTCTCTCTCTTTCGATTGTTACTCTCAGTTGTCATTCGTCTCTTTCTCTTCTCTTTCTCCACTTTGGACTCCCTTAGTTCTCCTGTGTGCAGCTCTAAGCTAAAGATTCTGAGTTAGCTACATGAGGATGCATAGAGGTCAACAGCATGACTGCTGCCTCTCGCTTTCCTTTCATATTTTTCTCCCTCCCACCCGCTCTCTCTCTCTCTCTCTCTATCCCTATCTTCCATCTCTCTCTATCTCCATCTTTCCCTCTCTGTCTCTCTCTCTCTCTACCTCTATGTTACCCTTTAACTCTCATCCAGAGCATTCATCTAGCAGTGGGCGGCATTCTTCTGCCTCATGGCACTCAGCAAATTCATAAGGAAGCCTTTGAGCGATGACAAGCTGCTTCCTTCACTACAAAACGAGAACGAAGAATATGATCTTGACAAGGATAAGAATGATTCGGATTGACTAGGCAAGAGGAATATAGCTACCAACAATTTACAAAGAATTCTAAGAAAATTGCAGCAAAAGCTTGCCGAGGATCCATGGAAGAAGGCAGAAACCAGGAGTAAAGAAAGATTGAATGAGAGGGAGCGCAAAAGAGTAAGAGAGGGAGACAGAAAGAAAGAAAAAAGGGACAGCCGGCTGGCAAGTGTTGTGATTGAGATATTGTTGAGACGTCGGGTGCGCGTCGATTTATGACACAAGGAGTGAGGAGTAAAGTCGAGAGGGAAACGGAGACATCGAGACCGTGAGTTGGATGAGAGGAGCAAAGAAGAAGGAGAGAGAGTCGGAAGAGAGGCAAATCGAGAAATGAGACTTTTACGTATGCTAGACGAAATAACAAGATTCTTCTCAATGAAACATTGACAGAGCGAAGAAAAAGAGGAGAGATGCTTCTACGGGAAGTTCTAGCATCAAATGCGTCGTAGCACGATTGGGTGAGGGGGAAATTAGTGTAAGAGGCAAAGCGGGGCGGAATCAACGAGAGAGAAAAAGAGTGCGAAGAGGAGTTGGCGAACGGAAGGAAAGGTCGGGCATGGCCCCATAGTTCATAAGAGTAAGTGCGTGTGAGTCGCACGACTGAACAGCGACAGAAATGAGTCTCGAAGAACCGCAATTCACTGCGAGGAGACACGGAAAAAAAGAAGAGAAGAAACAAACCGCTCGAATATTGCTTTCAAACAAAAAGCAGAATAAATAGAAAATTAAATGGTGTTAATGTACACGAGCCGTTTTGTAGCTAAACTTGTTGCTGTTAATATAGGCCTTACAGTCTATGGCGGACGCCAAAGAATGTCTATTGGATGACTAACGAGTATTCTCTTCTCATGAATGATGCATGAAAACGATCGCGAACGGTGGAAAAAGTTGGAAGAAGAAGCGAAAAGAAAGAACGAGAAGAGAAAAGAAAACAGCGACAAAGCACAGGAAAAAGGCGTGGATTGATGAACAGCTCTGCCAACATGGCAAACTAGCATCTGACACCCAACCACCACTCTTCTCATCCCGCGGCAGTCAGTTGCCGCAACAAAATTTTCACGCTCTAATTCAATGCAATTCTTCGGAAAGCGAGAGGAGGTAGAGGGATTGTGAGATAGAAGGGCGAGAGAGAGAGCAAGAGAGAAAGCGAGGAAGAAGAGAGAAAGAGTCTCGTTCCGCTGGCGTCCATAAGTGTGTATCTTCCGTAAGAAGAATGCGATTACATGCGTGTATATGGGCGGCAAAATGTGGGAAGAGCTTGGCGGCCACAAATTATAAAGACGGGAAAGAAAGAGAAGAGAAGAGAAGAGAAGAGAGACGGATAACAAACAGAACGAGGCTGCCAGCAAGGGTTGAAAAAGTGAAGGGTCGGCGACACCATGCGGGAGCATCGCGGCAGGTTCGGCATTGGATAGGGGGAGGAAGCCCGAGGGGCGTCGGAAGGCGAGAGATAAAGATAAAAAAGAGACGAGGGAGCGCAGAGAGAGAGAGAGCGAGAGCAAGAGAGAGAGAGAGAGAGAGAGAGAGAGAGCGAGAGAGAAAGAAGGAGTGAATGTCTCGTCACAGCCTCTCCAGCGGCGGCTGGCCACACTCACTCGGCCTCTGCCTCCCTCCGCCTCCCATAGACACGATCGATGAAGTTGGCGCACCCGTCTTCCTCCCCGAGGCAGTCGTCGTCAGCGGGCTCTCCCAGATTGGCAAAGCCACACCCGATCACTTGCAGCTCCAGGTTGGAGACATCTTCTCCCTCCCCTCCAATTCCTTCCATCTTGTCACGTGATTCCTCTCTGTCAGCTCTCGAACAATTACATGGCACTAGAACGATGACGTATTATAATATGTAACACCAAACGGAGAATCAGGCAGCTAAAAGTCTTTATTCATAGTGGAAGACTCTTAATGGAGACTTAACGTCGACCCATCACTGAGAAGTAAAACAAAAGGTAAGTTCAGGCATCAAGTTGCCATTACGAATGGCTTTGAAATATTTGCTGGCATGCCAATTTTAAGATAAGTTTTAAAAAAACAACGATAAGATTCCAGATACATAATGTACAGTCCCGCCCAACATTTCAGGTACACAGATTAATTAGATTAATTAGATTAATCTAAATAATCTCAAGTGATTTTTCAGCGCTCAGGACGCATTTCAATAGAGTTTTCAGGTCAATCTAGACTAATTCGATGCTTCTAAATACGTTGGTAATGTAATTTTCTTAAAACAAGTTGACACTAACGAGAAAATTGATATTTTAGCCCGAACCCCCGTTTAAAAATGCAGCACATTGCGCATGTAATGCAGCACATTGCGCACTATTTTCAAACGGGTTTCTGCACAAAATATGAATTTTCTCGTTAGTGTCAACATGTTTTAAGAAAATAACGTGACCAACGTATTTAGCAGCGTCGAATTAGTCTAGTTTGACCTGAGAACACTATTGAAATGCGCCCTGAGCGCTGAGAAATCAATTGAGATTATTTAGATTAATCTAATTAATCTATGTACCTGAAATGTTGGGCGGGACTGTATATACCAAACCTAGCGACCGTTCTGCACATGAAATGCAGTTTATTATGACCAGAACTATGCAATCGGGCAAAGAAATGTTGGTGAAGGTGAAAGAAAAAAACCAACAGCAAACGATGAAAGATACCGTAGAAACATTGCCAAGTAGAGAGAAGTGCACCGTAAGAGCCAGAACTGGCAGATTCAGGAAGGATGGCTTGAGACTTTCTATAGCTCCATAAAACAGTTGACGTTTGAACGGCTCTACGGTTGGTGAAGTATGAGAAAGCACCTAATGAAATCCCACATATTATAGAGTTGTTTAGCTCAACGAGTCGGATAATAAAAGGGTCGCCATATGGACAGTTGAAACTGAGTGGGATGAAGGAACTATCTACAGACATTTTGTATCAAGAAGGACAGCGGTCAAGATGCAGCGCAAACTACCAAACAGTAGAGAGCGCAGACAAGGGCGACCCTGACTTTCCATGAAAAGTAAAGAGGAAAATAGCCTGGAAACCTTCCTGAAACACGTAACTTTGACAACTGTTAGCGGGATACGATTGAGTGTCTCATTACAACTGCAGTGGTATGGCAAGAGTCATTAAAAACTCAGAAAATCCCAAAAAAAGATCAATGGTATAATCAAGGGAAATGTTACCGGAAGATCAAATGAGGTTCAACACCGGGAAGAGCAACCATGGAGAGCAGTTGTGATCTCTTCATAAACTTCGGGAGAACTACGGGTATCTTCTTTTGAAAAATTGCAACATATACGTCTAATATTTCTGGCATGCTTTCAAACATATAAAAAAATTAAATTTTGCCGAAATGCAAAAAAATATGTCTACATATCTGACAGCAGTATTCTGCAGTGGACGGGAGAATGAAGTAGAGGTGTGACGAAGGAAGCAAAAGGAGAATGAAACGAGTAAAAACTCAATCGTTGATCGCCAATTCCTCCTTGATCCTTCGCTTTCTTCGTACCAAGCTATGCACGGTATCGTATGTCTTCACGAACACGCCAAGGAACTGAAAGACAATGGTTATGGCAATGAATGAAGAAACGGCCATTCTCAATATACAACCCATGATATCTCTCCCTCTCTTTCTCTCTCTCTCTCTATCTCTTCATGTTCCTTCCTCTTCACTCACTTCATCTATCGATTTGGACAATATAGTTTCGCTCAAATGGGTGTCATTTTTACGAGAACGCCTACCGAGAATATGAGTGAGTAGTAACCTAATCGTGCTTTAGACAACATAGACCCACTTCCTTTCTTTGTTGAAGAAGGCCACCATGGAATTCTCCCTCCGTTCGGAAATGACTGAACCTGAACGTCATCATCCTCGAGGAGAGAGGGCGTAGCCAGAGGGGCGGCGAGTTGGGGATGACCGGAAGACGACATCTTGGCATGCTCCATGGCCATGGAAGCCTTGTGGAATCTAAGAGGAGTCCATTCATTTCATTCATCATGACTATTTCATCTTCAAACTGACTTGCCGGGGCTCATGATGACACTTGGCTGGGAATAGACGTAAGTCTTGAAGGAGTTGGGAGGAGAATAGGAGGCTTCAGAATTCGGCGACTTGGGAGCATAGGCGGCTTGCGATAGGAAGGGAAGGTAGAGCTGGGCCGGGTTGAAGGCAGCAGTCGGCGGGGGAATGCTGAGTGGGATTCGGATGGTACCCGACACCAGAAGGGAGCAGAAGGAGATCACCAGGTCTGAAGCACACAGACTTCATCATTGTACCCTAGTGGATGATGCTCAGACTGGGCACTGACTGTGCTGGACGGTGGTTGCCTGGAGTTGCTCCGGACTCATCCTCCCGTGTACACTCTCGTAGTTCATGACCAGCTGGCGCAGCTCTTCTTCTTTCTACAATGTTACTCCCTTTATGGTTGGGCAGGTAGAGGAATATGTTAGAATACACATTATATGTATTGATTATGCAGTCATAATAACAACTATATGAATATGTGTACCGCGGCTAAGCGACGTTGCATAAATAAGTTGACGGAAGCAGCGACTTCGGCGGTGGCAGTGGCAAGGAGAGTCAGGTTGGGATAGTACGCCTCGCCAGCCATGGTGTGGCGAACTGCCTCCGCGATCACTGCAGCAGCCATCGAATACCGCATCTTGCATGCTGTTGCCAGACCCTGCAAATATACTCGTCTCGGGGGATAGAAGCAATAAGAAAGCCTATCTACAAGTTGAAAATGTTTCAAAAAGTTTTCATTCAAGAACTAATAAAAAGTAAGATGAAAGACCAACAGCATGACTTTTCCACAAGAGTGTTTGTTTCTTTGCCTTTTAATTCAAAAAAGGTCTAGATAGTCATATCTGGACATTTACCCGCATATTACGCACCAAACTTGAGGCACATTATATGCATCGCCACATAAAGAATACTGATTCGCCCAGCACAGCTTAGAAACTTTGACTGTTTTCGAATGAAGCAAGCCAAAAAGCAATACGGCACACAAGTTCGATAAGTCGTTTATTCGGTCACACTTTGCATTCGGAGAAAGTTTGTGCCTTCTTTTCAGACCTCTAGAACCCCTAACCCATCAACTTTTTCCATGAGAAGCCTGCCGTAGATCTTCATTCTTACAGAGAATGTCTCTCTCTCTCTCTCTCTCTCTCTTAAGATGTGATGGCTGGCTGGCTTGCTAACCGTGATAAACTTGCGCAGACCCATGTCATACTCAGTGCGCGCGCCGGGTGCCTTCTGCCTGCCGACCGCAGTGACCCACTCCGCAATGGCCTCTCTAGAAGTCAGCGTCCTCGCTTCCCCTCCGTGAAGTGGAGAAGACGAGAAAGCTCCACGATCCATATCATCCGTGATCTCGATCACATCCTGAAAGACGATCCTTTGAACATCATATTTCTGATCTTAGCATTTAAAAATTTTTCTTCCTCATGGGTTTTTTAATCTCCTAGCTTATCATCGAATAAATCTTATCGTTAGACCTGTTTAGAAAAGATGGCAGATCCATTTTTGATTAGCAGTGCCTTTCTTATCACCTCCACTGAACCCTCACTGGGTATATTGGCGAGCAAAGCTCAGTCTTGAATGGCAGTTGGTATTCCAATACACAAAGAGATGCCGAGCATAGATCACTTTTCTGATTCTTACGTCCTTTTTCCTCTCGACATTAGAGGAAAATAACGGATATCGCATAGAAAACTATTGGCTCCGAATATGGCTGGTATTTGATGAATCAGAGAAGCGAGTTTGAAAGGAAAAAGGTAAGAAAAGCAGGGAGCAGCTGATCAGGGTAAACATTTCCGATGGAGATCCCTCGTTCACTGATGCTTATGCATCTAAGTGGATGAAAGGGCACTGGCCGGAAAGGAAGATAAGGGTCAGTAGAAAACGGGAAGTGGTTAATGGTAAGCCATAGCCAATTCGGAGGGATGGAAGGGATGAACAGGAGGAGTCAGAAGTTCAAGTAGCGGGATATCTAAAGGAGCGCTCACCGGATCAGCGCCAGTATCTTCGGCGGGGAGAACATCTCGTGCATCCTCGCAGAGGCCCGTCTCCTAAACATACCACATCTTTCTAACCCTTGGATCAAAGGAGCCGAAAATGAACGAGAGAACACTAACAGTCGTGCGGAGCAGAAGCCAATCGTAGCAGCCAGAGAACCGCTTGTGGCTCGGCAGCGGCGCACTGCAAGAAAACAGATACACCACACATAATCCACTTCCGATTCAGCCATCCGCGATTTAATACTTCCAGATTACCGGCCGCTGTTTTTTAAAGCCAAGCCTCACATAAGCGTGTTTCCTGTGGATTCTCTGCCTCGAGGGGGTATTAAGCGGAGTTATCAAGAAAATCCTGGACTGGACGCGGATGCCTTTCCAACATACAATATATATATAAACTTAAAGATGAGCCTTGTTCATGGAGTCCGTGTAATGAAAAAGGAAAAGGAATTAGCAAGAAATAAAATTCGGGGTAGAAAAGATTGGAATATTGCTCACTGCCAAAGATAATAAACAGAAAAATATTCTTCTGAAATTAGCAATGTAGAACCGAAACGAACAGGATATTCTTGGACGGATTCGGAGGGGGAGAATCGACGAGTATGGGCGGTGTTGTCGTTTCCGCCTGATTAGCAGCGCGCTGAAATAATCGATCATATCACATCTTTTTCATGTTATGCATAAAATCGAATGTATTTTCAATATATTTTCAATGTAAAGAGTCCAAATACAGTATTTTCGGGCTTTCAAATATCAACCAATCAAAGTATGTGTTACGAAAATGCTCAGAAACGAACAATATTCTCCGAATTCATTCCGTAGAGGAGGCTCTTGGCAACGGTCAGCTGATCACGGAGGTTGTTCATGCTGCAAAGAAGCAGAACTGTTGTTCTTTCCACTATTGTTCTTCTGAATGAAGACCGTTCTCGATATGTTCTAGAGTTGAACTTTAATATTGCACTTCTTCGTCACGAAAAAGAATTGATAAGTATCCAGAAAGAGAAAACTGACGAATCGGTTATATCGGCAGGTTGAGGACCTTCAAACTCGACCAACTCTTGGAATGCGGACACATTCTGCACGGCGAACTCGACAACCTCAAAGAAGGAAGAGATTATTGGTTGTGAGGGAATGGAACTACGAATAGTATGCTTGTAATGAATGTGGGTTGGAAACATAGTGAAAGCAGCAAGAGTGACTCAGAGTCATACTTTCCGCAGGCAGGAGAGAAGTAGAAGAAACCTCATGTAAAGAAGGCTGGCCGCTGGCAAAGATGGGAGCGAGTTGACTGTGGGCGAAGAAGGCAGCGAGATAGTTGTGTCGAA
The DNA here is from genome assembly GCA_945643635.1 of Allodiplogaster sudhausi. Taxonomy (NCBI): domain Eukaryota; kingdom Metazoa; phylum Nematoda; class Chromadorea; order Rhabditida; family Diplogasteridae; genus Allodiplogaster; species Allodiplogaster sudhausi. The sequence goes on from CALZFC010000009.1 coordinate 1,962,808, forward strand.
GCAAGACGTCGTAGAAGGGGTCGGCCGTGCGAGACTGGCCGATGTTGTTGCTGGGCATCACGCGGCTCGTGGACGGCGCATCCCTGGACATCTCCGCCATCGACACTCGCGAAAGACGCATGCACCAGTATACCCACTGGAACCAGAGAGAGAGAGAGAGAGAGAGAGAGAGAGAGAAAGAGAGCGTGAGAGAGAGAGAGAAAGAGAGCGTGAGAGAGAGAGAACTTTGCTCCTGCCACGAGACAGCAAAATCAATCTGGCGCAATCATCAAAATGCACGTATGATTCACGATGGCATACGAAATGTTGAGAATGAAGAGTAACAGTGATCAGCTTATTGTTAGAGCACAATAATTTATCCTCGAATGGCTCGGAACATCCAATCATATTGCACTTTCTGAGAAGGGAAGCTGGGAAGATGATAAATGAGGGCGGCATGGCTGAGGTGTCGATGGCGCATAGGGAGAGGTTAGTGAGAGAGTGAGAGAGAGAGAGGAAGAGAGAGAGAGAGAGAGAGAGAGTGCATCGAGTGGAGAGGGAGTTAGGGGGAGAGCGGCCGGCCGAGCCGAATATGCGGCCGCTGTGAGTGCGGCTCATGCATTCATCGCAATCCTCCTCGTGTCTGCCCACGCGACACGCACTAGACTGCCCTTGGCAGGGGAGGAAGCCATTGCTGACGGAGGGAGGGAGGGAGAGAGAGAGGAGGGTGAGAGAGGGAGGGAGAGAGAGAGAGAGGAGAGGGTGGAGGAGAGGAGCGAGCGAGGAAGAGAGAGGAGGGAGAGGAAGTAGACAGGGGAGGAGGCGGCGGACAAAGAGACGCAGGGAGAGCAGACAAGGCTGGCTGATGTCTGTCTACCCGCTCATCTGCTCCTCTACACTCACACAACACATCATAGTCTCTTTTCCACATAATACATACCTCTTGATGGCTCCGAGAAGGGTGGAAAAAGCTATTTAGAATATAAACATACCTTCAAATTAGCAAATCGATAGGCAATTCAACTGGCAACAAACACACGCCTCCCAGGATTGCGTTACCGATGATGGAAACACATTGCTAAGCGCATAAGAACCTTTTTGCTGTTTCCGCTATTCAACATGGATAATTTGCATGAACTATAGGCCAGTTTTGCTCTACTAGCGCACCACACTAAACACTAAATTTCACAAAGTCCGCACCAACTTACAGCTTAACAAGTTGGAATTCATCAACTCATTTTCGCCGTAAAAAGCATGTGACCAAGTAATCAACGAAACTCAACGGAAATTTCTGGTCATATGGACAAGCACGAAACACATCCGATGTTCGGAGAACCTGGAGGAAACACAGCAATTCGTAATAATCGAGAGGTGAATGCTCCACCAAGAACAAAAAAATAATAAGCATTTCAAAAAGGAAATTATACACAACTACCCAACTGTTATCCAGCTAATTAAGCGACTAAAACTGAGTTTCTGTTCCCTTAATAAATAAAGGATTTAGTTGGTGAACGATATCGTCGGAAAATAAAGTTAAAATCGAATTAAAAGAACGCAAAAAATTGAGTGTCGGCGTTGTAAAAGGAGAAGAAATGGAAAGAAGAGATGAAATGTTGCTGAGAGAGCAGTGGCTGGGTCTGCGCTGAGTGGAGTAGTGAGAAGAGAGCGAAAGACGGAAACACAGAAAGAGAGAGAGCGCAGACTAGGCAGGGAAGGGAGAACGCGAAAGAGTGTGCAAGGAAAACAGGCGAAAGAGCGAGAGATGTGGCTAGCTCTGCACTGCTGCCTCCTTTCTCTAATCGATTTTTGCGTTCCGATTTTTCACTAATGCCAATTATTTGGCTGAAATAGCCTAGATTTCATGCACCGGAATTATTTAATGATGGAGCTGTTAAATATTTACAATATCCTTATAATAAATCTATACTTATTGTTACATGAAATATCGATGTGAAACTTAAAGATGAAAGAATTACGTCCGCCTTCAACATTCTGAGATAACGATTTAGGAATTTGACATTAAAAATGCTTCGATCTTAATTTTCATTATTGATAGAGAAACACTCTCTGATGTTAAGAGATAGTTTTAAACATATACATATATATATATATATATATCATTTCAAATAGTTTTGTTTCTTATCTTTCCTTTAACTTTAAAGATGTTATTTCTGACCTGTCTCACTGTTTTCTGTCGAGATCACATGGCTCAGTAATTGAAAGCAATATTACATGGACTTTTTTTTGTAGATTGCATAATAGCAGATCGGTAGTTGGCAGTATTAAGAATAACATTTTGTTCGTGTGCAAACTATTGGGTGTTGAGTCAAGCTCTGCCTAGAATTAATAACGAAGTCGAACCTTATTCGTCCTAGATGGATTGAAAAGTTTTTCGAAAATTTTCTAACAAAGCTGCTATCATCCAGGTAAAAATTCTTATTCAGATGTTCTGACAGTTGTTAAAAGATCTGACAAGCAGTCGGATTAGGATATACCAATGAGAAGCATGGTTTGTTTCAGTAGCCGATCAAATGGCACAGAAATTGAAATATCTGACGAAAAAAAAACTGTAACAACTATTCACAAGACAAGAAGCAATCGTTGATAAATAATTAAATACCTGACTAATACATCGAGAGAGATTTGTGAAACTGCAGTTCAACATGTCGCACAATAATTGTCCTTTTCCGCTAAGTCTAGGATCTGCTATCAGAAGGAAAGGGATATGACTGCCCTTTGCTACCTCGCCATTACCTTCCGATTAAATCGTTCTTTTTAGAATATTTGAAATTGTCAAAAATTTGCTGTTCGATTACATTAAGCGTTTTCAGGTTGTATAATTAACATCTCCTCTACTTACCGCCTTCCTTTCTGTCTCTCTTGTATAATATATTCATATCGATTTCCCCGCCTTTGAAAACAAGCCAAACGATTTTTAATATTGACCGGAGTCTGCTTTACTAAAAATTAATAGTCTGACGAAATAGCATCTTGGAGCAATTGATATAAAAAAATTAAATATACTTCGTCTTTCTGAAGAAATGTTCATCAGCATCACTTTCGCACTAACAATAAATACATATCTCGTTCTTTAACAAATAAGCAAGAAAAATGATGTGTTTGGGTAACAAAAAATGGCTAAATAAATAAGTAAAATACATGAAATGATTTCATAGGACGGATATGGTCTCTGGTTCCGCATCATAGGGTTGTAGAGTCAGAGTGACTCTGTCGACGGATAACTCAGATCTCCGCATTCTTGAAGTCGACAGAGACGCCCGTAGAGTGCCGTTCTTCGCTCGAAAGCTTCTGAATTCGACACAATTACTAGGCCCAAACTGATATTGGCTGATAGGCGGAATCGGAATACGTCTGAACTACAAATTGGGGGGAATGAACAAACGTTAAATCTAGTGATGCTATTCAATGATGGGCTGCAACAACACATCCGAACCGCTAGGATCACAACTCGCGGGACGGTTAAGCGATGAGAACCCTTACAATTATTTAAATGGCATAGACATTCCTTTTTCCTAGGGGCTGAAGGACGTTGCCATTTTCATCTCGATTTTCGAAATAAATATATCTATGAACATTTTGGTAACATATCTACTTTTTTCTCTCTGGGATGTAGAGGCAAGCACGACCCGCCTCCTCGCCAATTAACACTAGATTGAAGGCTTGTTATCCTTGCGCAAGGAGATAGAGGAGGAAGAGGCTAAGTAGCCCGTTGCCGTCTAATAGGAGTGTGCAGGGTACACATGAAATATTTATGTATCACCCCCAATGATTCCTTTTAACCTTGGCTTAACTGCTGCTACATTGTGCAAGAACGTACCCGGACAGAGTGGCTCCGTCGGCTGCGCTCCCTCTGACCTTGTCGATAGATTCTCGGAAGGATCGACGAACCGTCGAGAGAACGGTACTGCGATTCTCTCCGGGTGGCGAGGAGTTTGGCCTAAAGTATCGGAAGCCGTGCGCCGTTATTGAAGATTAATAAAGCCGGATTACATATTATGCATCAAAACGGAAAGGAAGAAAAATGACGTTTGTTGATAAAGAGGAGAGACTTGCCTGAGTCCGAAAGCCAAGGAGCTGAGTTCAGGGTGAAAACCGCGTCGAGTGTTCAATTGAGACTTGTTGGTGCATCGCAGACAGAGCAGATAGAGAATCTCGGTGAACTCATGACGGAAATTCGTATTAAGGAAGCCGTAGAGGAAGGGATTAACGCAGATCGAGAGCATCGAGATAACCTTGCACGCCTGGTCCAGGCGGTCAACGATCGACGCGTGGTGTTCCTGGCATTCATAGCATTGTTATGGGCCAGCTCCTTGATGTTTCTTAGATATGGCCAATGTTAATATATAAAAAATTGGTTTCAATATGCGACAGCTGACAGTGACAAAATTGTGTCTTTCTTATAAAGGATGAAGGCCTCAAATCGGATGTCAATGCCAGAAATGTGCTTTATTATACTGCCTATTTAAAGCTCTGGGAGGTTCTAAGATCACTCCGTATTTCTACAATTGCAATTCATCAAAAATATCCCATATTGGAAGTATGTATTTAATTGTGGAGAAAAAAAGTACGAATATACGTGCAGTGGCGTATCTAATTCCTTTTTTTATTGCCCTCCTCTCTATTTTTGCTCGCAGTTATTCTCCGAGGGAACTCTCCACTTTTGCGCTGTCAAGGCAGGCAAATTCTATTTGTGGCATGCGGCCTGGGCAATGATGTGCGTGGCAACTGCAATGCCTCTCCACTTTTTGCTCTTTTGCTTATTTAGACTGCCTCGCAAATCAGAGAGCCTGTTTGCAAGGGTCGAGATGGGTGATGGTATTAAGACAACCAGCGAGGCAAGGAGGAGGTGAGGAGACTGACGAGATCAAGAACATTGAGATCAATGAGGAGAGAGATGAGAGTGAATGGGAGCCAGAGGACCCCGTAGCTGGCGGCCATCGCGACCAGCAACGCCGTCGTGCGACTTGTACGCCGCTCCGTCGCCTGCCACATCAATGACTAGCCATGATGCAGACAATGCAATGGCTACTTGCTATTGTTAGATGATGAAGAGGAGCAAGGATTGGAATGGAAAGCATGCCTGCTCAGCAGCTGGAGTCCTTGTGAACATGGAACGGACAGAGCCATTCCGAGAGGAGCGAGAAGGAGCAACAAGGGCAGAGCTGGCGGCTGCCAGAGTTGGAGACACTCCATTCGAACGAGGGGAGAGGGCACGAGACAGCTCGTAGTTGCTTCGGTCAATACTGCAAGAAATACTGTCATCACATTAATTCCTTATTATGATAATCCGTCTCAATCTCTCTAGTTTACTTACCATCACTTTCCTCTTACAACCTCCACTCTCTCCTCTTTCTCTGTGTTCTCTATCCCTGTCCACTCTCTCTCTCTCTCTCTCTCTCTCTCTCGTTTATCACCAGTCTGCTCATTCAATTCCCTCCTGCTCCCTTCTCGTCAACAATACCGTCTGTGACTGCTCATTTGACTGGCATTCGTCTTGAGGAAGCTTGTCAACTTGATGTTGAAGTGTGAAAGGACAACGAGCGGAATGAGATAGAGGAAGGCAACTTGAGTCACCGTGATGAGAATCTGCAACAAAAGTAGTAATTTCGTTTTATTCTACATACATTTATTTGTAGGCAGCTTCATATTCTTCTCTATAGTTTCGAAGAAAATATATTCGAAACTGCGTAGAAAGGAGATTTGAGCTTGTGAGGCTCCCCTTCGATCTCTGCTTTCCAACTTTCTGTTATTCTCATGTTTTCTTAGTTTTGCCAGATGATTACAGGCTCATCAACGTCATTAGTCCTAATCAGTTTGCGTAGGATATAAGATATGCCTTAGGCAGTAAACGAGTCGTACCAGATGACAGAAAGACTTTCTCACGACCACAACAGCTTAGCATATTACTAAGCCTCTGTGTGGCTCTCAGAATAGCGACTAGAACTAGAAAACAGTTCTGCGAAAGCATATTAAAGATAGAAAAGGGTAAATAAATGAGAGGGTAGAGAGTGCGGTAGAAAAATAATGAAAGCGATACTCAAAATACACAAATAGTATGCATATTTATGCAACAGCTAGCGTGTGTGAAAATTATTAGATTTCCGCTTAATAATATTCATCTATAAGGAGAATTTCAAATAAGTGATGTGATAATTGTTTACTCAACCACTTTAACCATGGAATCACAGACTCGTGCATTCTAATCACTTGCAAATAGTTCCTTCTTCTTCTGCAAATCATTTCCTTCTCTACATCCGCTTATTATCTTGCTTCCCTCTGCTCTAACCTTTGCACTCTCCACAGTGGATGCTCCAGTCTCAGTGCCGTTGCCAGTCACCATCTGGCACTGTGGCCACCCGAAGCTGACGCTATCTGGCCCCTTGTCGCTGATGGCAGGAACATTCTGAACAGGAAGCTCTTGTATATTACTTTGTTAAAAAGGGTACATTTTCTAGTCTAATAAGCTGTAAGAAAGTTGTCAACATGTTCTTGTTCCTTATGTACTCCATAACGACTTGCAGTACTTCTCTTCCTTAGCAAACCGTCATCTCAAGACGAGAATCTGCCATATAATGAACTTGTCCGGCACGTGTTTCCCTCTGCTCCCAATAAGCTACTCAAGACTGCTACATCTCCTTTTCCGCTCGCTCTTCCCTTCAATCTCCTTGTCATATTCTCTTCTTGTCCCCGTGCTAGGAAAAGGCAACAAAATAGAGACGCTTCACGATTCTCTGTTAATCGTGCCAACGTGAGCTGGCGCGAATTCGTAACGAGCTACTCTATAAAAGGCGAGTGGACATCTCAGCGTAATTGTAAAATGCTATTGCAGAAGCGCATTCATGCAAAAAAGCCAAGCAACATTTCGCCTAAACAATGATGCGTGACTTTTTATATCCCCCAGTGTGTATGTGCCTAAGTGAATGAGCTGAAATTAGATAGCACTCTTCTGTTCTGTAAACAGAAGAGAGGCTTGGGAGATGAGTTTCATGCTCTGAAGAGAGAGAGGGGAATGGTCTGCAAACCCGGAAGACGTAGAGCATGACAATGTCATAATAGATGAGGAGAGGCAGATTCAGCACAAAGGAGACGACCCAGATGGCCATGGCTACTATCACTGCACGCGCTAGCCCTGGGCGAGCTCCTAGAGAGAGACGACGGACTGAGTAGTACCTGGAATGGAAAGAGAGCTTGCGAGAGAAGAAGACCAAAGGCAGCTGGCTTGCCATGCAAACGAACCTATCTATTGCCATAACACATATGGTCAGAGTGGAGCAGTAGATGTTGCTTCCCGGCAGAACATTTCCAATCTTGCAGAGCACTTTCGAGTTTGGAAACTACAACAAATTGCTGTTTGTATAAATCTTTTTGAAAAAAAAAACTCTGCTTCACTCATGTTTAACATGTGTACATACATAAATGTCATATCCTCGTCACTAATTCTCTCTTCATTATGTATCTGCTTACTTCTCGATAGTCGCGTGATCAAACCTCTCACTTAAAAGGTGATATTTATCAGATTAGCTCTTTTCTTAATCTTACTCCATTTTCTTCTAAGGACAAGTACAAACACACTTGTTACATCTCGGTGGATTACGTCAAGTTGGTCATAAAGACTGCACACAGTTTTTTGCTGCTAGTATTTGAGGGTTTAAAGAATTGTTGGCAAGGACGAACCCGAAACTGAACGGAGGGCAGCCATAGAAGCGGAATGTTCGTGAGGGCGAGCATTAGATTGGAGACGGCCAGATTCACGATGAGCACATTTCTGTTCGTACGCATCGCACGCTTTCGAATGACGACAATGATGACCTGAAGGAAATGAAAGAGGCCTGTGCTTCTTCATTTCGTTCTTCATATCATGCTACTACTGTATATCGTATATTACTTCCCGTGAACCACCCCCCCCCCACCTAAGTTGACTTTTCCTCCCTATCTGATGCCTACCGAAGACTACGCTGTGCTCAAACAGAGTGCGTGCTAATTAGTGGGTTCATGGGGAGAAGCTACGAGACCAAGACAAACGGACGACAGTGTTCGCCGCGTTCATTCATTTCCACCCGCGCTCTTTGTCTCGCTTACATTCTCTCCCCTCTCTCTTTTTCTCTCTTTCTCTCTCTTTCTCTTTCCATTTCTCTCTCCCTCGTAGTATCCATCTCTCGCGTTGAATATGCTTACTTTTTGCAGCCTTCCGACTGTAATTGCATTCTCCGCCAAACGCAATCATGTCCGGAAGAGTGAAGAAGCGTAAGCAAGTGCTTCTTGGATTGTTGAAGCCGCTGCTTCGAACACTTCTGTTTCTGTTTTGCGCTTTGTCTCTGGGCGAGAGGAGAGAGCAACTTTTTCCTCTGCTTATCTCTCGCCGTTCATCCTGAGTGAGGCCAAGAGAAAGCCTAGGAAAGTTATATGACTTCACGTCTAGAAACTCTCGAACAACCTAAGGAAGTCGCGTGCAGTCGTTTGGCGCGCCCCCTCATGCACTCTATCGGTCTCTCTCTCTCTCCTCTCTCTCTCCTCTCTCTCTCTGTCTCCTCTCTCTCTACAACCATAATTGCCGCTTAGCATGAACCAGCTACAACGGTCATTTGAACAGTAAAGGAGACTTTGCTACAACCCTACTGAGAAGAAGGAGGGCATCTCAAAAGAGGAAGGAAACATGTTTCGCCCTTCTCTGATGGAACTGAAGAAAAAGAGCAAAGCCCTCTCATCCGGGTGGAGAGAGAGGCTCTTCTTACTGATGCGATTGCACACATGGCAAAGAGCAAGGAGAGGGTGGCAATGAGTGAGAGACTGTTCGAATGCAAGAGGGCCATGGAGACATGTCTCGGATGAAGCAATGGAAGAGGAGTGCTTGTAGTTCAGACTGACCATGCCATTTCCAATGGCAGCGAGCACGGAGATGACTGCGTAGGCACAAGTGTACAGCACGACTTCCCACTCGGAGTAGCGTCTCAGCTGCTGCTCCAGCGTGCTTGTGAAGGCCTGAAGGCACAAGAACACATCACAACGACATTCTTTCTACTAGTTCACTTTTGCACGCCTCAGTTAACATGGAAATATCAAATTTTCTATCGCTTTACATAAATATGTCCTAAAAAACAAAGAAAATCTGCATTGCTCAACTGGGAATTACAATGAGCATACATGGCTTTTTTGACTTTGTTTAATAACCAAGTATTGACTAGAAATATTTGTGCCATAGCGTGACGGCCAAATGCTGAAGAGTTATTCGGAGAATTGGCATTGCCTCGGAAGCCAAGCCAGGCCGAGGGCTCCGATCTATCCCTCTCGCTCTCTCTCTCTCTCCGCTCTAATACGCATCAGACAGACCGTGAGAGGTGACCAGGTCCAAAGTCGTCTACGAACCTCGATACATGAGAGATTAAAGAGCTTCGAAGCGTGGCCCGTCTCGTGGAAAGCAGAGGAGTGGTTGGAAGAGCCGCGAGGGCAGTAGTCCTCCAGTTCGTCTGCTGTCATCATTTCCTGAGCAATCAGAAGTTTATGTAGCTAAAAGATCTCCGTATAGCATATGATGAAAACGCAAAAAGAGGTAAAGTACGAATGAATTAACAGCATCCAACTCAATTACGTAGCCGCCAGCCAAACTTGGTGCTTAAATATAACCATAGCTACTTTTTTGTCACTTTTGAGTGCATACGTCGTATCTAATTTTTGATGTGCGAGGGAGAATGAACGGCCAGCTCTATTCCTCACTCCTCCATCTCATTCCCCTCTCCCACTCTTCTTCCTCGCTCCTCTCTCTTTCTCACGTCTCAGTCTCTCTGTTCATACTATTTCCGACTACATCACTAACCAACGCCCATCCCTTATGTGGCAGGTGTGAAAATGAGAGATATTGCCGTTTTGGTGGCGACGTTGCCGCATGACAATTGCTGCCGTTACAGCCAATGATAAATGCACTTGACTCTATGAGTGGGATAGAGAGAGATGAGGCAGAAGCTAGTTGAGCGAGATAGAGAGAGCGAGAGAGAGAGCGAGAGGGCGAGAAAGAGAGCGAGAGATGAGAGAAATATCACGGGTCTCAAATAATGTAGAATGCAGCTGCAATGAGGGTGGCCGATGGATCCTCTTCCACCTCTTTCCGGGTCGGCCTCTCTTTGCGACGTGGAAGACAACGACCAGTGGAATGTGACTTTTCAAATGGTTTATTCGCTCGTAAAAGGGCGGGACTTCTCGTTAATAATGTAGGCAGTTGTTTGAATAACTAAAATGTTTTGCCTCTCTATTTGCTGCGAAGGCAAGTCGAGGGAAAGTAATAACTGTTTACGGAATGTCTATCCCGCGCAAAGTCTAGCCGGTAGGATCAAGTCGTGTTTCGCGGGAAGGAGACAGTAAGAAGGGACTTGCTTTTCCATGACAGAGACAAACAAATGCCTATGGGGGGGGGATTGGAGTGGCATGCAAGGCGGAGGAGGAAGAGATTCCCTTCCCAAGCTCTCTGACGCATCTTCAGTCTCGCAACTTATAACCTGACACTTTCTTTTGACTACAATAACATGTATGTCTCATCCGATGCACGTCTAATATCAATGTACAACACGAGCAATTATGCGAGAAATGAAAGGTTCAGAGTTGGTCGACGGGATAATGACAGTCTGGCCAGCCATTTGCCATAACACACAGTACAAGACATGACAAGAGCGGACTCTGCACCTCGCAACTTCCAGTATCATTTCGTATGTTTTAATGAACACTTGCACAAAGTGCGCACCGAAATACGAGCGGAAGGCTGAACTCAAATTTCAGAGAAGAGCAGATCAAAGTGAGAAAGCGAGAGAGAGGAGAGAGTCTTGGATGTGAAAGGGAAGAGGAGAAGATTCCCGCGTGATGTTCGTCATGAATCAGACATGCAACATGCTTACCTTCTCTCAGTTTACCCTTGTTCTCTAGCTCTGCATTTCTTTCTTTCTCCATCTACATACAACTGTCATCTTCACGCAAGATTCAAGCTAAAAATGATTCGGATGAAAAAGCAAAGAGAAGCAGAAGGTCAAGAAGACGGCCAGAGAACAGCACGCCGCGCTTGTACATTTAGCCCTTAGTCTTTGAGGCTTTCGAGGAAGCGGAAAGTCAGAGACGAAGGGGTCGGCCATCTCAGGCCGGCTTGGTTGCATGCCTCCGGAACAGACTTCCCACCACTCACCCTCCTCGATGCATGTATGCACATAAGCGGCTTTGGAGGGCATCGAGAGATGTAATCGGGAGAGAGTGGATGAGACGCAGAAAGAGGAGGGGCGAGTTAAGGAGAGAGAAGAGAGAGAGGGGCAGAGGAGGGAGAGAAGCCAGAGTGTGTTGGGCAGGGGTTCAGAGGAATTCTCGAGAGCCTGGCTGGAGGCTGCCAAGAGGGCGATGGTCACTTTTTTTTAAATAGAATAAATGCACCCAAACACCCTTCAAATGTACGCAAGTAAATATACATAGCTCTTCAAGGAGAAGGAGAGACAAAAGGAGTTCTCCTTGCTGGAAGACACATAGTCCCTGCAGGGAACGTCCGTCTTACATGGCTTGACATGTTCAATTCTATATGTAATTTTTGACGCTTTTTCTAACCCATTCCATTCCAATCTTTCTTTTTCTCCTTTCACTCTCTCTTTCTTTCAGATTTCTTCCATAATAATCCCTGTGAGTAACACATGATATTAAGATGTGCCTATTTACTGTGGATGAAAGGAAATGGAGGCGAAAACGGATGTGAAAACTAAACAAAAGGCCGCTGAGAAACCTTGAATGGAATGTGATCATCATAGTCTCCTGTGTCGATCCATTCCAGGGGCATTGGACCTGAAATCTCCGCGTGATTAGAGCTATCGAATTGTTAAAATGAAGTACATGTGCTAAATTTAGAGAAATCTGAATCGCTGCCTAACACTTGTCCTTGTATTATCTCGCAATAATATGCAACTCAGCAAAGAAAAGTTTCTAAAAAAAAATATTTTCTACTAGTGAACTACAAGAACAGATGTGTTGAAAACAAGCATCAGCAGAAAAAAATATGAAAGATCAGCTAAAAGATTGTTATGCTGCTTTTTATTCAAGGGTTTAGTCTCTAAAGTACTAACAAACTTGAGACAATTTCGGCTAACAATGTAAATGTTGAAAATACTGTAATTCGCTCATCGTGAACAAGAGTTGTACTTAATTGAACCTCTGCCCCCCGTCATCGTGAACTCCCATAGGAAATCGTTAAAGGTCAAGGTCATTTTGCGTTCGGTTCTCCCTCTACTCACCCACGATCAGGCCTTCTCATTTTACGTGAGAGAGTTACATAAGTTCGCGAAAGCGAGGCTTTACAAAGAGTCACTTCTCTTGCTCAAATATATTTTCTACCCATGCAAGATCAAAGTGTTTTTTTATAAAGAAGATGAGAATTTTAAGTCCGGGGTTTTTTTATACCCATAAAGAAAGCGGACAAATTAGGCTGCTATAGATGATGCTAAATTGGTTTGGAATAGTTCTAATCAAGTCAATCCGCTAACTAACTGATTGAATCACATTTACTTTCTCTTCTTTTTCGGGTTATTTACAGAGACCAAGCTTTCTATCTGAAGTTTCAAACTTAGACAAATATATCACCTGAAATAAGAGGTGGATAAATCGTAGTATTCTGTGAATAATGCCAAAAACCATAGAATTAAAAATTTAGGACCAAGTGGTTTAATAAATCGTAGTATTTTCATTACAATTCGGAAAGCTATAGAATTAAACAACTTAGGACCACGTGGTTTAATAAATCGCAGCTTTCTCAATAACAATTCGGAAAACTAACGAATTCAACAATTTCGTGCCAAGTGAACTAGAGGATATAACGAGGCAGTGCGCAATGGAGACAGGGGGTAAATTAATAAGCCCGAAAGGCAGCAGCGGTGGCTGCAGTGTTTGCTTCTGAGGCGAATTCTATCACAAGTCTTAGAGGCATGCATAGAGGGCAGGAGAATGGCAGCTGATAATTTAGATGGCGCAAGTTGGTTTTAACCAGCCAGACACGTGGCGGGCATGACGCGCGAAGCCCTCCGAGCGGAGGGATGGGCAATCGAGGGCAGCATATCAGAGGTAGAGAGGAGGCCTAATCCAAGAGTATTGGTTGTGCAGACATGCAAAAACGGATGAGCCGGAGGCATTCAGGTCGGCCTAGGCCTGCTGCGCACTGCGTGGGAGCAGCCATTCGCTAATCCCCTGCCATATTCACACTAGAATCACGCCGACACACTTCTTTCACCATCTCCTTCGATCTTGGTGTTGAGAACTCAGAACTCATTCCTCGTTACCACACAGACACTCTCTCACCGCTTGCGCATGCAATCCTACACTGATGAGGGCGCCTACCTCATTTTTTGCTCACAGTCGAGAAAATGCAAATATGCATTTTGAGTCTTCTTCTTCAACCTATTTATATGTAATCTGAGCATGGCTGTCAGAACCTTCAGGTTCAAAGCATAAAAAAAATTAAATGCCTTGGGAACCAACTACATACACATCTGTCACTCACTCTAGTATTCTCGGTAAAAACGTGTCAGTGAGGTAAGAAAGGGAAAATGCGAAAATAGAATAAAACCCTCTGTCACAGGGTTTATGCTCTCAGGATCTCTCAAGAGACATACAATGAAATGTGTATATTTATAGTTGCTGGAACAAAACTATGAAGTACGCATGAATAGAGTGTGGACACAAAGGCTGTGAACAATAGCTTTCGTGCGTCTTCAGTGGAAGATAACTCCTAAAAATATATCTTACAATTAAGTAAGTTTAATTCTTAGAATAAATGAAATGTCGTCAGTGGATAAAGAGTAATTGAGAAGAAGCTGGTGGATAGCAACTCGAATTCATAGATAGCAAGCAGTCACCATGGATTACGTGCAAGTCCATTCCGAGATCATCCTTTGAGAAGAGAGGGTGGATGAGTGGAAGGAAGTCAGAGAAGGATGCAACATGCAGACAGAGAGCGTGTGGACGGCGCTGCATCATATTTCCGCTTTTGACCTTCATCACCTGGCCTTTACAGTCAACATGTTAGCTAGTCTTCTCGCTGGAAGAGGAACAGACACACTCTCCTTTTTTCCCGCTTAACGATCCGCCTATAAATAGCAAAAGACAGTCGCATGGATCCCTCTCATTCTGCTTATTTCGACTCGAGTGCCTTTGTGCCAGATCTCATTACAAGCGGTTCAAGCCTTCTTCGTTCACTAATTGACAACAACATACAGACAACGGGAATGGCAATTTATTATTAGTTGCCACAGCAGAAAAGTAAACATTGACACCTTGAATCAGATTCTATTGAATGACTTCCGGTGAACGCCTTTTTGAACAAGAAATAGCAAGAAGGAAAAAGAGGTAGTAGAAGAATCAGAGAGAATAAGAGATAGAGAGAGAGTTAAAGTGAGCAAGAGAGAGGTAGAGAGTACTGTTCAAGAGCAATGCAGTCAACGGCATTTTATTCAAAACGGAAGCGAACAAAAAGCATCGGAGACCGGAAGTTGCAGGACGGCTGAGGAGTGGACAAAGCAATCACTCCGTGTGAATGTCGGAGTAGTGGCTCAGAGGTTGGTAGCAGGGAGAGAGAGAGAGAGGGAGTGAATACAAGAGATCAGAATTTAACCTTCCCTGGGGGACTCGTCTGAGCCACACTCCTCATTAGTGGGAGAGCGCCAAAGGGAGTATGCATGGAAAAGGCAACATGCGAGACCCACACTTGACACGACGGTCTCGCGACGTCAGACAGGAAGATGGCTCTCTCTCCTCCTCCCTCTTCCACCATCGCAATTCAACCAGCACACAGCATGCACAATTGGCGCCCGCCAATGTCATTATACACTCACTCATGACACGGCCTTCCTGACACGGCAAACTGCGTCTGATGACAAGGAAGCTAAATCTTGCAGCTCACAGAAAGAGACACGTTTAGTGCTAACCATAAGGCTGCCAGAGAAAAAAAAATGAACTGTGCAACAAGCAACTTTAATGAGTAATGAAATTAGAGTTTTTTTCCTGAAAAGGACATGTATAAATAACTCACATAAAGACACAAAGTTTGTGCTTTTGGTAACAATTTATCCAAAAATTTCTTCGCATACATGTATGGATACTTTTTCTTCATTCGTAGTCGTCGGAAGGCGAAAGTCGCTTTCATGAATAGAATATCACGAGGAGACGGTTCTCTCTACGTCAGGGTAGACTCTCCCCACTCGTGCCTCCAGCACGACGACGCTGCCTGCAACAATACCTTTGTCTCGCGCTTAGGCTGCCATCCTAGGAGCTCATTCTTTTGCATCGAATTCGCGGCAGTCCAGACATCTCAAAAGGTCTTCTAAACCTGAATCGACTGTGTGGTTTGTTTGGTCTCCCGGGGCGACAAAAGTAGAAAGAGAGAAAGCATAACAGGGCGACAGCGGGCACAAGACGCTCTCTCTCTCTCTCTCATCACTTTTCAACAGGCACCTGACTTTTTTGTTTGCAATTTGAAAGTGTCTTATTAGTAATCTGATTGTCAATAATCACAAAAGTGCGTCTGATTAGAATGCTGGAAGCCGAGGTGGCGTCGAGGTCCTCGCCTTCCCTGGCTTATGGAGCCTCGTGCCAAGTGGATTCCGGCCGCCTTCTGATATGGCATGGCGGGCCCAGCTTTGATTCTTCCTCTTCAACTCCTTCTAGTCGTCTTCATGTCTTTGATCTGCACGCCTCCAAATGGTTTCGTCTTAATCTCATCATTGAATTTCCATCAACTGTTGGGAAGTAACGTGGACATATAGAAGAACGCTAATAATCGTTAGATATTCAGGTACACATACGAAGGCGGCCCTGCCCGCTCTCACCACGCTTGCTTTGTGACTGAGGATCGCTTCGTGCACATTGTTGGAGGATGGGATGGAATGAGAAGACGGCACGATGTCAGTGGAATCTGTCTATATTTACTCCCTTGGCTTCTTTTCGATTTAATCAGAAGCCTTCCTCGTTTGTTTGTGAATGAATCTACTTCCGTCTCCCCTAATAAATGCAAATTCAGGTGCATATTTTTGACTCCCGTGAAGGAATATGGGTGAAGCACGAAGATACCGTCGGTTTTCCGGAAGGAGGAGGTACGATGAGAAGACTGACAAGATTTTATTTTGGATTTTTGTTGATGGCACAGGTATCGCTGCCCTTTTATTCATTCTTTAGGGCTCAGCAGTCATACGGTCACTGGACTCGTCGCATCTAAAAGCAGAGTTCGCGCTCTTTCAAGTTAGTCAAGGTGATAAGAATGATGTCATTAATCCCTTTGAGGCACATGCATCTGCAATTGTTATTGGACGACTTGGCGGTTTACGTACTCAGCGACAAAACAGTGCCGTGCTCCTTTTAGAAGGCTAGCAGATTTGACGTTGATCGATCTTACTTTATCCACCTCAAGGATCAAGCTACGATTGATTTTTAAAATGTGGAAAGTCACTGGAAATTTTGGTAGAGAATATAGCCTTTTTTCTAAAAAAAAATTCTGAAGGCTGCAATTAGGTGACTATCGGAAAGGCTTCTCTTACCGCCCCCTCAACAACAAGGAAGTTGCTTCTCGTGGTGGACACTCTGCTGTGCCAATTACTTCTACTCAGCTTTTCATTATTGGCGGTAGAGCTGACCGCTTTACTGGAATGCAGGTTCCCTTCCTTCAATTTATTCAGGATTGCGTAGCATTGTTGCCGCTGATTAGATCAACAAAATTTTGTGCTTAATAATCTTCGGCAATGTCATTCTTTTCCAGCATGAATTTCTCGATTTGAGCGATGTCACCGATTCGCCAAATCTTCAAAGAACACGTTGGAGAAGGACGACAGAAGAGATTGAGTAAGAAACCCTAGTGATGTTCATTGCATGATGTCAAGCTTGCATGAGTTGTGTTGAGCGGAGTGAGTGAGAACGCGCAGCACTTGAAAGGACGGCGACACCAGGCAGCATGTGGCCTCAGCAAGGGAGCCGTCCTCATCCATGGCGGTGAACTCTTTGGTCACATGAACATTGGTCGGTTCTTTCGTGATCTCTTAGTTCATTTGTAAGTTGATTTTCTCACAAGTATTGGTTGCAGGGAATTCCACTGCAGCGTCAGATGCATGGATCATTGATAGAAGTGAACGCCGATTTCGAGTTGCCATCCGGGGTCTCCCCGCGTTGACTGGTACGCACATTACATTTTTTTTTAAATTATATGTATGATGTTATCATTGAACAAGAGCATGAGGAATTTATTAACTGGTTTTAAAGGAACTATCCGACGAAAGAAAACCGTATCTGATAAAATTACGTTTCCAAAAGATGAAAAACCCCCAACTGGATGAGCGTTTTCTTACCACAAAATTTCTAATTTGAAGCGCATGTTTATCTAGCCTATCTTAAGTCTGCATCTCTTATCCCTTTTCGAAAATGGGTGCAGGAGGGGCCGAGACTACTCTTCTCTCCACCCCTTTGCACTACTTTCCAAGTTTTGATTAATCAATTATCAACATGGACGTTTTCTACAGTATTCAAAAAGGAAATGCAAATTATCCCACTAAATACTTATTTTCATAAAGCGTAACAACATCCAATTGATCTTTTAGTCCCAACTCGGTCATGCAGGAAGATAAAAGAAAAAAAGTTATTTTTTTTTGTCGGATTCATCCTTTAATCTCCGGTTTCTTTCTACGATATGCAATGCGGAGCTCATTTTTTCAAATTTTCGGATACTTTTTCTGCTGACAATACATTCTCTTTTATAACTTATCCATCTAGCAACTTCGATGTGTGGTGGTTGAATAGCTTCTCGTACACCAATTTAAATATCGCGTTTCGCCAGCGAATATTCCAGACTTCAAAAGTACCTAAAGCGTATCCTTCGTATGCATATATTTAGCTTACATTATTTATTCATTTAGTTAATGTTTTAAATGTAGTTTTCTTTATGTAACAAAGAAGATGCAGTTGAGTAATGTTTCTACCTTGAGAGCACCTGGAGTGTTCTCTTTCCTTTGGTACCCTTTTTTGCTGGAAGCGTTTGGAGTCGTCAAAGAAGAAGAAAAAAAGTATTGGGCCGTTTGAGAGGCAGACAATGCGAGAATGTGGTAGAGTGATGGTCCTTCAGCGTGAGAAAGGCGCGTCTCTCCAGAGAGTGACCCATCTTCCCACTCTCTTCCATTTCCAGGCCACTCACTTGTGCCCGTGGCCGGAGGCTCTCGTCTCGCCATTCTCGGTGGCTGTGGAACGCCCGCGGCAGCCAGCCGTTGTCTCTACGTCGTCTCTTGAAGAGACCACAATTCGCAGACACGAAACACGGGACTGAGGAAATGTGATACAATGGGAGAGGGCAGCAGCAAGCGTCATGTCGGATGGGTTTTCTTCCTTCTCTCACTCCCACTCTCTCCTCAGGGAAGAATAGATATACACCTCCATCCGTCCACCACCTGGTCTCGGTTGCGCAGCACTTCATTATGTACTTTCTCCTTTGCCCGTTCTCGCCTTGACTGCCGTGTGCTGTATGACTTTTCCTCAATCTCTCTCTCACACCTTTCCACCCATTCCCGCCGTCTCATTTCCCGTTGTATTATATGTTAGCTGCACCTTTTACTTTACCAAAACTTTGTGTCTGACAATTCCTTTTTTCTACCTCTGTCAATATGTGTAAAGTACTGGTGTTTCCTTCGTTTTCTGCGTTTCCAACATCGGGTAAAGGGCAAACATAAAACATAAATGTACGCTAATTGCGCATGGTTAAGCCGTTTATTTAGACGAGAAAAAAAATTGGATTTGTAAATAAAAAAAGTACTTCTTTTCAAGGATTCATGTGATATGTGAACCAGAGTGAGCAGCTATATCAGCTGAAGGCGAAGAGATTGCATTGAGCGAAGAGACAATGAGAGCTGAGCCGATCCGTCCACCCGCCACTCCTATAATGCAATCGCAAAATGGCGGCTAGAAAAGAGATTATTTGTCGCGGCATCGCGTGTACTGAGAGAGTCGGCTTCTTCTCTCCCTTTATCTCTCTCTTTGTCTCCCTCCCCTCTCTTCGAGAGTGGCAAGCACCCGGTTCGAGAGAGGCCGCGCACATTCTGCTGTCCTCTCTGTTCTCTCGTCGTCGCACGCAGCTTTGGCAGAAGCTGAAGAGCGGGCCTAGCCAGGAGGTGCTGCTGTTGCCTGGCCTCTCCCTCCTGGATGGGCCGCGCCCCGTTCCAACCTGTGGCGTCATTCTTCTCTCGCCTTCGCTCTCTGCAAAACCTTCTTTTCATGTGCCTGCTGCCACCACACCATTCACTCATTCTTTTACCTTTCCTCCTGGATCACTCGGTTCTTACATGCTTGGCATCTTATCCTGTCGTCGTGGTCGACACGCTTGTTTTATCTCGAGTGTTCCCTTCCTTTTACTCTCTTCATCGTCATTCGGGTGGAGACATCTTGGACGACAAAGTTCTTTTGCACGCTACGCGACGAGGCAAGTGGAGCGGCAAAGAAAGAAAGGTAGGAAGTGCCCGGCAGGGGTGGAGAGGCCCGGTCTCTTCTAGAGACTCAAGAGACACGACGACGACGCATGCTTTCTGGCTGTTCGTCGTAACACCACTCATTTCTCATCTTCCACCCGCCCGGGCCTCCTTGCATGGCTCGTAGTAGCCATCCTCTCTCTTCATATACTCCTTCCACTCAAACTCTTCTTCCATCATCTGCCATACTCTCATTCTCTTACCTCACTCTCTCACTCACTTTCTCTTTATTGTTCCTTCCCTTGCTTCTTATTTTTCTTTGGCTCGGCTAACATCGCTCATCATGTCTTCGTTCTTCTTTCCTTGTTAACACACATGAGTGAAGGAGGCCATGGCCAGCCAGTCTCTGTTTTCATTCTCTTCTTTCCTTATTGCTTGCGCCCCTCATCTCGCCCAACTCATCTTCCATATTCCCCGGCGCCATGTTCGTCTTCGTTTTCGGATTAACATCTATTCATACTGATTGAGATGAACCTAGGCTATGTATGCATGCTTTGCAATCCTCGTTTAATCTTCGCGAATCCAAGTGTGATTATCCCTGTCATTCCTCATCCACCCCACACAGAGACAACACGAAGACTACAACTCATGAGAGAGCGTCTTCCGGTCTCGTCGTGTTGATGTCAAGGCTCAAAGTTCCTCCAACTGCCCGTTCGTTTTTATAGAATTAGTTTGGAAAAGACATTGAGATTTTCATATCACTGTGAAGGCATCAACAAAGGCAATAAATTGCAAAAGAGATAGCGACGGGAACGGGGGGGGGAAATACAGACAATAGTAAAGGAGAAAGGATGAAAAAGATATGGATGCGCGCGCAAAAGAAAGTGAGCGCGCGCAAGAGAGATATTGCGAGATGTCGCTAGAAGCGGAAGAGTTAAAAGGCTCTTAGAGGGTAAATAGTCGTTTATGCGATTGTGTTACCTACAACTTTTGTTTTATTGGTAAAGAGCTCTGTGTTTGAGAGGTCGACTGAGCAAGGCGGGAGCGGCTGGCGTCCATGTGCTGCTGTGGACTCCATCGCCACCAGATCCATCTTATTAGGTCAGTCTTTCTCTTTGCTTCTTGCCATTAGTCGCGAGAATTCCACGACTTATTCCTACAACCTCGGTAATATTCACCAGTTTTGAATGAAATTATTCGAGAATGATATTGCGGTCAGAAAGGACTTGCAAGGCCATTTGCTGGCTGTCTTGGTCAGTGATGCAGAGAGGAGTATGAAGAGAGAAGAGAGATGACGCGGCGTGCCTTTCTTCTCTCCTCTCCTGATGCACTTTTGCTCCAGCGTGCCAGATAACATGATTGTGCGCCAAGAGGAGGCTGCCGCTCAATCGGTGGCCGCCTTGTCCCGCAAACCGAATACAATCAGACAAGGAAAGGCACGATGTCAAAGATGATGAAGAATGAAGAGGGAGAGGGAAGGATTTCCTTCTTCTTCTTCTCAGCAAGCTCCCCATCTTCATGTCTTCATGGCGACTGCTCTCATCTCCACACGAATTCCTCTCGTGTGCTCTCGTGCCCATTCATTCTTGAGCATACCAATATGTTCTTCTGAATATGAGATAGAATCCTTAATAAGAAAGTCAGATGGGTTCGCCAAGAAGCGAAGTCGTTTCGATGTCTAACAATCAAGTGGATAGCAGAATTCGCATGAATTGGGAGGGCAACGGCAGCTTGCTGGGTCCGGGATCATTAATTCGCTAGAACAGGCAACATTGCATGACCAAGGGTGATTAGCAGATATCGGGACAATGGAACAATGGCCAGAATTCGTACTTTGGACTAACAATTTGACAAATTGCTACATGAATCTATTTCATCAAACACAAAAAAAAACTGTTACACAAATTTCGAATTAATGAATATCTGAGTATGGTTTTTTTCAGCTACGGTTGCGTTTCATTCGGCCTAATAACGACGGGCATCGTATTCACAGTGTTCGCGATCTTCCAGAAGGACTCGCAGATTGGGAAGGTCTGGTTGGCCGGGCCGACAACCATGGTCGTCGGTCTGGTTCTCTGCGGCAAGGTACATTCATGTCACTTTCGTTTTGGATACATTGTCATTCTTTTGTTACAAAAGTGTTGAAGAGGGGGGAATAGAGAATATCTATGAAGTTGCAGGTAATTATTGACTGGGGCCCGGCAATGATGCATGCGAGAGAAGGATCGATAGATTCTCGACTGAATGAACAAGTTTGTGCCATTTTGTATGTTTTGAGTTCAAACTCGCCACCAGAATTGAACACCCTTGCAGCTAGCCCAGCAGCTCATGATGAAGGCGCCTCCGCCGCTGCACGACCCGGAACCACCCGAAGTGGCCAAATCCCTTGTCCTGCCGAACAATCCTCTCATGCATTCCGGCTACATCTGCCCTCAGGGCAATGTCTGCGCCACGCGAATCCACTCGCCGGTCTGCTTCGCTAATGAGCATGGTTTGCAGTTCTTAAAGCCACCACATTATCATTACTATCAACATTGAACAAAACAAATTACAACTGATTAAGAGAGCGCTACCATGTTTTATAAGAGAATCACAATTTAGTGGAAAACCTTACGTCTTCTCCGCGACGACTCCTGAATGGAAAGCTACGGCCTAACGGAAGTTGCAAAACAGATTGCCTAGTCTATTCGCAATATGAAGATCAGCTCTCTGCATCCGAAGTAGGAAAAGCCGGGTGAAGCTGTTGAATTTTGGCAACTTGTATTGCTACTTCAGAGAGGATATCCTGGGAATAGCTGTCAAGGAAGTGGACGAGGACGGAATGGAATCGACTGTTGTGAGCAGTCGTCCACGCGACAATCAACGAAGACCTCCTCTTCAGCAACCATCGTTTCGCCTGCACAATCTGTTCGGATTTATTCTTTTTGGTTTCAATGTCTTTTAAAAACATCAAAATCGCATTTTTCATATAAATTTTCAGTAAAAAGTCCAGAAAAGGAATACAATGAAAGAAATGAAGAAAAATTAATTGTAGGTGATAGAAACGACAGAACTGTGCGATTGCAAGTACGGGTCCATGCGGAGGCCGCCAGCTCCGCGCACCTTCTACCAGGGAGAATCATTCATGCTCAACGAAAGAAGTTTCCTCATTTAGCTAACTAATCTTTCGAAATAATGTTATATAAAAGCTATTTTCTGATCAAAGCAATCATTAATTTTTTTTCTGTCTGAGCCAGCCAGTAT
This sequence comes from Allodiplogaster sudhausi, assembly GCA_945643635.1. NCBI lineage: Eukaryota > Metazoa > Nematoda > Chromadorea > Rhabditida > Diplogasteridae > Allodiplogaster > Allodiplogaster sudhausi. Next base: position 1,985,484 of record CALZFC010000009.1, read on the forward strand.
CGGTGCATTATAGATTTCTTTGTTATAGATATATAAAAGTCGCATATTTTTCTCCTTATTGTGTCAAATGACCATTTCAGCTGTGATATTCTGCTTCGAATTTTATTGGAGGTTTTCTATCATTAAAAATGTGCTCACTTGTCAATAAAATATTATGACCTTTTCATAACATGTTAAACGACGCGATAATTTTAAACAGTAATGTCCATGAAAGGGTTAATGCATTAAAAATCGCATTAAAAAGAAAAAAAAAGAATCGCAAATAAATTTAAAAAAAGTCCGGTAAACGTAACAATACCTAACAATGACGAAATAAAGCATCTGTTAGAAAGACATGAGATACCAGGTGAAGGACTAGCAGCAATGAGCCAAATATGCAAATTATTAGCACGCAAAGTATAGTTGAGGTGAGCGATTGTAGTACAACTACATTAATACAATGAATGTGATATGTAAATAAATATTAGACGTGTTGAAAATTCGTGAAATGGATTCTCAGGGACACGTAATTTGCTTGTAAAGACAGATGGCTTTTAGGGTGAAGTGTGAATTCCCATTCGGTGAGCAAAACGATTCTTATATCAATGTCAGTGAAAAAAGAATGGAAGCATTTTAGAGGGAAATATTTCATTTCTAATATTTTAAGTTCATAATTTTTTTGACTTACATTTTACTGCCTAATAAATAAGAAATGTGATGCGGAGATGATTTCTCGAAAAGAAATAGCTATAGATTAAGATAATATTATTGATGGAAGATCATGTCATCCGCTGTTAGTAGGTGAGGAAGCGGCTGGAAGGCATTGGCTTGCATGGACGGCGGTCTGTAGTGAGAGGCCAAGCGACGTTGCAAGGCAAGCGCTGTCATCTGAAGTGTGTTCGATGTCTCAGCATGCCTACTTAGTTACCGTGTGCCTCTCATCTTATGATAACTGGTAGATTATACCTGTTGTCGTTGAAAGCGATCTTCACTTTCGCTGTGTAATGGCAACGAAGGAGTTGGCCAGAACATTTGATGCACCTCAAAGATGCGTAGTCAGTACATCTGAGTGAGACTCTTCTGAGAAGTAGAAGTTTGAAACCTCTTCTGGCGCAAAGTTCTTTGGATCACAAATAGCCACTCTCATGTTATCGAGCGCAACGGCCGTCCGCCCTTCAGCGCGTTCGCTGTTGTGGGCCACGAGGAAGAACTTGGGTAATACGGAGAGTTAGAAACTATGTAGTTATCATTCATTTGTATATGTAGGATTCATTTGACAACTATGAAACATACATACTTACTGAAGAAGCTAAACAAAGAGAGAAGAACTGACATGTGTTGTGCCGGGAGGCAGTTGTACATGAACTGTATTCCATCGATATGCGTTTCGGGCAGTGACAGCGCGGAGAATGGAAGGGCAGCGCGAGAAGGCAGCCACCGATCTCAAGGGAGTCGTGTAGCGACTGCCGAGGCAGAGACGGATGGTCGATGACTGGGTCGGACGGTAGTATCTGGGAAGTCAAGGGCTGCCCCAAACTCTCATTAACATGATCCTTTGAGAGATCGGACTGGAATAGCAGGACGTTGAGTGATGAGGACAGATTGAATTTTGGTGATTCCAGAATTGCAATGTCACCGGGAGTCAGAAGAGCGGAAACGAATTGGCCATTTGACTGAGCTGCAACGACGAATCGAATTATTGGAGATGAAATAAGGTAATCAAAATCTCCATTCTTACTTGGACGAACGTCGGTTTGCCCAGAAAGCGGGTAGCCATAGCCACGGTTCCGTAGAGTCCACGGCACCTTCGTCAGGCCGTGGTTGAGGTAGTTGCATGCGTTGTCTGAAAGTATGGATATTTTTGCATGAGCATTAAAAAGTTGCACGCTCTTGCCGTCAAAGTTGCAGTTGAGCAGAGCGCAATAGTCGATCGGCTTCGGAGTAGTCGTGATTATGCGTGCTCCTCCGCTAGGAGTTCCAGTGTATCTGAAGTGATTAATATTAAGTGTAGAAGTGTGCCTTAAACGATTTGTTTCTACCAACCTCGTGTACGGCCTGAGTGTGGTCGGAAGGGTCGCAATGAACGATTCCTCAGAAATGTCCTCTTCAGAAGGAGCAATCGTTGTGGCGGGGGTTGTCGTGATTGTTCTCCTGAGACGGTAGGGATCACACTCGTGAAGGAGTGATTTTTGAGAGATTGACAACAGACAATGGATAGACGCGTGGCGTCTTCTTGTACTTGCTGTACTTGGTGGGAGGAAGAGTCGTGGTCTCCTGGCTCTCCTGCTCGTCGTCGCCCTCTTCCTGGTCGTCCTTCTCTCCTTCCTCCTCTCTTGTCTCCGTCTCCGTCGTCTCCGACTCTTCAGCCGCCGTGCTCACTGGCTTCACTGTCTTTCTCTTGCTGAATCGAGTGCTCAAAATGGCAGAGTGAGTGGTGGCTGCTGCCGTCGTTGTGGTGGTCGTCGACATCGTGGTCGTGCTAGCTGTGCTTGTTGACGTCGGAGTGCACTCTCCGATGTATGCAACTTCATCGATGAGCAAGTACTTGTTGCGTGCGCCGTCCGCCCACTGCGGCACAATATTCAGCTGTAAATTCCAGGCATAATGATATCACCCTTATCCTGAATACGAATGTCCTTTCTACTACTCTGTTTATTAAATACCGTGAATGGCTCGCGAATGGTGTTTGGAATCTCAAAGACGGCAAGGGAAGAGTCTTGAAGTGAAGGAGGTTGCCTGCAAGGAAATTGAATAACTTGTTCAGGTCGGTTCCAAAAAGAACTCTGTTCTATAATTGCTTCACCCTTCTAACAGAAAAAAAATCAGAAACACGATGCGAGTGAGCATTATTTTGAAAGTAGATGAACCTGTCATGGCATTCGATGCGGTTGTTGTCAATTCCATAGCCAAGTGCACACACTTGCACACTCACATTTCCATTCGACCAGTAACGGAAGAGGACCTGGAGAGGAGAGACATTTGAGCCGCCGTTCGAGATGCACAATTGCGCACGAGAAAGTTGCAAAAGAAGCGCACCTTTCCGGATCCAGTTTGGCAGCGAACGGGGTCGGAAGTCAGCATGACTGTCCCTTGCAGAACCAAGGCGGCGGGGAAGGTCGGCGGAAGTGTATCCGCGCCGATATCTTCTTCTAGAGATGGGATTGCGCCTCAACACTTGAAATGAGACTCTGGAAGGAGATCGAATGGTGGATGAGGAGGACAAACCTTCTTGAACAATCGCCCATTTTCCCGCTTCCACGCCCCATTGGCATGGGAATTCCTCTTTAAAATCACAGAGCAACTTTGACGAATCACCGACAATCATCGAGAGGCGCCGATCGAAGAAAGGCCAAGTTCTGTTGCCATAAATCATAAGATCAAAAGGAACGTCGGTCGTTGTAGATGGAATCCCGCTGAAATGAGGGTCTTAGTCAATTTTAAACGATTTAAAGGAACCAAGATTCATAAGTAGTGGTCAAGACCATTTTGAATGCGCGCCCACAAATATGTGGCCTTTTATCTGCTTAGAGATCTTGTGAAATAGGCGCTGCAGCCATAGTAAAAAATTGTTATGTTTTTCATTCTCGTAACATTGTAACAAGATGAAAAAATATTCAAACTTTCGGGAACAATGTTTTAAACAAATGCGACTTGATCCTCGTTCAAAAAAATCAATCTATTAGTTGTTGAGTGAACGGTTCTTTTAATGAGCTGAACAAAAGTATGAACAGGCCACATAGTATCACGTGCTTGTTTACCGAGTGACGGGGATAAACTCCGTCGTCGTCGATGGAGTTGTTGTTGTCCACGCGATTTGGCTTGTACGCCATTGCTCCATCTTTTTTCTAAGAAAATAATATTTAAATAGCTCGTTGCTGAGTATAGAGATGGTACAAATGTGTTCCCAATTTATCTTCTTTTCAAAAATCTAGTAACCTTAGCAAGTCCTGAACTGCTGAAGGTGTGACAAGGTTAATAGGTGACGCAGTCCCAGATAATTCATCAATAGCTCTAGTAGATCTCTCTGGTGGCGGCGTTGTGAATACCTGAAAGCAAGGTAGGGCGTATCACTGACATTTGGAGAACGAATGTGAAGAACTGTTTACCGGAAAGATCGTTGCAACTGTAGTAGCTATTTCGGGAAACATGGGAAGCGGAGAAAAGCTCATTTTAGCGGTGGTTGTTGTTTGAACGGTCGTCGGTTCAGGACTGTCTGTAGAAGTTTCGACGGGCGGAGCAGTGGTGGTGGTTGTTGTTGTTGTGGTTGGCATCATGGTGCTAGTGAGAAACTCTGGTAGAAGACCAGGCTGCGTCGTGGCCTCTCTTCTCTTTGTTGACTTGATGTTCTCACAGTGCTGGCCATCATATCGAATCTCGTCCACAATCAGAATTCCAGGCAAAGTATTCGGTGCTATCATTATCTACAAACAAAACTAAACATTTTAAAATATAGTGGTGAAATATTTCAATACAATATTGATGACTTACCCGGAACGGTCTCTGTATCTCTGGAATCTTCAATAGAACTTTGCCTGGCATTATAGGCGATTCGAGCATGCCAGTGCAGTTGAATCGGACGCCGACTTCGTCCGTAAGACAGATCTCCAGGTCAGCGTTCCCTTCAACAGGCATTCACGTTGGCAACTTTACGAAAGTATTGTTAAGAAATTTTAGAAATGATGACGAACCAATTGCCCAGTATGAAAAAGAGAGTGAAGAAGTGCCGTCCTGGCAGCCAATGACATCCGAGATGAGCACGTCGGTCGGCTGGCCTCTGATCTCCACGAGAGCGAATGGCTCGGTCGGCAGTTGCATCGTGCCGGTCGCAGCCAGCCACAGCAGACTGTCCGGCTCGCCCCTCGCCACTTTCCATCTGTAATCCGCGTATCTTGTTTAGCTCTTTTCGCTCAACTTTTTTTTGCGCATCATTCCAGTCTCCTTTAATCTCTTCCCACACACCTGTCAAAATGAGTGCCAACGGATGCCCATCTGCACTCCGAGTCGAATGAGCAGTCAAAGGAGAGAGCGGGAGAGCTGGCCGGGTAGCCGGGCAGATCGGCCGTCGTGACAAAGAGACCGAGGGCTACCTGGTTGAGGAATTAAGTTGTGACGTCATAACAGAAAGATAACGGTTTACTTGAAGAATGCGAGAGACGAGAGTGTTCGGTGCGTGGTGCATGGCTGCTGCAGCGGCCAGGCGCTCCCGGTAGGCCGGCGAGAGATGGGGCAGCTGGCGATGCTCCATTCCCTGTCCCTCCACCGTCACCCCTTCAATCAGCGATTCGCTTTTTCAATAAGCATGGGATATTCATCATGTATGAATAGGCGCAGAGATTAAATCGAACGTACAAAAGGAAGAGATGTTAACAGGAGTGTATATTAAAGGAAATGAAGTTAAATTTGAGGGATAAACTTCGCCCTTTTTCTTTCCGAAAAGACGCTCTCTTGTTTCTCATACTCTCTATAGATCCCCCTTCTTAAAATTCATTCAGTCCGAACCGCACAGGGGGTAGCCTCCGTTGTCTCCTTTATTGTTCTCGCAACCGATGCCCTTTCTTTCCCTCTTGCGCAGTCTCTCACTCATTCTCGCTCCCTCTCCCGCTCTTTCTTTCTCTCCCTGTCGCAAGATCATGGTTTCCATTACTCACAGACACAACACTCATTCATTGAGTGAGATCAACAATAAAGATGGACATCATCCGAATTTACTTGTGGTTAAACAAGAGCTAAGGGGGAAAATGCAACGATTAGTTCAGCATGTCGTCATAGTCGAAAAGTTGAGCGGGCTGACCAGATGAATGAGATGGTTCGTGAGAAGTAAGAAGGGAGGGGGCAGTTCGCGGGGGACTTGAAGAGAGAGAAGTCGCGCCGCGGGGCAAGAGGAAAATGCTACTGGAAGGATGCATCATGTGTATGTGAATTGAATGATACGTAGAGTGTTGAGTAGAAGAGGCAGAGAAAAAGAGAGAGATTGTGAGATTGAGAGAGAGCGAAAGGAGTCATAATATTGAGAAGGTTAACACGAATGACTCGGTTCTCAGCTCACGAACGCACGGACAAACAGCGCCTTCTCCATCTCCGCCACCTCCTTGCACTCTCTCCTTCTCACTCTCGATTTCTCGACTTCTTCTAGTCTTGTGTGGTCACACCATGTAATCCTCAAGCCTGAAGACTGGGATAAAAAGCACCGTATAAAATGACGCTATGTATGTCAATCAAAGGACTTGTTCCAAGGAGTCATAAACTACGCAAGTGTTAATAAGAATGGCGAGAGATCGCTAGAATAAGGTTAAAGAAGTTATTGTTCATAAGGACGGACAATGCACTTTTAAAAAAAGAGCAAGTAGTCAAGTTAGAAAAAAAGTTGAAAAGTTACGTTCGGAACAGTGTTTTTACTGTTCAGGTGGATGGTGTCATGGTTGATTCGAGTGGAGGAGAGGAAGTACAAGTGGACGGGAGCGTGCGAGCGAAATCACTCAGCATTCATATAATGCACGAGTTACAACATTCTTCCGGACATATAATCTTTTATCCATCTTATATGCACATTACGAAAAACATGAAGGACATTTGGCACAAGATGCAATAGCGAAGCCAAGGAGTGTGCCAAAAATAGGATAGTTGAAGAATTTGCGCCCGAATAAGGTGCCATCCGGGCATAGTACAGATAACATCTACAAGACGCCCATGGCGTAACCAAGGGCAAAGGAAGACTTGAGAAGAGATACACCCGCCCACTGGAGTGGTCATGAACATCTCAGAGGCATGCTATAACAGGCAGCCTCTCTCCCCCTCCTCTCTCTTGTCCCTTCTAGGGTGGACTCGGCCTACTGCTATCAGGTTGCTTGGGGTCAACCCCCTCGCCTTGTACTCTCCCTCCGAATGACCACTTCTACCGCCAGCGGGCAACATCTCTTCTCTGCTAGAGAATATCAGGGAGAGGAGAAGCAGAAGCAAAGAAGGGAGGGGGAACAAGCCCCCATGTGCACTCCTCAGCTGCGCACTCTGATTGTGCATTCGGATTTACAAGGTCACTACAAGAAACATCCAAGAAAACGAGAAGGTCAGCGAATTGAGAAGATGGTTCACGAAGGTGTAGAACACCAGATATGAGCATGAGAAAGGTCATAGTAGATTCTTGAAGAGGTTGATGCTAATTAGTCTGCTTCTGCACAAAGGTAGTAAGCAGTGAAGAAGCACAAGGGAACGAAACGGCGAAGAGTCAAAACTGGATGCGTTTTGGAGTGTGGATGAGAGGGAGGAGGATAGAGCATGCTTGTGGTCCCCTCTCTCTCTGCCTCACTTGCTATAGTCGCCAATGAGGGAGAGCAGAGTGGACATCTACACTCCCTCTCCCCTCTCTCTCTCTCTAATACTCTCTCATTCGCTCTTCTCTTTTTCACTCATCCGTTTTCTCCTCACCTTTCAACCGCTCCTTTTCCGGTCTACAGCATTCTCTGCTTCTTTTGCTGATTTTGAACTTGTTCCTGAGTTGCACCCAAAGTTCTATAAATCAGAAGTGAAATCGTTGTATGTGTCAAGTCTTGTAAGCGATATGACATTCATTGAGATTGCTCGGTTTTTTTTCTTTATTAATTACGAAAGACAATGTCAATTTAAATCGAAACAAAAATAACATCAATAACATTATCGACGATTGGGCCGTAAATGCCGTTAAAACTTGACTACAAGGTGACATGGAGATATCGGCCAAGCGGGAGTGGATAGCCCTCTCCCTCTCTCTCTCTCTTTCGCTCTCTCTCCTTCTCTCTCTTTCTATCTCTCTCTCTCCTAGCCTCGTCCAGCACCAATAAAGGCACTGAGTAGGTTCATGATAGTGGGAGCATGCGCAGATGTCTGGCGAAAGACGTTGGGCAGCTCTCTGACTACAAAGTTCTCAAAGGTGTTGTCGATGCCCGCCTCGGAGCCAAGCAAGGACGTCAGACCGCCCTGGCCTTCCCAAGCAGCGGGCGGCGGCTTTGGCACGAGCTTCGAATCTGTACAGGCAGCGCCACTTTTATAGCCACTTCTCTTCTCCATCCGATTCCTGCCACTCGCCTACCGATAATATAGCGGATTGTAAAGTTGGCAGGACGTTCGACGGAGACGGAAGAGACGATGACTTGGTTGCCTTCCGAGATGATCACTCCTGGCACTGGATTGCAGCACTGTCTGAATGTTTACTATGAATGCACATTCCCCTATATCTCTAATCCTTCCGCCAAATTGTTGTTGTTTTTTTGTAGCCCAATGCCTGCTTTCGGGATACCCGCATCCATGAGTAAGCAGGCCCTACCGTGAAGGAAATGCAATTTATGGAGGAGAGAGAGAAGAAAGAGCGAGATAGATACAAAGAGAAAGAGGGAGAGAGAGACAAAGAGAAAGAGAGAGGGAGTGAGAGAGTGAGAGAGAGAGTGAGTGAGAGAGAGAAGGGAAGGACAGGCTTCATGCCATCAAGGCCAAGCATGCGTGCCTGCTGGTCAGCACAAAGGAGACATCTTCCTTCTTCTTAAATGCAATGGGAAACGACGCGGGAGAAGTCGCCACTTCCTAATGCCCTCAGGCTTGTATAATAGCCAGTAGGCCTTGATCGCCGCAGTTGGTGGCCTTGCATTCTCTTCTCTCTTTCTCTCTCCCCCTTTCTATCTCTCTCTCTCTGTCGGTCTCTACCTATCAATCTCTTTTTTATTACACTCTATATCTCTCCCTTTCTCGGTCTCTCTGTATCCATCTGTCTCCCATTTTAACTCTTCCTCTCTTTATTTCGCTACCTTTCTCTCTCTCTTTCTCTCTCTCTCTCTCTCTCTCTCTCTCTCTATTTCGCACTCTGCTTAACTTTTCTCACAGCGCGGACATCCCGAGTAGTATGTTGCAGACGATTATCTCATAAAACAATGAAGGAGAAGAAGCGAGAGCGAGAGAAGAAGAATGTGTTAGAAGGATAATAGCAGAAAGAGAGAGAGAGAGAGAGGAAAGAAGAAAAGATAGAAGGGGTTGGGAGATGATGCCCGGTGGTAAAAGAGGAAAACCTACCGAAAACCAGTCTGCTCAAGCTTGCTTGTGTGCTTGATCTCAAGATAATTGTCAGCACATGATGAGTCACATTTGTAGGTGGCATCGATGACCTCGAAGTGGATCTTCCCTAGCGGAGTCTGCAACGTGTGGAAATTTGCATTCTTTAAAATTTGCATTCAGATTTCCATCTTATAGAAATGATACTGAACAGACTGGCAGAAAATAGAGTAGACAAAGGAAATGAAGGTGGCTAACAAAGAGCCGCCAGTAGCACTCGCCTACTTTGGTGCTCGACACCGTCTGCCATGCACCAGTAGCCATCAATTCTCCACCACATCCAGCTGGAAAGTTGGAGAGGTCAAATATGTATGTATGTAGATAGATATGAAGATTAAAGAAAAAAGAATCTTTAGAAAAAAATCCTTACGTGTTGACGTGGCAATGGTTTCACATCGAATGCCACCGAGACCGGGAGGACACTTGCAGCGCGTACAGTCAAGAGGATCTTCATATCCGCCATTCTCACAGCTGAGCTTGAAGATGCAAATGTCTGAATGAATTATATAAGCCAAAATGAGAACCGAACTTGATGTGCTCTAAATAACTCTAACGGCTGCAGTATAGTCGATTGGCATGTTTGACATCGATGAAGGAGATGTCGGCTCGCTGGCCAATCGTGTGTTGGAAGCGATGATCCTTTGTTTCGATTGTCACATAATTCCAGTCGTTTGTGAACGCCTCAACTCCTCATCAACAATGAAAGGAAGAGTGAACTTGCCGAACTGACCAACCTGCGGGCCATAGTGCATGACGGAGCCGAAGTCGTATGGGATATCGTCGTTCATGATGTCCGATCTCTTTTCAAAGTTGCCCTGAGGAAGAGAGAGAGAGAGAGAGTTTGATTGGACTGTGTGGATAGGGAGAGGAGACGGTGGTCACCTTTGTGCCGAGTGCAATGTGATCTTCATTGACATTGATGTAGTGATCGCGATCCGGCCGACTCTGCTCGTGCCAGAATCCGAGGGCGTGGCCAATCTCGTGAGCGACGATTCCGCCCTGGCACAGCGATGTTCAATATGTCAGCGATAAATGTACGATGAAAGCCACTAACACCTTCGCAGCCCCAGCCAATCGAAATGTACTGCCGGCCACCCGTTCTGCCCACGTTCGAATAACACCTTTGATTCGTATTTTTTATATATTTCATATCTTAATCTCTCAAAAAAATAAAAATAAAAGTAAAACAAATATAATATGCAATCTAGTACGCACCCTCTTCCCTTGAAGAACATGACATTGTCCGTCTCACTAGTGTACGGCACGAATTTGATGCAGGTCTCCCTCTGCCATTTCGCCATTCCTTTCCGGAGCACCGCTTGCCATTCGGCTGAATAAATCAACTGTCAAAGTACCATAATTTAAAATAAATAAATTGTACAAATACAATAATTTAAACTAAATAAATTGTACAAATAAAATAATAGACATAGGTTGTGATCATACGATTGCTGTCCTTGAATGAGAATGGAACTGTTGCGTTCGGCCATCGAAAGTGATCTCCCTTGATTGCTTTTCTCTTCGCTCGACGCTGACCTGTCGTAGAATTTTGTTTAAAATAAAATAATTCAATTAATATAATTATTAAATGAAAAATGTCAACCATAACGCAATTACCTGTTACTCTGGCCTGGAAGTCTGCAATGACATCAGACATTTGTACAGGAGTGAGCACCAAATCAGACTCGAAGACTTGATCAAGGATTGCTTTGTTTACTGCATATTCTGTTCGATCGACGATTTTATAATTGATTGGTTTCTGAAGAAGAAGAAAGAAAACCCATCGTTCACGCTGAATCTATTGACTGCCTGCTTCACTAACCGAGGCAAAATTTGAACGGCGTTGTGGTGTTAGTGAAATCCTTTCAGACATTTTGAAAAAGCCAGACAACATCTTTTGAAAGTTTTCCGCATCATTTCTAAACATATTCGCATGTTGCAATGGAACCAGAATAGTAATGCGAACTGAGCTGTGACGGAAGAAACGAGAAGAAGAAGAAGAAGGAGAAAACGCAGCCGGAGCAAGAGGATCATGCCGCCTGAGGGTGAGGGGCAGGCCACGCGTGGCCTCTCCCTCTTGCGATCTCTACTCTCTCGTTTTCTCTCTTTCTCTCTTTCTCTCTTCTCTCTCTTTTCTCTTTTTCTTTTTCCTCTTTCTCTCTTTTATCTTCGCTCTCTGTTACCCTCGATTATTGCTGTTGTTGCTGCTGCGAAACAAAAAGATACAGTTCATTGTCAGTTAGAAGCGAGACGGTCACATCATGCACTTTCGCGGGAGTACAATGGGGCTTCAGAGGTAGCCGAGCTCAGAGTACGATCAGAACTCAAGATGCGCGTTCTTTGATCAAAACATGTGAAGGTTTCGTAGATAAGAGATACAAGCACGGGGATAGGAGCAGATTCGTTTAAAAGGAGGCACAAGAAGAGCGATGCAGCCAATGAGTGAGTGGATGCCATTGCATGGTTGGTTGATAGACGAGTTAGTGAGTGGCTTGGCCTACTCCCTCCCTCTACCTTACTCGTTCCTGGCCGGTCAGCCAGCACCGCCGATCTGTCTGTATATGATTGCCACACACTGCCTTGTTGTGCTCTCTCATTCACTCTGTGCCGCACAGTCTCTTCCCTCACATTGCCTGAAGGCATTCACTGCCGGCTCTGCTCCACTCGTTATTTGAGTGTTTGAATGACAATGAAAGATAGAGATAGACGTGTAGAAATATAGAACGAAAGAGACACGAGAAAAAGAGAGAGAGAGAGAGAGAGAGAGAGAGAGAGATGTGGTAAAAAGTGCGAGAATGAGCTACGAAAAAGAGCAGAGAAAGAGTGAAGAAGCTTGAATCATCGCCTATGAGTGAGAGAATATATAATAATGTGGAGAGATTGAGGTCATTGATCTTGGCTTCTCTTATTCTCTTCGTTTACATCGCTATTTTCCGCTGATTTCTTTTCTTTCGCGTCTGTTCTCGTGCCATACGACTTTCCAGCTCTTTCCCTCTTTCTCCCTATCTCATCCCCAGCTGGTTTACACTTGCCCACTTGTATTTCAAGGCCTTATCGGGTGTCGCACACTCTGATTCATCACATTAAAAAGGACTTTGCAATTAGTATTTCAGTGAAGGCCACATTGCGTAATTTATCTTAAATGCTGACCGCATTGACCCTTGGTGACCCAGGAAAGCCATCTGGATACTGTAGACACTAGCAAAAACAAGAACGCCACATGCCAAGAGAACAACAAGGAAGGAAAGGAGGATTGAATGTGGTATATTCTTGGTGTATACAGCTGCGAGTGTATTGATCACTTCTTTGCATGGGAAAACAATGAATGTATGTATGTGTATAAAGTGTATTCTTATGTCTTCAGGAATGAATGCTAAGACTAGCGAAGGACGACTGGCCAAGTTTGCGAAATCATCACAGTGCCTTCTAATGGATGGCTCATTCTGCTCGGAACTCCAGCATCTCAACTATGAACCACATGTTCGTTTCTTTGTTTTTTTTTCAAAACGATTGCAAGAGAGAAGCCCCAAAAAACGAGGCGGAATGAGAGGAAAACGCAAGGTGATAGACACCGTATTAGGCGAAGAGAGTACAGGATGTTAGAGTATGAGAAAGAGACTAGTGGAACGGCATGATTGTTATTCGTCGCAGCGCTTTCACTATTTTGTGCCTTTCTGCTTTGATAGGATCAACAATTCTGGACGGCGAGTGCAAATATAAGCGACATTCAGAAAGTGAAAGAAGTCTATCAAAGGTTGGAGTGAAGGAATGGCGAGGAATTCGGTTGTGGATGTGATTTCTTGATTGAGATTCGCTGATGCCGGCTGTGATGTCATCTCCACAAACACCTACCATGCATCCCTCAAGGCAATGGAGCCCGTGCTTGGACTCGAAATCAGTCGGCAGTCGTTAAAAGTATGGCGTGGAAAATGTTATGCTCATTTTAGAATGTAACATCTCAATTTTAGAATGCTGTCGAGGCGGCAATTTCTGTCCGTGACTCGCAGTATAACGAGGTATAGTTAGCAGCTCATCCTGTTGTTTTTGCGCCCTCCACATCTCTTCTCTTAACAGATGATAGTTCTGGGAGCGATCGGCCCCTATGGAGTGACCCTTCGTGACGCTTCCGAGTATACCGGTTCATATGTAGATGATCCAGCCAAACTCCCCGTGCGTACCAAACAAACTGCACCATCCACTAACTTATAAGTGCTTTTAGGAAATGCAATCCTACTATGACGAACAGGCTGACTTTCTCTTGGAATGCGGGCCGCTTGACGGGTTGCTTTTTGAGACAATTCCTTCGCTGGCAGATGCACAATACATTGCGCAAGTTGTAAAAGAACTTGGTTGTCCGGCAGTGATTTCGTTCAGTTGCAAGGTGCGTTCTTTTTTATAGTTCCAATTCCTATTGGCGAATAAGAGGAAAATGGTTTGTATGTACATACATATCTAGTAATGTAGACATAAGATGGCAGCCAGATTGCAGGATGGCGAGCACGTGCGACACGGCGAGCCGCTGGCAGAAGCAATTGAAGCTCTCTTGGAGTGCCCCACCGTCTACGGTGTGGGCATCAATTGCACGTCTCCAAGGGATGTCACTCCGTTACTTCGCAGTATTCAACATCTCGGGCTGAAGGAGCGAGGAGTCGCTGTCTTTGTCTATCCGAATAGTGGCGAGGAATTCGTCGATGGAAGGTTTCTTCGATTTTATCATTCGATTATGTCTTGATGCCTAGTTGAAATTAGGGTTGTATTCAATGTGCGTATTTGCTAACGGGGCCTGATTAGTTTCAGCTGGCGCGGCACTCCGCTCGATCTGGTTGACCTTGTGGATGAGTGGCACTCACTGGGTGCCCGTTGCATCGGCGGCTGCTGCCGTGTCTCAATTGACCAGCTCAAGCTCATGCGGCCTCGTATTGCTGCAATCAACGCATCTAACGGCGCATAGAAATTGCCAGCCATATACATACCTTGTTCATTATATAGAACTTATTCGATTATCTATATATCATATGGGTTTCCGTGTTGATATCACTTAGTATGTATATAAATATGGAATGTTCCAGATTTTTCAGTAAAGATTGCGTCAAAAAATTCGTGAAAGGTTTTCTCTCATGCAGTTTGCGGAAAACGTCACTGTGGAAGTTGCAGAGTCGGCTTTGAATAATTTTGAAATGATTTCGGGAGACGGGGCAATATTTCGCTAGCTGACTCAGCAAAGGGCATTTATTCGTGTTGCTGTAGAATCGATGAGAGAGTGATACTTTGGGGTGGAAAGAGTGAATGGGAACGGCGCTCGGCTATCTAGTGTGGCTGCTGCTGGCAGGGGCGGCCGCCCTCCAAGACACTTCGACTGGCCAGCTCGTCTGCCATGACTCCCTCGCCCCCTTTGCCCGTCGACTGCACGACGCTGAGGAGGGACCGCTAAGTGGCAGAGAATTCATTGTCTGTCTCAGGTTAGCAAACTCGCCTTTTTGTCCGGCGAAGTGTCATATTCAGGGAAGCCGTTCTGGAGAATGGGACGTGGCAGCTCACTCGAGACTCCATTTTGTCTCCTGTCGGCTATACAAAGAAGGTCTTATCAGAAAAATTTTTTTTACAAAGCACTTCATCGTTTGCTGCTTTCCCATTTATGATCCGTCTAGTTCAAAGAGACTTTTGCAGAAAAAAAGTGGCAAAGAATGTGACCGCGAACGCGTCAAGATTTGGTGCAACACGGACGGCTGCGATTTTCCATTTCGAGACTTGACGAGAACTCTGCGAGAGTGCAATATTGAGTTGAAGAAGAAAGAAAGGAAGCCACGAAATTGTCAGTGTTCACGCTTACAGGTTGACTGGATCATGTAATCTTGACATACATACATATCTTCAGATACGATCGAATGTTTCGAACCAGAGCGTTTACGTTTTATAAGTCACAATATCTTTGGAGACGACGACCTCGGTAGGTTCTTGCCATCCATTCTAACTTACAATTAGCACTTCACTGCAGACATTTTGCACCATGATATTCTATTCCGGAGTGCAACTGCCCTTCTTTCTAATTACTTACTTGATGTACATATATATATATTATATATATATATATAAATTTTAATGTCCGTATTACAAACAGTAATAGCCTGCTCACGTTCTATTCAATACGAAGAGCCCGGGATCTGGGAATACAGCCACGATGCATATTCGCCGATTCTTTTCAGCCAGGAAGAGGTTTGGCCTTTAAAGAGGAAGCGTGTGTTTCTGACAAGAGCCTTTAAAATGACATGACAAGAGGTTTTCACCTCTTAGCCAGTAGAAGGAGTGGAGTGTAGCAGCGATCGAATAGTTGCGTGGTGCAATTTCGACCGCTGCGACCACAAGTGGAGGACTGTCGCTGACGTCCGCGCACTATGCACCAATGGCTTTCCCTAGGAAATATAGACCTCCGTCACCAAAATTAAGTCCCTGCAGAAAATTTAGCACGTCTCTATTTTTATATTCTTCTTTCCTCAATTGAATTCTTCAAATCTAAAACGACTGTTGTAAACATATGTATATTATCTGGTGCGAGATACAGTTAGAAGCATGTGCATGCTTTTTTTCTCGTTGGCGTTGTCAAGTTTGAGCACATTGCTAGAGGAATAAAGTATGCTTATGAGTTCACGGTGAACCGGGACCAGGCATCTCGGCCGTGAAGGATGGCTATTTTCTGTTGGCTTTACTGGGCCCAATAGTCTCGCACTTTTTTTCCAATTTTTCGCAGGAAGCAACATTTTCTGGTGGAAGCACGACGAAAATGGATTATGGGATTCCAGTGGGTGGCGGTTCATGGCTGCCAGGAAGCAGAAGGACCACGCCGAAGTCTCTCTTTGTGTCATTTGGTCTCTTTGACTTCCTCGAAGCGTCTCTTCTCATTCTCAGGAACGCCTTGGAACACGTTCCCATCACCCTCCTACTCTCTCTCTCTCTCTCTCTCTCTCTCTCTCTCTCTCTCTCCCTCTCTATCTCGATTTAAGAACTGTGTAACACTCCGCTAGTAAACTCCTCTTTCTAATGTTTTGTGCTGTTTAAAAAAAACCTGCTTATATAACATTTCATTCTAAAAATAATCAAGTAAGAAATCATTATTATCTTAAGCACATTTATCTGTACATATATGATAACTCTGGTCTGTTTTGATTCTGATGTTTGTTTATTATTTCTTAGGAAAGTAGGCTTCGTTCTGCTAATTATTAACGAATGCAATGATATATTTTCTTATTAAGGTGCTTATATTTATTATTCTAATTTGTTTGATAATGCAGCAATAGAAATGCTGATTGCAGCTCAGAGTGTTGCGCCCTCCTGCTGATGTAAAGAAAAAAACCGTTGAAAGGGCTCATTGGCGGATTTGCTTCAAGATCGAGAAGGGCAATTCGCCAGATGGCAGAAGAGAGGCCGAGAAGAGAAAAAACAGATGTGTGGCGAAAGGGAGAGGTGAATTGGCTACTCGTAGCACTTTTCTTTACTTGCCATAACTCTTCCATCTCAACTGCCCATTGCCATTTCAAACAAATGATATATGGCTGCGTATGCTATTGGATCTGCAACTCCTGCTGCGAGAGCGAATAGATATTCTCACTCCCACGATTTGTTCCTTTTATGCGTCTTATTGGAATTCGATTTCGAGACTGCATGACGATTGCACTTAATGTAACCCAAATTACATAGTTCTTTAGCTTGTTTAGACTGCAAGCTTCTATAGTTTGCCAGGCCGCAAGGTTTTCTTAATTTGCAAAAAATATTAACAACTTGGGTGCAGTTTTATCGTGATTTTAATTAAAGTGCTGAGTCAGATCCTGTAAGAAGACCTATGTACATGATGAGTTCATTGTGACTCTCTTCCTCTTCTCTGGAGTCATCATTGTCTCTGCCGTTGTGTAATGGTTCACATAGCCATCAAGAATGCTTCACTTTTGCAAGAGGGGAACGGCA
This sequence comes from Allodiplogaster sudhausi, assembly GCA_945643635.1. NCBI lineage: Eukaryota > Metazoa > Nematoda > Chromadorea > Rhabditida > Diplogasteridae > Allodiplogaster > Allodiplogaster sudhausi. The sequence goes on from CALZFC010000009.1 coordinate 2,002,491, forward strand.
TGCCAGTCATTTGTCCTTTCTCCAATATGTTGTCTTTACAACCTCTTGTCCTTCCCTCCGCTTCCAATTTCAATTACCTATCTTTTCTTTAATTTTTTATGTAGCATTATTGAGAAATTAGCCATACTAAAAGTAATAAATGTGCTCTGCGATTTATTCGGAATGATCGTGATTTGTGAAGCTTTTTATTTTTAATTTAGATATAATTCTATCTCTTGCAGGATTCTCAATGGCCTTAGACGCCCTTCAAGCTACACTCTTTTCATATGCTTGCTTTTCGATGTGCGTCTATGTCTTCATGGTCTTCACAATCCTCTATCAGCGGAGATCAAAAAACCAGATCCTCAGCGGTTCCTTTTTTACCATCGTCGCCACACATGTCAGTAATGAACTTATTAAGCAAAAACTTGCTGTTAGCTCGATTAAAAATAAAATGCTTGTAGTTCGTGGCTGATTTCGTGCTTTTTCTCGAATTCAACATCCTGATGCGTGGAAGAAAGTACGGCTACTTGACTTCCTTCTTCAAGCCGGACTCTCCCTTGTTGACAACTATTCCCAGACTAAGCATTGGCCTTCACTATTACATCAAGATCGTCGTGTACATTGGCCACGCCATCTTTGCAGCAAATCGCCTCTCTTCTGCTTTCAAACCATTGGAGTACAACAATGTCAGAGTTCTTCGATGTTAAAATATGAACGCGATTCAGGAAATGCTGTTAGATTTTTGAAACCAAACCGCAAGGACTATTTGTGGAATCTCACAACATTTGTGTGCGCATGTAGGCGTGGTACCTGAACATGTTCAAGACAAACCAAGTTCAATTGTCTTAGATGTGGTCATGGAGGAGACTTGCGATGATTGTCCTGGTACAGTGGACAATTCCCTTGATCGCCATTCTGCCCATTTGTCTGAATATGAACTTCGATTTCCGCTATGTCATCTACTCCGCACAGAACACTCTGCGACTCGAGACAGACTCCATTTCAACTGATGTTAGTGACATGTCCTTTATTGCCTTTCATGTCACAGTGATTTATGAAAGCTTTGAATGAGCGTGTCTTTGAAGGTGATTGCTTATATGGATATGGCATTCTCCGCCCTTTGTACGATTTTCTCGCTTGTAATGTACAGCATAACAATCTCGATCATCAGGAAGTCGTCAAAGACAATGTCTCTTACATCGGTTGGAACGAAATTCAATTATTTTTGTCTTTTGAAATGAAAACGTTGCATGACAGCACTCGAAGAGGGCGCAATCACTGGAGCTTCGTCTGCTGATCTCGGCGTTCATTGTTTTCCTGATCCTCACTCTGAATACAGTCATCCAAGTCATGACTGTCGTGACCAACAAGATCGGCATGGAACACGTTATGTTTGTCAACGATCTCTCGTCAGTGGTCGTCAGCTGTTATTCAAGTTGAACAATTTGACTTTTTAAGAGATTCTAAATTATTAAGAATATCACCCTAGATATCCGATGATCGACTTAATCTACACTTGCCAGCCATGGGCCCTTCTCATCTCCTCGTCGGTTATCAGAAAAGGAATGCTAGAAGTGGCAGGAATGCCGAATGAAGAACGACAGAGACGTGTATCTTTCGTCCCATCGACGGCACACACTACACGAGAATTCTGAAACGTGCAATCTCTTCGAATCCCGATCTTTTACATTTTGAACTGCCTTGAAAAACTTGTGAGAAATTTAATTCCTTCCGTGAAGAGCTTATTTTAAACTGTTGAGGTGAATGCCACGTTATGAAATATGAGTCCAGTGAATAGTTTCCAATATATGGAAGTATTTACACAAAATTCTTGTATGTATATATGGATACATGCATATGTGAAAATTAATTTCATTAAGCGAACTTTAAAAGGATTAATTCAAATATTGCAGTGATGCAGTTGTTCTATTTTTCAAATAAATACAACTTCTCATTATTATTTGTGAAGTTTATTTTACTTCTTTACATATTTTATGACACCGCGGAAACTTCATTATTACATTTCAGCGATACAACACTCTTTATTACGCGATAGCACTTACTTAAATAGTCAAATGAATTAAAAGCATCAAAGGTATTGAGAGAAACCAAGCGGCGTGTGATAGTCATGGGTTAGCATTCGAATGCAGAGGAATCTTCTTGTCTTCTTTTGATTGTCTCTTTCTCTACGTCTCAGGGGATGCGCTTGAGCAAGCTCATTCGCGATTTGTGTAAAATACAAATTGATAAAGGAGGTAAGCCGACCGTTGGCAGAATTCTCTGCAAAAACAGTGCAGTACACTCCCTGTCCTAAATATGGCAGTGATTAACAAATGAAAAATAAAGTGCTTAGACAGAGGTAGCAGGCCCAATGAGGCTGGTGCTAATGCAACAACGAAAAATATGAAATGTAAACGTTTAAAACTATGTAACTTACTTTTTCTTAATTTGCGGAATATAAAGCAATTTTGACAATGTATAAATCAAACAAATCGCATAGGACTCGTATTGAGGGCAAATAGCAATTTACTATATTCTCGCAAGAGCGTTGAAACATTTGGCAGTTTTATTTCACTAAGGGTTCACTGAAGCTGAGAGGATCGAATTATGTTTTGTTAGGACTCGCTGTGCTGAAAGAAAAAAAAAACAGAAAAAAAAAATGATGCCATATACTTTCTTAATGAATGAAAGCTCTGATAGTCTGCACCCTGGCACTTTTGAATATTTCTGAATTCATTAGATGGCTTGTAAGTAAGCAAAGATAAATGGCGCAGGATGAAGGTTCCCGAAATGTTATGAGATCAGCCGATTGCATTATGACAAAGATTCGGTGTGAAAAAGTAGACTAGACAATTCACCGGAAACGCGATGTGATTCCTTTGAACAGGAAGAGTGTGAAAGAATCGCTAGAGGAAAGAAAGAGGGGTGCGCAGTTCTAGTCAAGAGTCCCTTGACCATGTTCGGCATCCCAGAACTGCGTTGGAGATCTGTCAACATTGTTGAAGTCTTGCCAGAGGGCGAGGATTAGCTCGCTAGTCATCAGCTCTCCAGCGTGTGTAGAAATCATCCGCAGCATGAATACACCATCCTGAAAAGAAGTGCTTCATGCTTCTCATTGTCAGAGAAGTGAAAGAAAGAGAATGTTAAGCGAACATCAAAATCGTACCTTTCTCATAAATTGATTGGTGAACTTGCGAAGGCTGACATCGTCTGCGATTGGTTTGGAAGGGTGGTCAGCCAGGACTCGAAGATACTTCCTGACGAAGGACATTCCCTGGAAAGTGCAATCATGTGGTAACAAACGAATTAAAAAAACTTATTTTAAAAAGAATAAATAAAGAAAGAAGAAATGGAACCTGGCTAGGGATGAACATAATGAGAATCCAGTAGCAAGTGTTGAAGACAGTGATGATGCCGACTGTAAGGAACCAGAACCACATGAAGAGAAAGATCTTCTCGTTGAACATGTTGATCATGAGCACACACTGCACGGTGTGTCGGTGGATGTTGCCGAGGACGCGAACCTTAATAAATCACAAAATAACTAAATCATTTTTTTAAACAATTTACAAATAATTAATATGTAATAACAATTTAAACTTGCCTCAAAGTCGCAAAGAGTGACTCTGGGGAACATGCCCGTCTGCTCCCATTCAACGTCGTGCATGAGATCTTTTAGCAGTGAGAAGCCGTAGGCTAGATCATCGGAGCCGAGTAAATGATTGAGAAGAAAGAATTGGAGTAGCACATTGGCCGAGTAGAGCACCTTAAAGAAAGAAAGTTGCTAGTCAGCATTCTGGCAGTCCTTTGACCAACCTTAATACCAATGTATAGCATGGTGACGTAGCAGCCACAGTGGCGGCCGCAGCTCGCTCCCATCTGGAGGGAGGAGAAGCAGGTGCGAGAATGGCCCGACCGCTCGATCTGTGTTAGCTGCAAAGAAATGACGCACACATCATCTGTATTCTAAAGGAGACATCTATAGATATCTATGCAACATGCCGGTGAGGATCTCAAGACGTACATATGTATGCATACTGTCTCCAGGGTCGTACATTGTTTTTTTTTAACAAGTGAAATAAGTAAGCAATCGTGCAAAGGACGTGTGCTAATATGCAGAAATACAGTAGTTAAATCGATAAAGAAAGAAAATACATGCAGATCAGCCGAGAATTAAACTACATATTTCGTAAAGATTTCTCATGATTCGGGGATGAAATAAAGGAGATTGGGGACAAAGGACGAAAGCGCATGCGCACACCGAACCTGCACCTCGTCTTCCATGTGGCGTGCCATGGTGTAGACTGTCCGCGATTTGACGTCCGAGTCCATGAGACGCGCATCGCACGCCATCTGCACCAAGCCTTGCAAGTTGATGCCTGCAAGAAGAGTAATGACAACAACTCATCTTTCTCTTCCCTTTCAAACTAATCAACTAAATTCAACTCGAAACCTGAATGCCAGTATAACAATCCACGCCAAAGAATGCATGGCACATAGAAGAGGAGAGCTTCGATGGCGAGTATAAACGGCACCCATTGGTAGTAGCCGATCTGCCGGTTTCGACGAGAGTAAATCTCTCGCGGAATGTCCTCCTGGGTTGGGAGAATATTATAGATTGTAGCTACACACATACATATAGTAATACAGTTGCTTTGCCGATTTGCAGTAATGCTATTCAAATATGTTCAGCGAATCTGCATACGTACTTCAATTTTTTTGGCTTCAATTCGAGTATAATTAACCTGCATTGGCACCCAGTAGGTGTTCTGAACCCAGCAGTAGTTCTCGGTGTACTGTTCCATCGCGTCAGTGAACGTCGCCGGAACCCAGCATTGAATTGGAAAGCCTAAGTTTAGCATCAATTGCAATAAGCGGATGTTTGCCGGGAATTGCAAAGTTGCTTCGCGCATACAATTTGCAGTGCAGAATAAAAGGCACTCACCGACATATTGCTTCGCCGAGACCAGAAGAGCAAAGGATGCCACTGTAACAGAAGGATATGCTTTTTTCAATAGGAATTTAGAGACAGATATCAAAATAGATAAGAAATGAGAGCTGACGAATAGTCGTTGTGTAGTAGTAGTTGAGCTTGTCGACAAAGTCATCGTCGAGCCTCGGGTAGAGCGCTCGGAAAGCCGACGCCAAGTAGTAGAGAATCATGGCCGGGCCGAACTCCTTCTTGTGCCCGTGCCCACCTGTCACAACATTGTCTTTCGCTCTCGAACACGGATCTCATTTCATGATGTAACACGAGCTGCTCTCAACATGCTCATGACTCGCATAAACACAGACAAAAATATAGCTGAAATTATTTTTCCTATGAGGTTCTTGATGAAAACTATTGATAGTAACTGAGAGGAGTTAAGAGAAGGAGAATGAGTAATTTCATGCGCTAACCCCCACCAGCACCAGCACCGGGTGCTCCTACGTGGTGTGCGTTGATGCGAAGTTGATGAGAGCCGTCAAGGAGCTTCTGCGCCTGAAAACACGCGTGATTAGATTTTCAATCATTGCAATCCAATTGAATATTTTATAGTTAATTTATATGACTCGAATGTAGTTTTCATGGCAACACGCGCTCAATCGCCTGCTTCATAAGACTGAAATGAGGGTGATTGAATTCCACCGCATTGAGCTCTGCAATTTTCAGCCTCTTCTCGCAATCAGGAAACAACAGCAAGCCTTTCCTTGCGTGAAACTCGAGAGTGACTCTATCAGAAGCCTTTCGTACTGCGCACTTTCACCCTTTCGCTTTCGTAATTGACAGTTGAGAGAGGCGTTGCCCAAAAAGGGCCCACTCCGTGTGCATCTCAACGGAAAAGACGAGGAAAGGAGGAGGCGGCATAGGAATTTAATGTCGTTTTCTCGCACAGAATGAAGAGCACAAAGACGCCGTGTGTTTTCGAGGTGCGCCGCACAGAATTTACTAAGACAAAATAAATTCTATTTCGATTTTTATAATAGTCATTGTTAGCACTTTGAGAGACAGGAGAGACCTTTTTCTTCTCTAACAAGAGAAGTAAAAGCAAAGTTGAAAACCTGATACGATGGAAGATTATCCAAGTGATGCGCCTTCTCTAGAGCGGTTCGCTGAAAGAAGAGAAACCAATGAAATGCTCATAATTACGTAAATAATTTTCTAATTTTAGCATTTTGAGCAACTTTCATTATAGTTCTTGTTATATTTTTTTTAGCGATTAATTAATTCATTTCCCTTAAAGCTGGCCTTGGTGTGCTAACTGTAATGATCTGCATTAAACCTTATTGGGGTCTTGTCTAAAGTTGGAGTATCGATTAGCGGTGTCCTTTGGCTGTCGATGGGGATGGCGAAGAGTGCGGAGAGAAGTTGCAGGAAGACGCGGTGGCGGGGGAGGCGGCGGTGGAGGAGCAACACCAATGAGACGACAGAGCAGAGGAGGCTCGGGAGGCTCAGCGGAGTGCATGCGTCCGGGGGTGCATCCGCCTGAGGAGGAGAGGGAGGTGGAGGGACCACCTCTTCGAGGACGAAGAGGACGAGGACCACTGGACGAGGACGAAGACGACGAACTCCAGAAGGAGGACGGCGCAGACGAGCCGATCCATCGCAGCTCGCTCAGCGAAGCGACGGGCGCCAAGCCAGGCGGCGAGTGACCGCTGCCGAGACTCTTTGGAGGAGGGTCAGGGGGAGCGGGCGAGGGAGAGCCAGGCGAGGAGTGAGTACGAGAGAGACTAGTCAACGGCACCGTCGAAGGAGTGGTAGGCACACGGGAATGGGGGCGCAAGGTGGGACCGGCAGAATGGGGAGGGCCAGCCAGCATGCGAAGAGGCGCAGCTGACCTTGCCAGCACCCTGCAGAGGGCTCCTCTGCCTCCCCTGTCCTCTCGACAATTTGAGGCGCACGCCCACGGCGATGGGATAAAGCAAAAGCGGGCAGGAGGCAGCCCTCTTTCCAGAGGACAGCGAAGGGCGAAGAGCATCAGAAGAGAGAGAGACAGAGAGAGAGAGAGAGAACGAGGGGAAGAGAGAAAAACTGAGAGAGGGAGCGAGCGGCTAAAACGGGCGGAGAGCACTGAGTTCCTCTAGTAAGTGGTTACAAAGCGGACTCTTCTGAGGAGGGGATGATTGAGTCCATGGGAAATGAGGGAAACACTCGTAGTAAATCCTTTTTATTATGATTAGAAATAGGGCAACGCTACAATTGTGCCCAACGATGTGTGATATGGATGCATGAATAGAGACCACATAAGCACATACAATGAACACTTGAATGAAATCGTGGTATTATGAGAAACCGTATTTGTGTCCACCCATTCTCCTTTTTCTCTTCTCCTCTCAACTATGCTGACGAATTCGCGCACGTTTGCTCTCTCAAAGCCTCTAAAATGGCAATGTGGCCTAAAACAATTATCTCTAAAAGCCCCTGGCCAGCATCTCACCAGTGAATGTTTGAAGATAATTGCGGGGGATCTAATCTGTCCGAGTCATCTGAGCTCTGCGATGTAGACAAGAACATTTCTCTGGATGGCCAGGGTGGCATATTTGCACGCCCTCCCCCCTCTTCCCTTCGATGTCGTGGCCTCGATTCACGTTGCTGCAACGGCCTCTCCTTCCCCTTCCCGGCAAATCCCTCGAGATCCTTCTCTGCCGAGAGTGGAGAGAACATGCACACGATGGCTTCCCCCGAATGAATACCCTCCTACATGGCAAAAGCTTATCAGGTGGCCATGTCTTTCAGAGAGCAGACGCCTTCTTTTATAATAAATAATATGAGAAACCTTTGCGATTTTTTGTAAATTATACGTTTCAAAAAAAAGATAGGGCACAAAGTCTATTTGTGATCATCTCAAGCGTAAAGGGTAACACGCCTAATAGGCCCCGTAATGCTCCCAGAACCCCTTTTTGGTTCGCTTAACCTCTAAATAGAATTGTCTACACGTTCGCAGCCTTGACAGGCTCGCAAAACTGCGTTCCCTGCCAGGGAAGCGGAAGGGAGGAAAGCACGGGGGAAAGCATTGCGTTCTCTCTGCCCCACTCAAAATTATCGTCCACTCTCGTCGGACGTATTTCGTGATTCTTCTTGCCTTCCGACCTCGCAGTAATGCTAAAGTAGTTAATGACACGATATCATTCCATTTCGAGAACAAAACTAAGATGGTTGATTAATTTAACTTCCGCCGTCTGGGTCGGCTCGAAAACATCAGCCATGGCTGGAATGCAATTGATTTAAAGTCAGGTAGTATGCAAGGAGCAAGCTATGAAAAATGCCATCAGTAATAGACTTATCGTGTGTTGCTGTTCCATCGTGCATGGCTTTAATCAGAACAGAGAAAGAGAATGAGAGAGAGAGAATGTTTCTTCCTTCCATTGACACGAAGATGACCCAAACAGGAAGATGTTTAAGGTGTCATCGTGTCCTTGCAAGAACAGAGAACAAGCTGGAATAAGCAAACTGCACGGGAGAGAAAGAATGGTCGGTGTCGAGGAAGACAAGCGACCGATTCTGTCCAAATAATTCATGTGCCCGCCCACATTCCGAGAATTCGCGTGCTCCTGCTTCTGCGATGTGCCACAGGCGATTTCTTCAGCTTCTTCTACCTACCCCGGATTTCTATTAGGAGAGACAGAGAGGGAGACGACATAAACAGACAGAGAGAGAGAGATAGAGAGAGAGAGAGAGAGAGAGGAAAAAAGAGAGAATGCTCGAAAACCAATGGAGTTTTCTCTCCATTACACGACAAGCAATTTGCTGGGAATGTGCTTTCGCCTATTTCGATTGCCATCTTGGGAGAGCTTAGTGGTATGCGTGGAAGCCGACCACAGGAAGAAGGCGAATCAGGTGTGCTTGAGGAAGAGAGAGAAGAGAGAGGAGAGAGGAGAGAGGAGAGAGGAGAGAGAGGAGAGAGAGATTAGAAAGTGAGGAGAGAGAAGAGAAAGAGAGGAGAGAGTGTGGGAGAAGAGAGAGAGGAAAGTGAGGAGAGAGAAGAGAGGAGAGGGAGGGAAGAGAGAGGAGAGAGAGAGAAAGAGACGGCAGAGTGCCAAAGTGACCAAACGACTGGCATTCATTCATCGAGACCAGCTGGTATGCCGTGCCAATTGCACCGCGAACTACTCAGCCGTCTCATGCTCCTGGCGACAACGAGCCCTCGGCTGCTCAGATTGAAATGTCTGCTGGGGAGCGGCATGCCGAATTGGTATGAGAGAAAGACAAGCAAGAAGAATACGAGAGAGGGCGAGAGAGAGAGAGAAGAGAGAGAGAGAAGAGAGAGAGAGAGAAAGGGAGAGCAGTGTCATGTCTCCATTGCACAGCCTCTGTCTTGCTCCTGCCAAGGGCCATACGAGGACAGGTAACTTGCAACGACCAGTGGCAGTCTTATATGTTCGAGTAATATTCAATGTGGGATTGATGTGAAGGAGAGACGGAGAGAAGAGTGGCCAAGGAGGAGTGAACGAGAGCAGATGCCAACTCACTAATTGCATATGGATGGGAAGGCACATCTTCAGGTGCCACAGACACTCTTCCGTCATTCTGAACGACTAGCAAGACATCATGGCAGAGATGGAGAAAAAGGGAGAGATTATGACATGATGAGAGGGTGAGAGAGGCCTTACAACTCTTCCCAGCTTCTGCCAGAAATGGATGCGCTCCCCCGCATCCCTCACGACTCTCATTTAAAGATTCAACTGAGGAATAGAAAGCATCTCCATGATGGAATAGATGGACCACGAATGACGAACGCCGCCATTCAGTGTCATCGCGTTCTTTTGAGAAGCGAGTACCCTTTGCTGCATCAATGAACTTGAATGAAGAGAGCATTTATATGGATCTAGAAAGACGTTGTTTGCACTCTTTACATGGGGACGAAGCGAAGCGACCGGCTTATTTTAAACGCCGAACATGAGAGTCCAGTTTTCTGTTCAAAATAATCGGTAAACCCCACGATTAACCGTGGATTCGAGGACTAGCGGGTTTTTTTCTTCTTTTAGTAATGAGGAGTTATTTTTAAAAGGAATACGAAAATGAGTGAGCATTGTTGTACTTAAAAGATTGAATGGTACCCTGGGTGTGGGAAGTGCACCTGGGAGAGGAGTGTTCCTTGTATGTGCAAAGAAGTGTACCTTGTATCGTCCGATGCGTCCAAGATATCGCTGCCACGCAGCATGCCCGTGCATGTGTCCCCCTCCAGTCTCGGTCGATGAGGTGGTCGGAGCCGGCGCAGCCGAGGACTCACGTCCGGCCGGAGACACACGCTTACGCTTCACGAAGATGCCCACCGTGTCCGAGACGGGTCAGAGAAGAAGAGAGAGAGTGCGGGGAGGGCGGAGAGACAGAGACGGCGAGGGGGAGACAAGTAGCCACGCCAACTCGCAGAATGAGACACGAGAAGACACGACGAGGACTCCCGTTCACCCGCTTGGAAGACAAGGCGGCCTTCTTCTTGTCTTTTGAAGCAAGTGAAGACGCGTCGAGCTTCTTCGACAAGAATTAGACAGGAAGAGAGAATAGAGAGGAGAGGCGAGCGAGGTGACTGAGATTCGCTGTGCAGGATGCTGGACCGATCACATTAGCGATGGAAATGACTGTGCCAGCTTCAGTCGACGAGGAAACGCGAATCTCACTCTCTCTCAGGGCCGTGAATTGAAGAAACAAGTGACTCGAGGACTTGTCAGAAGAAAAGTCGCCAGATTGGCGAAGAGAGAGAGAGATGGAGAGAGAGAGAGGGAGAGAGAATAAGAAGAGAGAGGGCCACACACGAGGGCAGCTTTTCTCTCTCTGTCTTCGCGCACTCTGGCGCTGAAACGTTGAGAGGCAGAGCAGCAGTGGAAGCGTGCCCGGATGGCAAGGAGAGCCGAGGAAGCGGGAGGGAAGGGGTAGAGGGCGGAGCACGCGGCTGCCTCCTGCCTCCAGGCTCTTGGCTTGGCTCGGCCGTCCGTCCGCAAGCTGCCCTCCGTGGTTGGCGACTTAGATGAAGCTTTGGCCGAAAAGCCGCGTTGGCGACAGAGTGAAGAAGAGGCGAGCGAGCGAGAGAAGAAGAGGTTACCGGGTGACGGGCCGTGGAGTCTGGGGTGAGAGAAGCCACTGACATACTGTCAATTTCTTCTGAGTACTCACTAACAGCAGCGATAGTAGGAAGGGAAGACTCGACTCATCACTTAGACAAGATGCCTCTGCTCTGAGAATCCTGCCAAGACGACGCAACTACTTCGAAGGCCCAGCACACGAAATGTGTCCGAGCATTTACTTCCGTGCCCCCTAGTAGCCCCAAATTCCCTTCCTCATGTGTTCTCTTTTCTGCTTTGCAGCATTTCCTGAGCTCATTCGCGCCAAGCTACTTGAAAAAAAGCGAGCATGCCCCCGGTCGTTGCTGCCATCAACAAACCGTGACGTTGCTAGGTTTCTCTTAGAAATAGAAATGACAGAGTGTAAATATCCTGCGACGAGCCACAGAAGAGAGGCCGTGTCTGAGCATGGAGAGGGAATTGAGCCTCGTCCGCGTGATGCCGACGAGGCTCTCTTCTTCTTTTTTGTATGCACTAGATATGAAGCTCCCAATGAAGCCGCCTCTTCGAAAGGATACTTGATAAAAAGCGCAACATTCACTTATATATGCCCTTAGGGAGTGAAATGAAGCAATTTCCGGCCCGGCCCGCGGATCCTCTCTCTTTCTCTCTGTCTCCCTCTCTCTCTCTCTCTCTCTCTCTCTCTCTTGTCGCGTGGTGGGCGTGAGCAAGTTGTTGAATTGTCGCAGGGCGAACAAATGCAATTCGCCCCATTTACCTGAGAGCGCGCGATGTCACTGCCCCACTGAAGAAAGGCTATTTCCTGCATCACTTACGAAGAAGATCCTCCTCATCAGGCATAAAGGATCTCTCAAGGGCTTTCCTTCTACAACATGCACACATATGTACGCTCAAAAATATACATATCTAGTCTCGTTTCTTCTCAGAATTTCTTACATCAAGAGCCCTGGAGAGATGCTATTGCAAAAATGAATCTGACAATTATGGATATGGTAAGTCTAGTGTATACCGAATGTAGACTAATTAGCTATGTTCGCTTGAATTTTAGAAGTATGTCGGTCGCAGCAGGTCATTGGGATTGAATGGAGTTGTAAAAGATGGAAGTAGAGAGAGAGAGAGAGAGAGAGAGAGAGAGAGAGAGAGAGAAAGAGAGAGAAAGGTAGTTCATGGGTGCAGAGGGGCGAGGGCGGGAGAGGGCAGGGCTGGGAAGGGCGAGAGTCTCGGCAGCTGCAATGGATCATTGGGCATGCACTCAGCACACACACACGGCACACCAAGAAACAAACAATGGCCACAAATGCCACTATTTTTTCAGCGGGTACTTTATGAACCCTTCCTCTTCCAAATGGATGTCTACTACTCCCATTCACCTTTTTTTCATCAAAGTATTTTTCCACTGGTCATTATTCAAACATAACTTATGACCTTTTAATTCAGAATGAATGAAACCAAGAGGTTTTCAGAATTAACAGACATTTTCTTTCATACAAATAAATGATTATAGTATATTGTTTCTAAATTTGGTCATGTTGCCTTGTTTGTTATATGCAGGCTGTGACAAGGGAAAGTCAAGCGTGAAATCGCGAACAATAGAAGGAATTGCGAAGAAGAAGAAGCGCAGTGGTAGTCAGTCAGTCTGCTCTGCGCTGCAGAGTCTACTACAGATGCAAACTCATCCTTTTACAACTTATTACTTCCACTTGGGGAGAATGCCAGAATTGAATGTAGCGCAATAATGTACTTGAAAGACCATGTTTACCTTGGCTGGTCTATACATGAGGAGTGTTTGGAAGCAGAAGAAGAGCTGCTCTGGCTAGAGCAGACGAATGAGTGCACCACACTCGTTCAGCCCATTTGTCGCCATTTCGATTATCTTAGCCACATACATATCTGGTGTACACAAAACCCGGTAGCATTTGAACTGGCGGAACGCAAAACACAAAAGAATTAATTAAGAGTCAATAAACGAGCGTTATTTGAGACGTGGCTTGACTAGATCCCCCCATTTTGTGACCAGGGCGTTTAATGAAAAGCTATTAATATGTAGGTGCTTACTTGTTATTAGACATAAGACACTTAGAGAATGTATTTAGCATGGGAAGGACTCCAAAAAAGAGTGAATGTTCACAGCTATGGAAAACAGATAATGGAGTGTGAAGACGAGAGAGAGAGAGAGAGAGAGAGAGAGAGAGAGAGAGAGAAGTGTAAAGGCGCGTACTCGGTTGGGTGTAGACGACGGCTGCTGGCTGCGGCGGTGCTCGTGGGGCGACTCCTCCGACACCCACATCGGTGCCACCAGAAGATGGAGAAGGCAAGCCGGCAGTGGAGGAGGAGGTCAGCCGCTCTACCATCCCGCCGTCATTCCACAGAGAACAACGAATCAGACGCTACCGTACACATGCATCGACAGTATTCTCGCGGAGGAAAGTGTTTCAAGATAATTAAAAAGAATTCGCAGAGATAGATTGGGTAGAGCGAAAGGAAGTGATTAGCACATCCAAAAAATTTGTGTGTAAAATGTGTAGGAGAAAAATGGGCCGGTGGTTAACAGGAGAAATAAGTTGGAGCCTAACAAGAGAATTATAAAAGTAGTGACAGAAAGTGCAACAAGGTGTGTGCACACTGGAAAGGCTTTGGAGGGGGCACCAAAGAATGGACTATGTGACCAGGAATGTGGCAATTTGGGGTGGTGAGCAGAAAGGCGAAGACGCGAGGTGGGCAGCGTCCCACGGCTATTGTTTGGCCGAACAAGCATGGCTGGCTCTGACTGCAGAGCCTTCGGCGATTCGGACACTTCCAGCCCCCCTCCTTCCTTCTGGCCACCCTTGTCAGACTGGGCTAGAGAAGCTCGTCTTGCGCACCCTCTCTCTCTCTCTCTCTCTCTCTCTCTCTCTCTCTTCCCTCACTATCTCTCCTTACTTTTCCTTCTCACACGCTCACGCACACCTTCATGCTGCAACCTCAAATACCTCCTGTTCTTTTCTCTTTTTACTCTATCTCTCTGTTTCACGTCCTCTCTTTTTCTTTCTTTCATTCATTCTTTCTCTCTCTTTCTCTTTCATTCTACAAGGCCGTACCCATCTCTTACATTACTTCTTTCTTTCGTTCTCTCGCTCGTTCGCTTCATATAGGCATGCTATCAGGATGGGGTGCAGAAATAGACATGTGGTGGATGATGATGCTGACTATGAATGCGTAAAATATGATAGAAAAGTGAAGAACCAGAAGATAACTGGTTTTATTAATGAATTTACCTATTTATTATCGCGGTGAGGTTTCGTATGACTCAAGATCGATTACCCAGAGTTAAGTGATTTTTGAAAGGTTTTAAACCTTTTCGTGAGAGGAAGGTAATCCAAAATGCAGCAAAAAAAATTTGTGCCACTAACAGATGAGCTAGGATGATATGCATCGGTGGATCGGAGAAGGTTGCAATAATAACTAGATTGGAAGCAGAGGCAAAAACTCGTGGCGCCCTCAGAGCCTCCTAATAAAACTGCACAGTGGAATGCCTCCTCTATGCATTGCTCGGCTGGCTGCTGCCTTTGCTGAGTACCCGGAGGAGAGAAGAAGAGGAGAAAGCCACTGAGCGGAGAGCACACACAGAAAGATGGCGATAGAGTACATCTTGATGAAATTATCTGGTCCCTTCTTCTCATAAGCCGTAAGAGGCTGAGGAGATGGAAGCGGCGGACAAGGCAGGCCGAGTACGGAGAAGGCACTCCTTCTTCTCCGCTCACGACTTCGCTCCTCTCCATGCACCTTCTCCTATCACATTCACTCGCGCTGCAAGTCGTTGCAAGGAGATCAAGAAATGAATGACCGAAGAAACAGGAGAAAGTGAGGAGAAGGTGAAAAAAAGTGGTGGGATAAGAAATGGCAAACGCAGCAAACGCACATAGTCGTAAGTAGCGTTCATTCGCATATTTGTTGTTGGTCTCGCGAGTGAGGTTAGCGAGTCAATGGAATGTGTAAATGAGAAGAATTAATAATGAAGCACTAGGCGAAGGCAGAAGAGAAGAGAGCAAGGAGATGGACTACTGGACTGGGACGAGCCACGCCAACGCAAGGAGGGGCCTTCATTTCCGAAGGGTCCCTTTTCCAATTGAGATTTTCACACATGATAGTAGACAAACTAATCAAGATCACGGTCATTGAAGTGAGACGCCCGGAATACTGTGACAAGAAGACTTGCAAGAGCGCTGAAGAAGATGGCTAGGGAGGAGGGAGGGAAAGGGGAACTCACTGAGCAGCTCACTATCACCATTGGAACAGACATTGGCCACTCCACTCCTCTGCCAGTAACGGGGAAAGAATAGGAGGCTGATCACTAGACTCTCATGAAGTGTAGCAGGAGTTCCTCTGGGCTGCGCTTTAATAACCAAGTCATGGGGCCAATCTACTTACGCATCATTCTCACCCAAATTGCTGCAAAGCATGCAAGTAATGTGCTTGGCCAGATGGCAGATATAATGGGTAAGTTGCGATTGAAAGAGACAGAAAGGATATAGGAAGAGCGTGAAGGTGGAGACGGGATGAGGAAGTGCGAACAACATGGAGCAAAGACATTATGAAGGTTAGAAAAGAGTGGTGAATAGCGCAAAAAAGTAGGAAATAACAAGCATTTCGCACTGATACTATGTATAAAAGAACCGCGGATATAATAAAGCATTTTATAATGAGAGAATAATGAAGGGAGAAGTTTAAAGTCAAGTACACTATTCCTTTCTAAGTGCAAAGAAAAAGAAAAAAAAATATTTGTGATTTCTTATCGCGCGTGCTAGACCTTTTCTTTCTTCGTACGTTAAAGACTTTTAGATGTAATTTAATGAAGACGGCATTCAAACAGTAAGTTGGGACAAGGAGGGAAAGAGGAATAAACAAAATGTTGTTCAACCTGCTGATTGGTGATCTACTCATTGAACAAGTCTGTCGTGCAATTGATAGAACGGAAAGACAAGGTTTGGAGAGACCTTCGCCTGGGGCAGAAGACATCAAAAGCAGACTGCAATTCGAGTCAATGTAAACACAAGAATTAGTAGTTGTAAGCCAGCGATGAAAGAGAACGGCCGTGGCGAAATGGCACTGTTTGTTGAGCCATAACAAACATATTTGATAAGTACAACGGCATATAACTCATTCCACTTCAGTCGGTTTGTGACAGGGAAGGGGGCGAAATTAAAGAAGCGTCAGAAAAGGATCTCACTGAATCCTCCTCCTCCTCCGCTGTCTGCTTGAAGCGTCTGCCGTTGCAAGGGAGGAAGCTAGTGGAAAGTGTCTTCCCTTCAATTCTTTGCTAAGAGATTCGCCAAGGAGGGAAAAAGGTTCTATCAGAACTAGCAGACGATTCATGAGACGAAATAGACACACTTTATCCTTTTTCTCCTGTTTTAAAGTTTTATCTTATTGAAAGCGCCCTAAAAAAGATACGATGCTTTCAGTCTTTTTCATTTGTTGCTGGCGTGTTCTTGGGGGAAAGACAACAATATTAATTACTAAACGGAGTTGACAAGTCGTAAGCAAGCCGATGAGTCTCGTACGAGAATAATAACAGATGAACAGGTGAGACTAGAGAGAGAGAGAGAGAGAGAGAGAGTACACACGTAGAATAGCATTTGAGATAGAGAGGACAAATATTCAGACGGCTCAAGTCAGATAAAAGAATTGAAGGCGGACCGATCGGTGATGAGTGTTTAACAAGCTACGAACTGACTGATTTCCGAGCCAGCATTCCTGGAGTCCTCTCCACCTCGCATTATGACAGATGGCGAGCGTTCAGCCGATACAGCAGCGTGTGATTTATTCTGGTAGAGGAGGGAGAGGAGGGAAGCGCCCTCGGGCCAACTCTTTTCTTTACAGTGAGATAACGACGGTGGTGTAAACCCTTGGACAAACCCAGACTTAGCCAGCCAGCCACGTCTCAACACACAAAAAAGCGATACTATCTTGTTGATATGACCGCAACAAAAAAGATATACTGAAAATGTGAATAATAAATATTGAAATAAGAGACACGGCAGAGGAGACCGGAAAGGTCTGTGAATGGCATTCGTGTTGGACTGGTTATACATAAGAAAGCAGAGAGAGAGAGAGAGAGAGAGATGGAGTGTTATGAGGACTGAAGAAGAGTAAGGGACAGTAGAGGAAGACGTGAAGAAGAAGAGGGTAAGAAGAGAAGAAGGAGAGGAGGTGGTGGCCGATCAAATCGGAAGAAGCCGCCCTCTCTCGACAAAGTGAATAAGCGGGAGCTGCGCAAAGTGGGAAAGAGTGCAAAAGTTGCCTGCTTCTCAGGTCAGTGAAGAAGGGCGCGGAGTTGGAGGAGGCAGAAGAGGATGGTGAAAGGTGGCGAAAGAGGAAGGACTCTATGCATATACGGCAGAGTCTCATCCAATTGTCGCCGCGAGCCAATCTACAGAAGGCCGCAGAAGGCAACTTTAGGCAGCCTTTTTGGAGGTGCAAAGAAACGACGCCGAGCGAGGAAAGGCTTCTACCTTCAATGCACTCAACGACTATTCACTACTATATGTTTCTCAGGTCTCCATCGATTACACGGACAGCGGTAGCGAATATATAAAAAAAATACAGATACAAAGATAGTAACTCTTTTCTCCAGACTTTCTTCTCTGCTCATGGTGTACAAAATGGACATGGTTGGGTTTCCGCCAGTCTGTGTGGCCACAGATTCGTCCTCATTTCGGCCGTCTCGGAGCATTTCTGATATTGCGGAAGCGATGGGTCATCATGGTGTCAGGGGAATTGAATCGGGAGTGGTGTTGTCGACTGACTGCTGACCATGCGAACCGCCTGTTCCCCCCCCCCTCTCATAGGCCACATGTCAAAGTGGAACGCTCTAAGCGCGAAATAGAATCTGCATCCACTGGCATGTTCACATCTCGTGCTCTCCATGATTAGGGGATTCATCACTTTCTCTACAACTACTAATGACCACTCTTGCGCGTCTTCGCGAGGCTGAATTATTCTGCAAAAAAAAACATTTCTTTTTACGATTGAGAAAAGAAAGCAAGTTGAAGAAGACATTTAGAAATGAGATGCCATGCAAATGAGAACAGAAATGTAGGAGAATTCACCAGTAGCCATTAAGAACTTTATTTTTTTACTCGTTAGATGGAATTGTATTATGGCATAGGTGAATGAGACAAGCGAGCAAAAGGTACATTGTTACAAGTGCGTGCGATAGGAAAAGAATATGAGAGCATACCTACGGATGAACAGAGAAGTTTAAGAGGAACTGAGGTGCAAGGGAGAAGTTGGGGAGGCAGGCTATCATGATATGCCATTTATCTGCGGAAGTGGCTGCTTCCCTGAGACAAGCACAGAGCAGGAGGCTCAATGCTCAATGGAACCACCACGCACGAACACACACAACTACAACACGAAGAGAAAAGAGTGAGCAGGCGACTTGAACCCCTGTTCGATCAAGGCCTCAATTCAAGAAGACAAAGGATTCCTCTCTCTTTCTCTCTCTCTTTCTATCTTTCTCTTTCTCTCTCTCTTATTCTCTCTCTCTCTTTCTCTCCTTCTCTCTTCACGTGTCCCCACTCTCTCAGGAGGAGTGGATGAGAATGACTCCACTCTCTCAGGAAACATGCCGAATCGCCTCCGCTAGAACACCACAAAGTCATGAATTCTCTGCATAAAAGACGCATGGCCACGTATATGTAGTCACGATGAATGCGAAAATAGAGAATGATAGCGTAAAGCAAGAGAAGGAGAAAGAGAGAGAGAGAGAGAGAGTGAGAGTGAGAAGGAGCGACCGAATGAGATTGAGACATAAGGAGAAAGAGAGCAAAAAATGGGAGAGGAAGATGAATCGGGCAAGGCATCTAAGATTCAGCATCGCTGCGGCCCAACGAAGCGAAACGGGAGTGAAGAGCCGAAATCGGCCCCCCTCCGAAGCAACTGGCACCTTCTGCATGGAAGGAGGAGTTGTATTCAGTTAAGAAGTACAACTCATCTCATTGCCAGTCGATATAACGCAGCGAAGCAATGTAAACATAGAATATATCGGCAGTCAGTTTCTATTCCGTTTTACTTATTCGTGATAACGAATATTTTTAAAGAAATATGTAGCATGATAGAAAGCAGCAGCGTGAATATTATTTCTGCCATGGCTATACTGCCCAATCACGCGAACATGGATAATTCATGGCTGTAGATGGTCTTACGCATATGCTTCATGGACTCGTAAACAACGTATTGCCTCGCTCTTCAAAGTTCAGCTAGCGGCTGATGTTAGGAAGTGAGGACCACAGTTCGGCATGTTCACCTTGTCTGCACCATCAAATTCTAATCGCGAGAACTGACGATTATGATAGCTTTCAGTTTTATATCTATGTATATAGTCCCGGCCATCCTGAACACTATAGCGGAGAATTTCTGCCACAGGCTGATCATATGCCTTTCGCAACTTGTAAAAGTCTCTGCATCCAGAGTAGAATCCTGTAGTTCAGATATATCATATGCATATATTGCTCTCGAATTGTATGCGAACTTCTGACCACAAGAGAACGCAGTTGAGATGGAATGGAGAAATATTGCATGGGAATCCACAGTTGTAAACATCTGTTAGGCTCAGATTATGCCTTTATATCGTTGAATTGTCTAAGCACAATCTTGTAGTAATTTTATGCACTTCAAACGAACTCATTAGCTTACCATTAATATCTTGTGTTCAATGTGCCTTTTGAATACAAAATCAGTGAAAAGGTCGAAAATAAATTATGTTGTCTTCCTGAAAAAAATTGCCTACCAGTAAAACTTGTTACCAGCTTGGATACAGCATCCGTCTGGATATGCCGGAATACCCAAATCCCTCCAGGTGCCTAATGAGTCCACTGTTATCAAGAAATCAATAAGAAGCAAAGAGTTCTGTGTGTGTGTGTGGCTATTCACATCATTTTGATGAAAAGGAGAGAGAGCATCTGAAGGCAACTTAATTGGACAATTTTTCACTCTCCGGAATGATTATGGCCTCTTTTGCGTGATGATTAAGACAAAAACTAGCATATTCTCTAACCCAAAAAATGTTAAATTAAATCCTTATGGAATGTTTTAAATATATATAATGTATATATATAATATTCGATTACAATTCAGAGAAATTGTTCGAACAAGGTAGATATGTAAATGCAAATGTAAAAACATGAAATCTTTTTTTTTCGTAAAAAATATAAGCAACACTATCCGCTGTATGTCGAAATTTTGCATGGATGTTGTGTTCTTTTTGCTGCCTTCATATGGTGTGAGTGGAGAATATTCAACAAGCAATTGCATGAAATGCTGAATAAGAGGTAGTTAGGCGAAGGGGACAAGATGAGGTGAGTTGGGTGGGATGAGCTCTCTCTCTCTCTCTCAGTTCTGGCATCTCCTCTATTTCAGTTGTGTTTACGCTTCCTTTTCACTTTGCCTTGGCGTAGGTCTACAAAATGGAGAATACAGGCAGTGCTTGTTCTCTGCCATTCTCATCATCCGAGACGATAGCTTCTCGAGCCAAATTCTTTTCCATCATCCATCTTGTTGTGGCTGCTCCATTTCTCGTGACACTCTTCGGAGGGATGAAGGAAGGAAGGTGTGTTATAGCATTAGGCGGCCGTCCAAAATGGCTCCTGGCAAGGAGGGGAGAGGCAATGTTGAAGGAGGAAAGAAGGGCAAAGAGAGACGAGGTAACGAAATGCCTCTGGCATCTGACTCCCACAGGCGGCATCCCAAAAAGAGCACGTGCGCGCAGGCAACGACAGTCATTTCTCCCTCTCTCTCTCTAACTCTCGCTCTTTTTCTTTCTCTCTCTCTCCCTCCCTTCCTCTCCCTCCCTCTCTCCCTCTCTCCCTCTCTCTTTGCCCTGCTTCGACGGCCGCTCATTGAGGCGTGAAAGCAGCCCTCCGTCATGGTGTCCGTCCAAAGTTGTCTCCTCGTTCTTGCTCTCTTACAATTTTCTTCTTTTTTCCCTCTCATCCGGTGCCCTTCAACAACCATGAAGAAGGAGCAAAAGCTTACGCAGGCAGCAAACAGAGCAAAAAGGAGTGCCATTCCAGATCAACCTGCATGAAATGGGTGAAAGTCTTGTGCTGCCCTTGCAAGGTCCCCACTGGCTTAGTCGGCTGTTCTACTCGAGTTCGGCAGTGGTTCCTTCCTTGCTTATCCGTTCGTTGTCGAATCATTGGAATGGGGCAGTGCTTGGGTTGGAAGGAGGAAGGAGAGAGAGAGAGGGAGGGAGAGAGAGAAAGAGGGGAAGAGAGAGAGAAAGAGGGGGAGAGAGGGAAGAGCCGGTCGCCTTGAAAAGGCGCTGCCATCCACGGCCTCTCGTCGTCACTTTCTAGGCACTAAGCCGGCCGCCCCATTGAGGAAAGTGTCGCATTTGTTCGAGCACAGCTTATTGAAGAAGAAGAAGTGCGGGAGGGCCACAGCAACAGCCGCCGCCTGCGTCCCCCCTCTCCCCCACCCCCCGCCGGGGCCCTCACCCCACCCATCCACCCCTTTTCTACTGGGCCTCCTGCCGCCAACAGTTTATATGCACTTGCATCACAAGGAAAAGAAGAAAAATGAGAGAAAGAAAACAATAGAGAAGAGAGAGGGAGAATCGGCAAGGAATGGGGTGGCAGAAGGCAGCCGGTCGGTCCATTCTCTCTCCTTCTAACTTCATCATCGTGATGTGGGGGAGAAGAATGCGCGTTCGCTCCCGGGGCAACTAACTACATGAAAGGGCGATGCCATTGCGGCATAAAGAAGAAGAAGAAGAACACTACTAAATAGAGCGATAACACCGCAAAGGCGCTTCTATTTCTTTGACATCCATTGAAAAGGTGGACTTGTTTACCCAGAAACTGCGTCTCCTGTCACTTTTACTGGAAACGACATGTCAAACGAGAGAGAACTGACATCGTTGGCGAAGGGGTAGCGGCCAAAGGCAGAATGGCCGCCGTGTCCGAGGCCGACAGCGGATGCGAGAGGGTGGAAGGGGGGTCGGTGGCGAGGGACGACAGGCGCGGGCACGGGGACAGGTTGGCGGGAGGCGCGCGGGAAGGCCGAGCCGTTCGGGCGAAGCGGCGCCGCGGCCGAGGTGCCTGGGACGCGGAAGCGGGCGGGCTGTCCTTGCTGCTGCGACTGCGATTGCTGCTGCAGCTGCTGCAGACTGTGGCCGCCGTTGATGCCTCTGCCGTTGCGGCCGTTGCCGTTGTTGTTCGACTCGACGACGGCGGCGTTGTTGTTCTCGCCAAGGGGCGCGAGAGACGTGGCCTCGTCTGCCACCACTGCTTCTCCGACTCCGGCTTCAGCTGGTCTAGGCGGGAGTGCGAAGGAGCACGACTGGCTGCTCGGTAGGGACATGCATTGAGTGGGCAAGGAGACACCTCTCGGAGTTCTCTTCCTCTTCGCAAGCACCCTCCTCTTGCTGCCCTCGCCACGCCACTTCACACTCTTCAATCCCACTCTCGTCACTCACTTTCACGGGTTAGTGAAGCTGGAAGATTTTTCTTTTCCTTGTGCCGCCTCTTACTCGCTCTGCCGCGAGAGCTGAAGGAAGACGGACGGCTACGGCGTGCACACAAAAGTAGGCGGGGCTTCTTGAGCTTGGCCGCCCGGCCGCTCTCCTGTTGCTGCTTCTTCTGCTTCTGCTGCTGCCTTCTCTCAGCTGTTTGTGTCGTTGCAAGACACGACGAGAATACGGCAAATATCAGTTATGCAAAGAGAGAGAAAGTCAGCAGAGGCTCTGTTCACCAGTTCGACAGAGAATTATAGCAGCCTCCTCCAACAAACGGGTCCACCCGAGATGAGAGAGCATAGAAGGAGATCCAGAGAGAGATGCCTTGGGCTATAGTGATAAAGTGGGCCGGCCGCACTTGGCAGAAGCTACGAGCCTCCCAGGCATGCCCCTTGGGTCATGTAGCACATACATCACAAAGGAAGCCGCGTTGGTTCGCTGTCTCTCTGTCCTTCCCCCTTTTTTTTGGCCAGTGTCACGCTTGTCCTATGCCAATAGATTCTACGTTCTAAGCAATAGAAGCCATATTGAGTACATGACAATTCAAGGAAAAAGCGCGTAAACGATTTCTCTTAAACACACGAAGAAGACGGAACGAGTTGCGATCAGCCAAATGGAGTTACTGGTCAGCCTCTTCTCGTCCATGGTGCTCTGTGCCAATTGAGAGGCAGGCCAAGTTGTTCACCAAGAAAGAAGTTGGAAGGCTCTCTCTGTCTCTTCGTACGTCTGTTCGTCAATCTTTCTGTCTTCTTCCACCTCTCGTTTCTTCTCCCTCTTTGGTCCTTTTCATCGTCGTCTCCTCTCGTTAGCTGCCGTGAGGCCACAACTGCGCTCTTCCAGACGCCCGAGAGAATCCATGAACTGCGAGGCAATCGAGGAAAACAACTGCGCATTTCTTGTTGATGAAGTGGACGTTTCTGTTGCTTTCACCCCGTCTAAGCGTTTCCAATCAGGAGTAAATGATTGATTATTCAGGGCTGTTCACTTGCTGCGTTTAATACTCACTTATGATGAAAATTGCAATTATGACTATGCATGCGGCAGGCGAGTCTGAAGTCTTCCTGATATGTCATCCAGCATGTCGAGGGATGTTTCATTCATTCCTCCGCCGGCAGTGGGAGGGACGGGAGAACGAGGGTGCTGGGGGGGGGGGGGTCGGAGGGGATGCCAAGGGGTAGACAAGAAGGGGGGGGGGGAGGGGTGGACGAGTTCGTCTTTTTTGGTGTGCTTCTTCTGCTGCGTCGACTGCCGCTTGATTGACTTCCCCTGGGGCAGTCCACTTATTCAACTGCCGCGAGCTTCTTCCGCTAGGAGACTCTCTTCTTCTGCTGCACCCAGTCACCCCATCCCTGTCTCTTTTCGGTAGACGCTGTCACTTCACCTCGTTGTCTCCAGAATTCTCTTCGATATCGTCATCAATGGTTAAAGATCCACAAAGCTGTACCTTCTTTGTTACTAAAACTAATCAATTCGACTCGAAGTTAGTAGTTAGTGCTATTCGCATTTTTCTCGTGGTCTCTGCTCCTCTTTCTCTCGGGCTTTCTCTGTTCCTACTTGCCTTACTCTCTCTCTATTTTACCTTTTTCTTTCCCTCTTCTCTCTCTCTCATGCTCGCATTCTGATTCTGTCACACGCTCTCAGGTGCTCCTTGTTGATCTCGCACACATACTTGGATTGGCAGAGCGGCAGAGGCGCAGCGCGAATGCAAATGAGGGCTGCGACAGCAGCGGCTGCGCTTCTGCTGACTGTCTCTTGAGGAGTTGGAGGTGGTGGGCCGGAGGCAGAGGGTGACGACGATTGGCGATGTCAGCCAAAATAGTAATCTACAGCTTGGAGAGCAAGAACGAGAGAAAGACTGAGAAAGAGAAAGAGAGAATACGAGAGTGAGAGAGACACGTTTTGCCACACAAAAAAAACAAATGGTACGGCCGGCAAAGTCTATCATCTGTTTTCCCGGAGAGTGAATCGAGGAAGGGGAGAGGGCGCATCTATCGTTCTTTCTTGTCATATCCGACTCGCCTCAAGAGCGCCATAATTGAATGTGTATGTGGCCAGTGGAAAAAGAGGCCCCTTCTACCCGCCACCTTCTCTTATTCCCCCAATCTCTCAATGCCCTCACTCCTCTCTTTACTTCTCGTCTTTCTCTCTCCTTCTCCTTCCTACTTCCCATCTCTTCCTATATATTACCATTTCTTATCTTTTCAGGTTTTGCGTGCATTGCCGTGCTTTTACCCACAGTGGAGAAGACGGGTCCATGGAGAGGGTGACGAGAGAGAATTCTTGCAGTCTACTTAATTCTGTTACGCTAGGGAAAAGTTCATGGTCAGCCAAGTTATGAAGAAGATGGGACTATAGTAAAAAAAGGAAGTTGGGAACATGTGCATTCATACTAATTATAAGCATTTTTTTTTAAATAAAAAAATTAGTAGATTTGTTCGTTGCATTGCTGCAGTATGATGATTGCATGCTAATTAAACGCTAATTTCACTTTTTAAAAATTATTCTTTTTTCATAAGTAAAAAGAAAACAACTCTTCTTTTTTCTATGACCAAAAATGGACAAATACATGAGGAATTTTTTTTATACTCGTACAGCAAGGTTGGAATTTAATTATCGGCAAGTTTTTTTCCATCCTGTCAATATCGTTCGGAATTTCTGACTTCTCAAAGGGAAAATACGTAGTCTTATCATAGCCATAAATATCAGCTAATTTCGGGTTTCCCTGCTTCCATGTTTTTCGTCATGGTCAGCAGCGTCAACAACTTTAAAAAATATATAAAAGGAAAGGCTCGACGGCAGCAATATTAGGTTGCAATAGTTTTGATTCGATATTCACTTTGGGGTAATATCAACCTATTTTCAGTATTTTTTTAAAACCAAACTTCTTGAATAATATTTTAAAGAGGAATAAGTGATATAAATAGTGGCATTTGCGACCCGGCGTTTTATACATTTACATATACAAATATGCTCAAACATGCAAAGTACAGACAAACGACACCAAGGAAGATATCAAATTGACTGACTGTGAGGCCCGTTCACCGCACTCTTTCGGCCTGCAATAATAATAATTCAAATAATTAAAAAAACGCAATTGCGACCAGGTTCAAATAATTCACATAAACGTAAGAATTCTGGCATTGTTCAAATTCAGCGCACGAATGCATATGACAGAGAATTCATGAAAATACATGCTACCACTTATCATTAAAAAAAGAATAACTGAGAAATCTCTCAAATATTCAAATAATAACTTGAATTAAGCAATTTTCATAATAACAGTAAGACAGAGGTACGTATGTATAAAGAACATGCATACTATTACTAAATAGGATAACTCATCGCAACGACATTAGCAGTAATTGTGTTGAGAAGAGAGTGGTGACTTAAGAAGTAGAGATGTTTCTGCGGCAGATAGCCTGGCAGGCTCTCATCATCTCGGGCAGGAGAGGGCTTGTCGCCTGCCCTGTCAAAATGTCATCATCGATCCTTGCCGCCCAAATCACTCCTCTGATCCTACCGACAGGAATGACAAGACAAGGCAAAAAAGATTGCAGAGCTAGACAGGAGATGGAGAAGTGGAGAAGCCAAGGAAGGCAATACTGACAAAAGACAAGAGAGGTGCACCCTCTCCTCTCGAGCACTTGTGCTAAGCCGAGAAGAGCCTCTGAAAACATCGAAGTGGCGAATGGCTCAGTGGATGGCCCGAGGCAAAACGGCATAGGATAGGAAGAGATAAGAAGAGAATGAGGACGCGCCATAATCTGCTTAGCCCACCCACTTTAAGAGTAGGAGAGAAGGGCGCACTTGCATGGGGTGGCAGAGCAGTCTGTTGTGAGTTGGAAGTAGCCGACCGGCCAGGTCTAGGTGCTTTCTAGTTCACAAGCTACATACACAGCTCTTCCATCTTCAGCCCGACTTCATACTCGAACAAGTATAAGGAAGTCCGGTTCATAGTAAGACAGGAATTGATGAACAGCTCTCCTTCTAAAAGACTATCCCAGGGACAGCAAGGGAACATAGGCTCTCTGGCTCTCCTTTCTCCAACTTTCCACGAACAAAGCGAGGACGACGTACTTGAATCGTCCGCAGCTAATATTCGAATGGCTGCACTTTCTGCTGTTGCGTTGGATGGGGCAACGAGGTCGCAATGGCATGCTTCCTTTATCCATCCCACTCTTTCTCTATATCTCTCTTCCCTTCCTTCTCTCTCTCTCTCACTCTCACACTAGCTTCGCTGCCTTTTTCTATCTTCAATTTTTTGAACCTATCAAAGGATGAGGGACGAAGCGACTGAGGCGGACAGGGGACAAAGCGGCTTGCTGAAAAACGAGTGTTCTGGCGCGAAGTGAACTGCAGTTGCTCTCGTGCTTCAATCTCTTTCTCTCTCTCTTTCTCTCTCTTTCTCTCTGTCTCTCTGTCTCTCTCTGTCTATCCTCTCACTCTGTCTCTTTCTCTCTACTCTACATCCTCTCTCTCTCTCTCGTCTTGTCTAGTAACGACTGCAGTCAAAAGGTGAAGCATATGAGAGGCGTTGATCACTCGAGGAAATAGCCCGGGAACGGAGACAAAAGCAAGACGCGGCTTTCAGTGGTTGAACGATGAAAAAATGACCTGTCATTGTGGTGTGGGACGCGACATAAAATAATAGTAGGAGGTGCATTGTCGGCTGGGAAAGCAAAGGGGGAGGGTGGCGAGTGGATTTAGAGCCAGGAGACATGTGTCGTGGAGGAGGAAGAGAAGCTCTGCTCTGCCCTGCGGTGATAGATGCTGCGGCCACAGAGAAAGCCTCTTGGTCTCCACAATCACAACGCTCTCTCTCTCCTCTCTCCTCTCTCTCTCTCCCTCTCTCTCTCTCCGGGACGTTCGCTTAGGCTACTACATGCATTGCTAACTCGTCGAGAGGAGACTCTGCTCAGTTGATAACACATCCTCCTGCTTATCCACACAGAGAGACTTTCCTCCCTTGAGCACTACTGAACAAGATCAGGAAGTTTTCCTTTACAATGGCTTGTAAGCAAGCTAGCGATACCAGTACGAAACGTATCTGGGGCTACACACAACTCAGTCAGTCCATGTCATTTTGAATAAGCCCACGGGTGTTTCTGTCTATTACGGGAGTTGCAGCTAATGACCGGGCGGGATCATGTTGTGTGGTGGAAAGAACGAATTCGGTAGGAACCATGGAGGCCTCTCACTAGTCGACCCTCTTCGCCTTGTCTTCCCTTCCATGTCTTACTCTATCTTTCTTCTTCTCTCTCTCTGTCTCTCACTCTACTTCATGCTATTTCCCTCCCCATCTCCTCGCATGGGCTTCTAACATATTTCCAACGTCGGTAATCAGTCATCGTCGCAATCTCTGGGTGCGCCTCTCATTCGCATCTTTAGGGTCTGAGCTTCTTTCCCTCCCCCTCTGGCGACGCGGCAACTCAACCGACCAGTGTCTTCCTCTGTCTTCCACTCTCAACCTGCACCTCTCTCCCTCTCTCTCTCTCCTTTCCTCTTCTGGTTCTCTTCCTTCCCTTTTCGACTATCCATCTTCACCCGCTTCATCGTTCTCGGGGAGCATGCCTTGACATGGACCGCCCAGTCTAAATAGAGACGCCACGACAACGGACAGGGAGGATTGTCGGTTACAATCAGTACGCCCCCTCGCGGCTCATCCATGCCCTTAGGAATGCTACCAGAACACCCTCTCTTCATAGGATGGTGTCAGCAAAACACATTCTCTCTCTCTCTCTCTCTCTCTCTCTCTTTATAAGAAGTTGTGACATAAAATGATAAAATGCAGAACAAGGCTCTACAACCTTGCGCATTACGTAATTGTGAGAATCAATTGAGAGATTAAAAGAGAGAGAGAGTATGAGACAGGGACAATGGACAGATGAGGAGGCTGCTGCTCATAAAGAAGTGTCTAAAAGCACGCGTTGTGGAGGGTCGGCCAAGCATCTGAGGAGAGGAACAGAGGGAAGAGAGGTGGACAAGGAAGGGAGCAGGAGAGAGAGAGGAAACGAGGACATCAAAGGGACCACAGCAGCACTCGTACCAAGAGAGAGAGAGGAGAGTAATGGAGAGACGGCAGAGAAAGAGAGAAGATAACAAACGAAGAGAAAAGTAAGTACTTGGCAGACGGTGGTGGTGGTCATGAAACGGGTGGAGTGGGCGGCTGCTGCTTCTGCTCGTATGATGGAAGTTGTACGGGATGAGAAGAGAATGAGTGATCCGAACACACGACATAATATGGAGAAGAATGCGAGACGGCACACCACGCATGGAGAAGAGAAAGCAAGGCAGTCGGAGAAACCACAAGCAGCAGGAAAGGAGAAAGCACATTCCATATTAAAGGTATAATCGGTGAAGAATGACGCTGAATAAGGAAGCATGGGGCGACTCTGCCCAACTCGGTCTTCTTCTACCATTACGACACATCTCATACAAGGCGGGTTATAATGGAAGAAAAAGACGCTGATGCATCACGAGAGATCTCGGCTTATGAGTCCATTCGTTATGAGGGTTACTGCCATCTCCTTTTCTGGCGATAACCACACTCTCTCACTAATGCATCTCCAATTGGAGTATACGGTACTTCACACGCCTTCAATGAGTCTCAAATATCCTCTTCTTTCGCACACATATTGTACAATATGTTTCGTGAGAACTTGTCTACGGTAGAGGAGTGAGGTGTGCATTTCAAATTTGGAGATGAGAAATGCGGAACAAAGACGATTCCTTCTACGGATTCTAGGTATTCTGAGTTGCGCGCTGCAGCGGGGCAATGACACAGAAATTAGACGAAAAGAACAAGTAATTTAGCAAGCGAGTCCCATGGATAAGAAGTACACGCGAAGATGAAATGACAGAGATGGAGATGGGTGAGCACAAGGAGGAAGGAACGCGGCCAGAAGAAGAGAGAGGGAAGGAGTGAGAGAGGGGAAGGGAGAGAGAGAAGGAGACAGAGGGAGACAGAGAGAGAAAGAATGAGGGAGAGAGGGAGAGAGGAGAATGTAAGAGAAAAGGTGTGAGAGAGAGGAGAGAACAAGAGAAAAGAGAGATGTAAAAACTACTGGAATGGAAGGGAGTTAAATAGAGAAAGAGAGAAAGGGCCAAAGAGCAGAGAGAGAGAGAGACATCGAGAGTGAAAAAGGGCGAGAACGAGAGATAGAAGAAAGAGAGTTGAATAGGCGCTATGAGATAGAAGAGATAGTAAGAATGAAGGGTGCGAGCTTAAAAGGAAGGAATGCGACAGATGCCTTACGAAAAGGATCGACTCAAAATTGTTCAGCGCCGGCGACATGGTTGCTAGCCTCTTTTAGGCAATGAGGGTTAAGGAATGAAGAGAGAGAGAGAGAAAAGAGAGAGAGATAGAAGAGAGAGAGAGAAGAGAGCGAAAGAGACGAGAGAGAGAGAGAGAGAGAGAGAGAGAGAGAGAGAAGAGAGACAAACCATGTGGTAAACAATAGGTAAGCCCCAACAAGTCCGGTTCAGTTCACAAACAATCCTTAAGACAACCATGAATTCTTTTAAAATTATTTTGATAATTTCACGTATGTAATCGAGAAATTTTTTGCCCCTTAATCTTTGAAGGAATTAGTAATACTAAATTGGCTTCAATATACGTAAATATAATTCTACGGCAGAAATTTTCGAAGTTAACCTTGATTTCATCTTTATGCTTTAGAAATAAACTTCGAAACCAAGAAATCCTAAACTGCAGAGCAGTAGTACTCGAATTGCGAGATGACGTCATCTTATTTTTTTTCGAAGTTTGAAGATAGAACTGGCCGACTCACTCTCAAGAAGGCCAAGGGTGGAAGCCCATTTCGTCTAATCAAATTCTGATCGTCTTCGGCAGCCACGGAATGGAAAAGACAGTGAGTGGAAACAAGGGACAATTCGAGCAAGAGACTTAAGAAGTAGTCAAGGAAGGGCCGTCTCTTACAGCGGGCGAATCGGTAGAGTGGAGGAAGAGAAGGGAAGGAGTCGCACTTCCGACCGGGAGTGGTGGCCAATGGGTGAGGATTGTGGCAGAGGGTGGAAATAGAATAGCCATCTCTTCCGAAGAGGCTCAAGATGAGTAAAACTTGAGCGAAGAATCTCAGGTCAGCCATTTCATTCGAGCATATATTAAGATTCGAAGGCTCTGGATGTAGGAATGACTGGCCGACTCCGACTGGGTTCGAGCTGTGCCAGCGAAGGGAGAGCGAGGAGGCCACTCGATTGAGCCAACAAGCCTCTTCCTGTACGGGCTGCCATGTGAGCCGACCGAATATGCCCTCCCTCTGCCCTCCCTCACTTCCACTTCTCATTCTCTGTTTGAGCATCTCTGATGCTGAGACTGATGCCCTCTGAGGTAATGCCGTGTTTCTGCTTTGTGTCATGGCTGCCCTCTCCCCGGTGACATTTAACTCTCTCTCTCTCTCTCTCTCTCTCTCTCTCTCTCTCTCTCTGAACATTCTGAAAGAGGAAATCGAGCAGAAGAAGCTTCACATGGCCATTGTCAAACAAATTGTGTGAAAAAGGTGAGAGAAGGCTCATCTTCGTGGAAATGTATCATTCATCAGTTCAAGCTGATAGAGAAAGCCTGAGGAGGCAGAGCGTAGAGAGGAGGGAAAAGTATATGAAGAAGAAGAAGTCAAGACATGGCCGACCCTCTCGAATTTCACTACTGCCGGCGGTGTCAGCCTCGTCTTCTCCCATTTGCCATCCAGGCCATTCGCACATTCTTTCTCGAGACTGCAACACGACAATTCTCTTGGTATTCAGCATACTTTCTGAAAAAAAATACACTCTTTGATAGGTTGTACAATTCAAAATGATTTCTACCTTCCATTTCCGCCTATATTTCTATATTTCTTGCATTTTGATCTCTTCATCACTGAATTAAAAAGAATAGCTCGCTCACCCATGATCACAGAAAGATCTCAGGATGGAGATATTGGGAAACTCGAAAGAACATGAAATAGAGAGAGAGGGAGAGATTGGAGGAAGACCAGGGCGGGAGTAGTGGTGACTCGGAAGGAGCAGCTCTGAGCAATCGGGCCATGCCAGATGTCGATACTGCTTGCCCCCCTGATGGAGCTACCGTCTCCGGAGCAGCGTGACCAGTCTGCAAATAGAAGCCAGAACATCCTCGAGCATCACGACGGTAATCGATTTGAGCGTCACCGATGGTGATGTAAATTCCATGAATATAATAAATTCACTTTTCTGGAAATATTTTTCGTAAACTGGCATAGTTGTCGTCCGTAACTCAAGTCATCTTCAGAGATACTATTCTAGACAGAAGGTGGTGAATTAAAGCAGCATTGTCAGAAGGTACATGTATTCTTGTGCGAGAAACAGTGAACATTCTGGTAGCGTGAAGGATTTTTTTCGTACCTGTTCTATGCTTATTTTCCTTCCAAGCAGTTTCTTCAAAAAATTTAGTTTTAATTGTTGTTGTTTAATTATTAGTTGGCCTTTGAACAAAGAGCCGTTTATATATGAACTCCTTACTTAATTATTTGGAAATTAATTTTTGTTAGGCAATAGTTTATCTGCTTGCAGTCCGCGTCGTTCTTCCGTCCGTTCTCTCCGAGCACTCCCACTCCGACTGCAGTGACCGCTCCTTGAAAAGGCGATTCCGAACGAATTTTAGCGAAGCGCAATCTGCGCTTCTTGAAGAAGCATTTCAGGTATGTAAATACAATTGTGATTTCACCGTTTACTTGTTTACTCAGCGTTTTCTTCGATGAATTTGAGCGAGCTTGAATATGAATATGGAACACTATGTATATACAAATATATATATTTTTTGCATATACAATTTCAAAATTGTAACCCCCTCATTTGAACGAAAATGTCACACTTGCTAACTAAGGGCAATCAGCATCATGAGCTCCTTTTCGATTTGCATCTCATGCTGTCTATGCGATAATTCACTCTATTCTTGACTGAAAGCACGCGTAATTTCGCTTCTTGTCATAACACGTCCATTTGCTATGCTTTCTTGTTTGATTAATATCAACTTGTCAGACGGGAAAATATTACGGATAACAAGAAAATGGAGTATATTTATATCTGAGATGAATACCTTTGCACACAAAATTAAATAGAATGACAGATTTAGTGGTCATGTGGCGTCAAAATATTTATATTCAATGATGTAGTAAATTATTATAGTTTTATTTAGGAATCGCATTATCCTGATCAGCAGACGAAGCGCAGCATGGCCGCTTCTCTTTCCATTCCCGAGGACAGAATAACGGTAAGTCAGAAGAATATGAACCTGTGTAATTGCTTAATTGTTATCACATTACATTGTGCGAGAATTCCTGATATTCCGCCATCTGATCATCTGTTTCGGAAGTGCTTTTGATTCGATCATCGGCTGGCAACAGCTATCGATGTCCGGATAATAGCGTCTTGATGGGAAGAGTAGGCGGCTGTAAATGCCATGTGCAACCATCACGCAGAGGACGAGACAGAGATATCCAGAGGCTTACGGTGGGTTCTCGGTATCCACCAGTGAGAGAGGAGAGAGAGTGAGAGAGAGAGCGAGAGAATGAGAGAGAGAGAGAGAGTAGAAGAAAATCAGCCATGTGTTGCCCAGTGAAGCGGCCTTTTCGCATTCAAGTGATTGATCACTCTCGAGACAGAGCCTCGGTTGCGAGGCGCTTCCTTTTCCAATTCATTTTCATTCTAAAATTGTAAACGACAGTCAAAGAAAATACAATTTCTGCAATTATTAATACTACTTAATTAGTAATTAATATATGCATGCTTTCAGGTGTGGTTCCAGAATCGCCGAGCAAAGTGGCGACGGAAAGAAGTGCGAGAGCGAGAGAAAACGCAGCGCTCCTCTGCCACTTCCGCCCACTCTGAGACTGTCTTCCACGGAGACAACCATCTGCACTGTCCCCCTCCACTACTGCTTCCTCCACCTCCTCCCCTTCAGAATAACCTCTCTCCATCTCTGCACTTTCCTCCCAATATGTACATGCCCTTTTCTCCAGACTCCTCTCTCTTCTTCCAGTCTCCCCTTTCCTTCGACATTCACGGTCGGTCTAGTTGTGCACAAGAAACAACCGATTGCCATCAACTCTATCATAGCGGTAGCTCTGAAGGAAAATAATAATGATAGCATATTCTTCTGGATTTTCTACATATATGAGTCGCCATTTCTTTCAGCTAAACTAAAACCGGATGGTTGCTTGTATAATAAGAGGTAAAAAGACAAATATTTCAAAGACCCAGATTCATTAAAGTTACAGGTAATATTTGAGATAATTCGCAATGACACAATGAACAGTATATTATTATTACCACAGTCAATGCAATTTGTCAAAAAGACCGCAAGCACTCACCCATCTACCAGTATTCAAATAAGCAGTTCCTAAGCAAAATTAGGTGATAACTGTTTTTTTCTAATATTAATCTCGCATAAAATGATGAAAATGCTATAAGATTTAAATTTATTCTGCTAAAGGAAGACTATTTCTTCTTGAATTATTAGCAATAGTTCAGTAAGATCGTGATCCCAAAGAAGAATGAATTATTCCGAATGGCAGCGGTCATGCAAAAAGCGTATTTTGAGCCCGTGTGAGGTTTAAGTTTGTATGACGGTAGAAAGAGATGAGATGACAATTCGATTTGATCACAATATTGGTTTCGTATTTTTGGCGCGTATTACGAATGGCAATGGGGAGATGCTAGTGTTTGGCAATATCATTGATGTCTTCGACTCGGTCGATGGTCTTGATTGAGCTGGTGATATCCGGACTCGTGCAAGAGGGACTCTCCACTGTGATGAGTGGCTGGTCGGTGATTCGCGTGGCGCAATGGTTGTTGGCTGTCGTGTCGCCGCCTGCTAGCGAAGTGCTCGTGTGGGTCGCGCCATCCGGTCGCTCCCTCCCACCGCTCGCATTCAACTCTCCCATCGGCACTCCCAACTTGCCATGCTTCCCGCTGTGCTTCCCTCTTCCATCGGGCACGTACGTCCGCTCCGTCTCAAAGTGTTCCCGTCGATGTTTTCTAAAGTGTCACACGCCTTTCTCTCAGAGCCACTCACTATAAATAGTCTTGAAATGTTACTTTAAATATCATGACTTTTTTGTTCCTTAAATGTTGCCGTACATTGAAAACTAACGTAAAGAGATTGAAGGGAATTTTCGAGAACTGCCTCCGGACGGCATTCTGGATTTCGCTGTTAAGGAAGCAATAGAGGACGGCAATGAAGATTCCCTGCAACCATTCGAGCATGATCGGCATTTTCTTTATTTTTTTAAAAGAAAAATTGACGAGATGATATTGAAGATGCCTGGGAATGCTGAAGAATAGCCGATCCGAGCATGTAAGCACCATTACGGACATCGGGTTCATAGAATAACGGAATGTTAGAGACGCCGAGCAGCGGAACCAGAAGCATCGTCGCCTTGATCGTTCGCCTCAAACAATCATTTCTTTCTTTTGTTTACAATTACGAGAATATTGATCGTTCTATTCGACGTAACCATTAAATCATTAATTGAAATTGAAAGAAAAAAACCGATTACCAAATTTTTTTCGATTCAGCGCTGTTTTCGTTTCGTAGCTTCTTGACTAAGATCACGACGATCGCGAGAAGAAACATCAGATTTAGCTGAAACGTGAGAGAGGAGTAGTTGATGAGTCAGCTTAGATTGCTATCTACGCTATGATTAATTAATTAGCATGCAATTCTAAGATCAACTTCTTTTCGTGAAAACTGTCGAGGACTGACAACGAGTGCGAATCCCATGGTGCCAGCAAGAATCCAGAGATGATTGCCAGTCGCATAGGGCAGCCAGCAGAAGGCATCAGGCTTCTCTCGCTCATTCATCTCGTGCACCACCGTCCACGACATGACCACCACCAGAGGGACTCCTGCGAAGAGTCCAAGATGAATAGAGAGGAAAGTTGCTGCGAATATTTTACTTAATGATAAAGCAGTTATATTTTAGTGCTTCATTTCCTTATTTTGTTGTGGAATGGGAAGAAAGGTTTCTAATTTTTTTAACGCTGATAAAAATTTCTGATGCTGATTTGTGTGTTTTTTACTGAGTTTATTGAATATTGTATGATTTTATATTGGATAATTTATTTGAGCAACAGATTTTTTTTTATTTTGGATATTATATTGGATACAAGAATGATCCCTTCTTCTCTTCATACATTTAACATCGCAAGCCGTCGCCGATTCATCCAGAACAGAAAAAAAGAAAGAGAGAGAGAGAGAGAGCCGCATGTGGCTCATCGCGAAAAATTGCCTTTTCGGGACACTCCCAAGAGACCAACAAAATCGGATGCTCGCTCTTTCTTTATCTGCCTTCTCGGCTCCTGCTCTCTCGCGTCTCCATGCTCTCTCGCCTCCTCTCTACCTTGCTGCTTCCTCTTATCTCTATTGCTCTCTCGAATCGTCGTTCATCGTGCACACTATATATGGACGCAGTTTCATTTGGCGCCCCGAGACCTTATATGACGCTCTTTCTCTCTATGCTAAAAGAACTTTACTCTTCCAGGAGTCAGAGATATCACGTGGCTCGATTTTAAGGGCATATAAATGTAAGGAAAAGAACCATTATTTTTCCAAATGTGCCTTTTTGTTCTTGAAAGTCGGAACAATGGCTGTTGAAATGAATACGTTCTTGCCGTTGCGCATTAGAGCAATGAACAAAGACTGAGAATTAAGTACCGTCTTTTTCTGGATGGCACTTTCATGATGAAGGCTATATACGGCTCGGAAGAGAAGAAAAAGTAGGAGAGAGCGGCTTAGAAGAAGCCATAGTTGCTTGTGCTAATGGGTTGGCTTTCCCGTCAGAAAAGAAGGAAGCAGAAAGGAAGTTGGCGCTTATGAGCTTGTTCCATGCCAAAACATTACGTTAACACTCGAGGAGAGCTGACGAATTCAGAAAGAGAGAAAGAGACAGTGAGTGTGAGAGAGAGAGAGAGAGATGTGCATTTCCGTTGGTCGTTGAACGGAATTACATTTTGTTCCAACCCATTCCATTAAGGAAATCACGCTGACACAACAACAGTGTAAAAACGGAAGTGGACACGTACCCCATCCAGCCAGCAGATACATGACGTAGGGCATGTCGGAGTGGCGCATGGCGAAGACAGTGAAGCGGCTGTAGAGGTAGACGCCCTCGATGAGCATCCACATCACAGACGCAACCTTTTTCAGCACAGTTTATTGGAGGAAGATTTGTAAATAAGCACAATTCACATCAAACTATTCACAACTTACTTGAAAATAGATGAGAAACCACAGAATGGTCTTGCACAGCCAGTCCTGCAATAATTAAGTTAATTGACTATTTGCGGTTTCATTCACTTCTTGTATTCATGGGTTAAGCTATGGAAATATCAGCATCCATTTTTTCGTATCTGTATCAAATATCACATAAATGCTTGGCTTTTTCATTAAAAAAGTCTTGTTTCCGGTTACAGAAATACATACACGATATTTTTTGGAAGGTTTGAGGGAAAAGCGACAGGTATGTTTTACAATTTACATTTTAATCCTCAACGTGAAAAAGCAAACTAACATAGGTCCTGATTGGAGTTGGAAGAAAGCTCGTGCAGTCTTCAAAAAGATTCGATGACTGCACGACCGTCCAGACGGCGAGGACGGAGAAGCGAAAGACGAAAGCCAGGGCGAGGTTCTTGTGAATGGCAAGTCGACGGCATTGGATGGAATCGAATACGGAGAAGAGAACGATGGCCACGACGAGAAGGGCGACCGAGATGATCGAGAGAGTCAGCGTCACCGAGATCACCATGTCGCGTGTCAGGTCCGGACACTTCAAAGGTCATGGTCTTTGGCAGAGACTAAGCACTGTGGATTACCGTGGCGACTACACTGATCCGATCACAAAATCTACTTCTCATTCATCTCTTCTGTTCTAATCGCATAATTTGCCTCCTTCTCAACTCAAAGAAGACGGGTTATTCTAGACTGAAAGAGGCAAAACATTTGAGGTGTGAAAGAGTGGCAAAGCGATGGAGGGAGAGAGAGGAAGAGTGAGATAGAGTGAGAGAGAGGAAGAGTGAGAGAAAGAGAAAGAGTGAAAGGAAGAGTGAGAGAAGAGACTGACCGAGTGACAGTACCCAACAATGCAGTGTCGGAAGTCATCTACAACAGCGATGCACTGGTTGTAGTTCGGGCTGTCCCACTCTCCATTCACTCCACACTGTCGATGTGCCAGATATGTCTCTGCAATAAAGAAACACGGTTGTTTGAAAAAAAGATATAATTCGTGGAAAAGCAAATTTAAGAACAGAAAGGAAAACTATTTTGCAGAAGGCCGCTAATTTCCTGTTTGCGAGTGCAATCACATGTGAAGGCCACTTTTCTTCCATGCGGAAGTGTGTATAAATATGAAGCGGAATTTCCGGTAAGTTCAGTGGGCTTCCATGACTTTTTTCATGCATTACTTGTACACTACTCATGAGCAGCACAAGAAAGTCAATATATAGTAAATATAACTTACGCTTGATTCGATCGCAACCATCCACAGACTGGCAGTAGGCGAAGGGGCACTCCCTCTCCACCACCTGGCCATAGTCGGCCTCTTGCCAGCAGACGGATCGGTCAAAGTGAGCTTCGCAGCCGCTGCAAGAATTTTCGGCTGTATTCGTGTAACTCGAAAAGCATTATTCAATTAAGACCTTTTCGTTTGCATCAACAAAGAAGGAAACACTCAATCACTTTTTAATTGTCATAGCCCATACTGAGCATCCGAGAATGTCTTACGTCTCGCTATCCCAAATAATCTCCCTCATCAGCCCACAAAAAAAGGATAGCAATAGCCTAATTGCGACTCGTATATTTTGGTTGTGCGCAGTCAAAGCTCAAATGTATAAGCAATGCGGGAGCGAGCATTGAGAGTCTGCCGCTCTCTCAATCTCTCTCTCTCTCTCCTCTCTCTCTTTCTCTCTCTTTCTTTCTTAACTTTCTTTCTCTTTCTCTCTCTTTCTCTTGTTTACCGCAGCCATTTCCGGGCAGAACATCTTCAACCACCTCAATAATGCATTGTTATGTCTCTGACTTTCTCTAGTTGCCTGGCACAATGCTTCAAAGTCGTCTTTCTTTGTAATGCCACAGCACTCTCGGCAATTTCATTCCCTGTCCGGCTCTAGCTTGACCTCCAGAATAGTGACATATAAAAAGGGAGTAAATTACATACATCCAGACATAATTATTTCCAGTCACAACTTGTTGCGTAGGCGTAGAGATGCAAAGTAAAGAAAAGAGCTTTTCAGTGAGAGAGAGAGAGAGAAGAGATGCAGAGTAAACAAAGAGAGCGCCATTGTAAACAGGCTGGTTAGAGGGCGTGTTGTTGCCGTTTTGGAGTGTGGTAGAAAGAAAGTTATAAATAGCGATAAATACGCGTAAGCCTCTCGATCCTTAGCAAAGCCGTTTGCACCGGCACTCTGTAAAGTGATACGTCTACGAATAACAACCAGAAAATGAGATGGATCTCGGATGCCAAACATGTGCAATAAAAATATTCATGAAATATCATTAAGACTGTGCACCAATCTTTCATAAGATGGTAGGAAACAAACAAATGAGCAGAAGAGTGGTCCTCGAGCGTGTTTTCGACCAAGAGCTGCCCCTCAGTGAGGGAGCGATTCCGAAGCAGAAGAGCCGCGCACTTCTCCAGCTCGGATGACATCGTTAGCCCGAGAGAGGCAGGCCCCGTCCACTTTCCCCTCTGCCACTCACTCTCTTCCTGGAAACTAGGCGAGATCTAAGGGTTCGTGAAAGACGAGAAAAGAACGCAAATTGCACGCGTACACGCATTATTTTGTGGGGTGTTTTTTTAGCCAGAATTTTTGTTCATAAGAGGACTGAAATTGAAGCGAAGAAATATTACAGCACAAAATTTGGTCTGGAAATTTGAGCGCAGAGTTGTTTTGCGCAAGTAAAGTTAATGATGTATAGAAGAAAATTGCATGTCTTAGTGAATAGGCAGAAGTTGGAGCTTTGCTTCGCTGTTCTTCATGCTTAGACATGTATTCTTGAAGGGGCGAGAATGAAGAAGAAAAAGAGAGGGCGAAGAGAAGATTGCGAGCTTAATAGAACATGGCGAGAGAAGGAGTCCGTGCTCTGCTCCTGCTGCGGTCGCCTTCACTACTGCCATCCAGCCATTCTCGTCATGTTTGGTCGACGAGAGGTGAATACAGAGAGTGAGAGAGAGAGAGGAAGAGATAGACAGAGAGAGAATGAGAGGGAGGGGAGTGAGAGAGAGAGAGAGTGAGAGAGAGAGGCAGATAGAAAGAGAGGGAGAGAGAGAATGAGATAGAGAGACAAATGGTCATGAGCAAGTTGTCAGAAAGCAGCCACGAGGACACGGCACAATCACATTCGTGGCTTCTCAGCAGAAATGATTATGTGAGGGGCATTCTAAATGTGAAAGTGATACAGAGAACGAGGCAGAAATAGAGAGAAAACGAGGGAGATAGAGCTAGTAAGAGACTGAGGGATTAACAGGCTGAAGGAAAAAAAATTATGAGCACGAAAGAAAACGGAATACGTTATAGGTTCTTTCCGAGAAGAAGACGAGGAAAAAATAACTTTTCTCTCGACACGTACGTGGGGGAGGGAGGACATAGTTGAGGCAGTTAGAGCGAGCCATCTTCAGGAATGAATGGACGCGTCCTCTAATGGCACTTTCCCGTTTCCGCACGATCGCTCTTACTCTAAACTTTGGTCTTCTTCTTTTTCTTCTTACTACTAATTGTCAACCCATCTATTCTTCTCCACACCACTTTTTCTTTCTGCCTCAACCTAGAAGCGGCTTCTGGATCTCTCAGACAACTCAGAAATCCCTTTCGCATCTCGAATCTTCCTTCTTTGTCAACTGGTCTAGCCTAACGAGCTGAACAATCAGATGACACTACCATCCACTCTCTCGTTCTGTTTCACTTCGACATTGGAAGGCAGAGTCGAGCAGTGTTGTTGCTAAGCTTTCTTCACCATCACTCTCTATCACTTCTCTCTCCCTCTCTCTCTCTTTCCATGTCTGTCCTTCCATCTTTCTCATGCTATCTCAGACATCTCTAACTTCTCTGCGCTTCTAGCGTAGACATTCCGGGTGCGCGATGCTAGTGGAGCGTCTGCTGTGGGAAAAAAGCATCATTTCTCGACGTAATTCCGCAGAGTATGCATTGTTCTCTCTTCGTTCTTCTCTTGCTTTTCTCTCTTTCCTCATTCTATCTCCCTTTTCTTCATCTCGTTCTTCTTTCGAATTCGATCTGAAACGCACGACTTCTCCACGACTACTGACTGGGCAATTAAATGGCCTCTCATGGTATTTCTGGAATGACATGGGATTAGAAGGCGAAACAGTAGCGAGAGGGAAACGAGGAAGTGCCACTCGGCAAGCCAAGAGCCATGGAAGGACGGGGGAAAACAACACACACACTTGATCGAGGGCGAGTGGCCTCCTCAAGAACGAATCCACTCAAAACGAGTAGGGGAGAGAGAGAGAGATGCAAAATAGACGTTCGTGCCACAATAATCGCTCTCTCTCTCTCTCTCTCTTTGGCTTTTGAGAACAAAGGGCTGCTGGATTGGCAGAGAATATGAGGGTGCAGAGGGAGCATAGGCCAATTTTATCCCTTCAAAGATGGGAGGAGAGAGGGAGTCGAGGGGGGGGGGGGGGTGGTGGCTAAGACGGAGGCACGGGGAGACCGATAGTGTCGCATCAATTTCGCAGAGTCGGATTAAGTAAGTGAGGATGAAGTAGCACTGGCCTCTGCCGCAAGACGTGCATGTAAGCCCCCTTCGAGGGGACCGGCCAGTGCAGGAGATGCACACTCAAAGTGCCAGAAGTGTAGCCAAGAGTTCACCTTCTCTCTCTTTCTCTTATTCTCTCTCTCTCTTTCCCTTATTCTCTCTCTCTCTCTTTCTCTTATTCTCTCTCTCTCGCTCTCTCCCTCTCATTCTCTCTCTCTCGTTGCATATTCCGTGCAACTCGCGTTCCCCGTCTCCTCCTCCTGTCTTCGAATGCAGCATGCAACTGCTTCTGCTTAAAGCCTCAACGTGCTCCTGGCACATGCCTCGAAGGCACTTCGCCGCTCCTCCGGAAGCGCCGAAAAAAGTCTCAACCGCTCCACCGATCCATCTTTAGAATCCGGCGATCTATGCGAGAAAGGGAGAAGGAGATGAGACCGGAATACGGATGGAGAGTTATATTATTGAGGAGAGACACAGAGAGAAATAAAGAAAGAAAGAAAGAGATAGAGCGAGCGAGAGAGAAAGAGAGAGAGAGAGAGAGAGAGAGAGAGAGAGAGAGAAAGGGCCGGAGAGAGATAGAGAAGATGGAAGTAGAGAGCATTCGAATACTTTATATGTGTCTTGGCGGATTATCCATCATCTACGTGAGTGCTCACTCTCAAGGTGGATACATAAAACTTCAACGAGCAAAGATGATATTCGTGATTATAAATCTTTCCGCGATGTCTTCAGACAGCCTCAAGTCACAGTGTTCACTCATTTAGAGAGATCTCTCAAACAATTTTTCGTGTTGACTACCAGTGTGATAGATGCTCACGAATATCTTGCGAGTACGGACACCGAAATAAGGACTCAATGGTCGGTTGGCTTGGCGCGCGATGTCTCCGTTGGGAGGTAAATAAATGTACGACCGAGGGCAGCTTCTGGACGGAATTGGTGCTGTCGCGTACGCGCGAAGAAAGACGATGGAGGATGAGGGAGCAGAGAGAGAGTGATAAGAGGAAGAGAGACAAAGAGGAAAAGAGAAAGAGAGCAGACAAATATAAGAGGAAGAGAGACAAAGAGGAAAAGAGAGGGTGCAGAGAATGATAAGAGGATGAGAGACAAAGAGGAAAAGAGAAATATCAAGAATGTATGAAGCAACCCTGGATGAGCGTCCCTTGGGAGCAACTTCGACGGGATCGAAAACTAGGCATTGAACAGGCAATCCGAGGAGGTCTCGAGCGGAGCTCGGGCAAATGGAGTGGGCGGCTCTCTCTGCTCTCGCCCACTCCACTCCCAGCTACTCTATCATTCATCAAGGAGAGCTTCATCGCTGAAAAAAGACAAG
Source organism: Allodiplogaster sudhausi (assembly GCA_945643635.1). NCBI lineage: Eukaryota > Metazoa > Nematoda > Chromadorea > Rhabditida > Diplogasteridae > Allodiplogaster > Allodiplogaster sudhausi. The sequence goes on from CALZFC010000009.1 coordinate 2,045,046, forward strand.
TGAACTCCTACTTTAGAGAGCTTTCTTCGCCCCGCCCACATCTCAAAACACTTCAAAATAAAGAGAAATAAATATAGAAACCACAATAAGACTGCTCACAGAGAATTAGACGATGTCACCCTTAACCTGCGATGCCAGAACAGCTAAATTGATCAAAAACATAGTGTGAAATTTTGTAGTATTTTTTTTAGGAACGTCGAAGAAATTGATACAAAAAGATATGCAACCATATGTAGGCTTGTTATTCTAGCAAAAAGACGTATAATTTGTGAGACGTTTTTTTTTTCAAAGCACGAACGAACAAACAGCTTTCGCAACGTGTCATTAATAAAACTTCTCCCCCAGCCTTGACTTCCGGTATCTCTTTCTATTTTTAAAGGAGGAGAGGAGAAAAGGTGCGGATTTGTCACTAAATGAGAGTGGCGGAAGTGTGCGGTGCGAGAGCAGTTTGACGTGTGTTCGGGTGTCCGTCTTTGTCAGCTCGACTAAGTCGGTAATTGCTGGCCGCGCGCGCCCTCCAAATTGCACCCGGTAATTGCGGAATGCCAGAGAGGGCGACGAAGGACTCTCGGTCTGTCCGCATGAAGTTGAGAGATCAGAAAAGTGTTGAGGGGTGGAGGCCCATGAAACAACTGCCATGGGGCCAGCTGCTGCTGCTCGAGACCTCTTATCAAACGTACTCTGCACTCTCGAAGATACACAAGATGCTTCTTCTCTCGCTGAGATCACTGCTAACCGCCAAGTCGTGGGGATCAGAAGATCCTTCTGATTAGGATCATAATTAAGGCATCTGTGTGATTTGAGTCTAGTCATCTCTCGGGCATTCATGACTGGAGTGGGCTGGGGGGTGTGTGATATATCGGATGTGATTATACAGAGAGAGAGAGAGAGAGAGAGTGAGTGAGTGAGAGAGACAAAGAGAGAGAAACAAAGAAAGAAAAAAATATCTTTCCATGGCTGCCCTTCCCTCCTTCCTCGTCCCTCAGGGCGAGTCGAACGACCGAGTGAAGCGCTGCCTTTGTCAACACAATAAGTGTACGCGTCAAATTGAGTTAGAAGACCCTCGCGGACTAGTTGAGGAGATGGCCGAGAGGAGAGGAAGGGAGATGAGGCTTCTCTTGTCTCAGATACACGACGAAAAGATATATGTGAAACACAGACAGATTGAGGGTGGCGTGGGTGACTGACTACAGTCTCCTTCGCAGAGTTAACGGTGAACAGGCGTGGCACAAAGATTATCGGTCGGAGCAAGCAAAGAGGTATATGACCTGTGAAATTCGATAGCACGAAGAAAACATCAACGGAGAGGCACTCAGAACTTCGAAACCACGGGGCTTAGTTAGAGCTGTTCTCGCTGCTCTCGGCCATCGAGTCCATTCTTCTCTTTAACTGCCAACAAAAGAAAAAATGAGGATTTTTTTGATCTATTAAACTGATTTATGGGGAACCTTTGTTGAAATGTTACTGCTCCTTGACAATTGTGCCAGATTGCTTGCATAGAATGCTTGAAACAGAGAAGACACAAGGTTATTAACAGTAGCCAATTTCCCTCGGGAGCCACGTATGTATGTATATCCCTCGGCTTAAGCCGTGACATTTTGAAATGCGAAGCAGCCAAAGAAATGGCGGAAGCAAAAATCGCAGTGGACTAAGGAAGGGTGATGGATGGCGCTGTTGGCCAGCTAATTTAAGCTATTTGTGGAAGTTATATGAAGCAGCGCAGTCTTACTCGCCGACTGCAACCGGCGACTTTTCTCTTTGCCTTTTCACTGTTCCTCTCTCACTCTCCCACTCTCCATTCTCTTTTTCTCTCTTCGTCTCTCTCTCTCTATCTCATTGTACAGCGAACAGAATTCAGGAAAGCCGAGGAAGTGGTGGCCGATGAATAATGGCTGCGGCAGCTTTGCCGCGAGGGAGAGACGGCAGCTCAGTAGAAAAGGGAGCAGCAGCAAGTGCGGAAGTCGGAGGATGAAGAATGAGAGCGAGAAGGAGAAGCCAAGGAGGACGAGGAGGAGGAGGGAGAGTAGGCTGAGGGGGTTGGAGAAAGCAAGTTGTTGTGTTCGGTCACGGTCAGGTTGCATGGTGGAAGGAAGCCGGAGAGAAGCGAAGAAGGATTGTCTGGAAGGGGTCGAGAGGGCATGCCACAGGCTTCCCTTTACGCACGCCAACTCACGCACTCCTTCATGCACGCATCGCGCATTTACTGTCACTATTCAAATGGTTCGTACAATGAAAGCCGCCAGCATGAAAGCGACCATTCACCGAAAAGATAACAGACATGAATGGGAGGAAACATTAGAGCTAAAAGGAGCGGTTGCCTGCAGCACTCCGTGTCCTTTCTCACTTCCCGGACCGAAAGACCCGACAAATCTGAAAGAATTTCGCCTCCTCCTCATTGTATGACGCAATCTATCTCACTTATCCATTTTTCTCTCTCTTGCTTTTTCCCCAGTTCTCCTCTCTCTCTCTCCCTCTTTTCCGCTCTCTTTCACTCTTTCTCTCAGTGTCTATCCGTCTCTGTCTCTGTCTCTCTTCTCCCTGTTCTCTGTCTCTGTCTCTCCCCTCTCTCTATCTCTTTGGTTAAGGCATCGAGAACAGTTGCTAGCCAGTAAGGGGAAGCCACAGCTGCAAGCCAAAAAAAGAGTCGGCTTTTTTCTACTGCTTTGATGAGCACTCTGGATAGCATAACGAGAAGTAGGATGAGCAGGATGCAAGAGCAAAGAACGTCATCCGAAGTAAGTGACAGAGAGAAAAAGGGAAAGAGATAGAGAGAAAGAGAGACAGAGATAGGAGAGAGAGAGAGAAGAGGAGGAGGAGGAGGAGGGAGAGCAAAGAATACTGAAGCTGATCAAGCGTCTTGGTTTCATGATTAAAATTTGCGAGTTTGGTCATGAAAAGAGTGCACAAGGAAGTGCTCAGCCGTTTTCGGCGAGAGTAAGAGATCGAAGTGGCAGCTGACTCTGACTCTCTCTCTCTCTCTCTCTCTCTCTCTCTCTATCTGTCTCTCACTGTCACCCTCTTTCCCTCTCTCTTCTCTCTCCCTCTCTATCGTTCTGCCCCTTTCTTATTCCCTCTCTCCCCTTAGCTTGTGCCTGAAAGAGCTCTCGGCTAAGTCACACGAGCACATCAATCTCTTTTTCATTAGAAGATCCATGAGATGAAACGAGCATCTTAGAGGAGATGACCATTCTAGGCATATCTTGAGGTGGCCGTTCAGTGGCTAACGCTGCGAATTCATAACACATTCCATAATTTGAATTTTTATGATACAAGGGAAGAAAGAGGAAGAGAGAGATTAAGAGAGAGATATATAAAGAGAGAACGAGAGAGAGAGAGAGAGAGAGAGCACGCGAGAGAGACCAGCAGTTACGGTATGCAAGAACCACACGAAAGAAAATTGAAGAAGAAAAAAAATGGTAATGGAATAGAATGGAAAAGATGAAAGTGTAGGGCAGCCCCTGAATTCCTGGGGCTCCTCTTCCTTCCACAGACATCAATTTAAATAGCATTACTGTGCCAGAGTAAATGATGTGCATGGTCACCAGAATGCGATCAGAATGATTCGGACAAGTCCAAGTGCATGGGAGTGGTCAAGTCTATGGCAGAGTCGAATAGAAAGCGTCTAAGAGCATCCGCTTCTTCTTTTCACTTTCTTCTTCTTAACCGTCTCCAGCATCGTCTTTCAAGTCCCGTGGGGAACGATTGCTCATCCAAAGAGAGAAAGAGGGAGAAAAAGAGAGGAGGGAATCAAGATGAGAAAAAAAGTAAGTTCGAAGAGAATAAAAAAAGATAATAGGGAGAGGGGCAGTGTGAGGTAGAGAGGAACGATACAGGTGGAAGATAGAGAGAAGTTCTCGAGGTGTTGAAAGGACCGGGAGGGTCAAGTGTGGAAAAGTGGGGGAGTGACAAATTCGAAGAAATGGCGACTTCATTCTATTTGAGGCACCTTGCTGAAAGGATGTCAGTCTGAATTCGCCGTTTCACAGAGCCATTGGCGACAGCTCCGAATAGAGAAGCAGAGGAAAGGGAGGGCATGTTAGGCTCACTTCACGCCATCCCTTCCTGCCTCTCTCAATCCAGACTCCCCTTCCATCTCGAGAACTTTTGTAATAATTGTTAGAACGATCTACGAACTAAATATGTGATGCCCGCCGTCATGTACTAGAGGCAGATCCAAAGCAGAGAAAAACAACGAATAAAAATAACTGAAGATAGGCTCAAAGCGGCAGGAAACAGAGTGAGAAATGCCGATTATATTGCACGCGTTGCATAGGAACTTAGCAGTCAGTCTGCAGAATCACGAAGTGAACCCCATGGGCCTAAATCGTTTAATCAGCCTCGTCAATCAAGCAAAGTTGGGTGGTTGGGCCTTGTCTTGGCTAAAAAGGAACGAGGAGTGCAAGAGGACTTCGATGTGCAGCCTCCCACTCCATTCACACCTATCCTTGTAAACATCAATCCTTCTTGGCCTTTTCAGTCATGCATGCATTCTAAAATGGGCAGCCATGGCGACTTCGTGGAGCCACCACGCGCCTTGTCTGTGGCTTGACAATCCGAAAATCGTTGTGTTGCTTTGTATTTATGCTCACTACCAGCCGAGAAGAAAGAGAAAAGAGAGAAAGCGAAGAAAACCATGCATGCAACGACAATCTCAGTACCAAACTACGACCAATTGTGGCAAAGGAGAGTACCGTAGGGGAGAATTGAGTATAACAGAAACAAGTTCAGCTGATATCATTGGTGTACGAGCCCTTAATAAGTACAACATTTCTCATGCACAATCTAACAATACTTCATAACTATACTCAATAATACTACATTTACTCATAGGAGTGTTCACTAAACAATCTACAATTGCATTATCAAGTACATGAAAATGTCCTATGGGAGAGAGGGAGAGAGAGAGAGGGAGAGAGAGAAGAGAGAATTGAGGAGATGATAACAGGAAATAGACGAAAGCAGAAGCATGAACAGTGTCAATAGAAGTAAGTGAATTTCTCGCAAGTGTTTCTTAGTTCTCCTTGATGTTGTAGGTGCTCTGGACGATTCCACCGGGTCCAGCGAGAGTGGTCGATCCCATGAGGTATTCGTCCACTTGGCGTGCAGCTTGGCGTCCTTCGTGAATGGCCCACACAACCAGGGACTGGCCACGGCGGCAGTCGCCCGCAGCGAACACCTCAAGCAATCATGAATTCATGAAACAATGTCATATTCAATCTACTAGTATTCATAGCAAATACTGCATCAGTTTTGTGCAGTTCACATAAGGAAGTCGTACCCTGGCCAGAGAAGAGTTGTAGCTGTCCTGGCCGGTCATGATGTTGGAGCGAGGATCAGTCTTTAGGCCGAGCTGTTGGATCACATTCTGAAAGAATCTTCAGGAAACAAGGCCGAGAGAAATACGGAGAGGGAACCTTCTCAGGGCCAACGAATCCCATAGCGAGGATGCACAGGTCACACTCGTATGTCTTGAGTGATCCCGGCTTCTCAATCAGCTTCCACGCTCCCTGAAATAAGTATTCATATGTTTTCTTAGCAACTTGAAAAGATGAAGAAGAACATATCAAATAAGAAGGAGCTGCCAACCTTTTCATCCTTCTCCCACTCCACTTCGACAGTCTCCACACCCGTGAGCACCTTGATTCCGGCAGCATTCGTTGTCGTGAGGAATCGCTCAAGTAAATCCACTGCATTCAGTGTAAAGAGGCGTTTCAAAAAAGAGGATCAGATAAATAACCCTTCACATCAAAAAATAAAGAAAGTTGACTAGCTTTTGGTAAAGGACTGCCAATATTAGTGAATAGACTATCGAGATACCTTGGTAGAGATCGAATAGGTGCGAGGGTCGGATCCAGTCTTGGCGACGGCCTCTTCGTGACCGTAGTCAGTGCGGAAGATGAGCGGCCACTCGGGCCACGGGTTCTCAGGCTTGCGCTCTTCCGTTGGCATCGGCAGAATCTCGAAGGCGATCACAGACTTGGCTCCCTGTTAACCCGACGGACTTTTTTTCATCAAGAGCAACTCTTGATGAAAAGTGACTGACGAGTCGATTGGAGGTGCCGATGCAGTCGGTGGCCGTGTCGCCACCGCCCAGAATGATCACTCGCTTATCCTTCGCATCCAGGCCCTCCCACGGTTCCTGCAGAAGAACAAGGTCATAAATCCCATCAAGTATACGAAAGTTGCTTGAGACGAAAGGACTGACGAACATTGTCTCCTGCTCGTCTCTTCTGCGACTTCTCCAGAAACTCCATGGCAAAGCATACGCCCTTTGCATCTCTTCCCTCCACAGGGAGATCGCGGGCAGTCGTCGAACCGGTGCACACAACAATCGCGTCGTTGTCCTGCATTTGAGAAAGTCTTATTTTCTTACCAGACCGATTTGCAGATAGACTACATTTGACAGCTGAGAGAATGTAGGTACCTTGAGGAGAAAGTCGGCTGGGACATCCTTGCCGATCTCGGTGTTTACTAGGAAGCGGACGCCTTCTTCCTCGAGCAGCTTCACTCGCCGATCCACGACGTACTTGTCCAGTTTCATGGTGGGAATGCCGTAGCGGAGGAGTCCGCCAACCCTGTTCTTCCTCTCGTACACAACCACCGTGTGGCCGACTTTGACGAGCTGCGCAGCTGCTGCCAGGCCTGCAAGGTATCAGGATTGGTTCAACAACTGATACGCAGGACAGCGCGGGAAGAAAGAGAGAGAGAGAGAGAGAGAGAGAGAGGGTGGAGAGGGGAGAGGGGAGAGAGAAGAGAGAGAGAGACGCTCGTACCGGATGGGCCTGAGCCAATGATGGCGATTCTCTTTCCGGTGTTCTCAACCGGCTTCTGCGCCACGATCCATCCCTTCAGGAAGGCGTAGTCGATGATGGCACACTCGATCGACTTGATCGTCACTGCAGGAGAGCCGATGCCGAGGCAGCACGCACCCTACAAGCAGTTGTCATTTACTTCATAGCAGCTACAGTATACAAATATGTATAAGACTAATAACTTTTATCTATATCAAATATGTATGAATTCCCAAAATTGTCTCGAACTGTTGACCTCGCAAGGCGCAGGGCATACACGTCCGGTGAACTCGGGGAAGTTGTTGGTCTGGAGGAGCTGCTCAAGTGCCTGTCGCCAGTTCTTGCGGTAGACGTAGTCATTCCACTTGGGGATGATGTTGCCGAGAGGGCAGCCAGTGTTGCCCTGGCAGAAGGGCACTCCGCAGTCCATGCAACGAGCCGCCTGCTCGCGGATGTTCGAGCGGATCGCTTCGAAGTCGTACACCTTAGCGATTCGTTTGTTGATAAAACACATGTATAGCAGAAGTAGACAACAACAACAAAAAACCTCATCCCAATCCTTAAGTCGCTCCTCTGCAGGACGGTAGATCTTCTTCTGGCGGCTGTAGAGGACGAACCCACTGCAAGAGAGATTAGGCCAGTTAGTGAATGTATGCGGACAAAGGAAACAACAGACCGAAGTTTGTCGAGAGGCTCCTCCTTCTTTTGCAGATGAGCAGGCACTCCAATGCTCTCAATGTCCACAGCAGCCGCCTTCGGCTCGAAGGGAACGACCTGAGCAAGGAGAGCGAGAGAGAGATAGGAGAATGAGAGAGAGATGGAGAGAGATTGAGAGATAGAGAGAGAAACATTGAGAGAGAGAGGAGAGAGGAAAGAGAGAGCATAAGAGAGCAAGAGAGAGAGAAAGAGAGAGAGAGAGAGAGAAAGAGAGAGAAAAGAGAGAGAGAGAGAGAGAGAGAGAGAAACCTTGATATCATCGTCCTCGCCGGCCGAGCTGGCTCCATCATTGCTTCTCTCTGCGATAGCCTCTTCTTCCTCCTCATTCGCCTCCTGGACGTCTTCTTCGAACTCGAATCCTTGGTAGTCTACTGGGCGGAGCGATTTCGAGTACTTTCGCTGGCGCCTCTGGCTTGCCTAAATCACACACAATACAGTGGCATGATTCTCGAAACAGATGGAAGCTTGTCATCGTCAAGACTTCTGTGCAATTGAGAGAAATCACAATCACGACTAGGCACGAGCATAACGTTCATCTCTCATAGAATACCTGAGGGACCGACAAGGATGTGGCAGGATCATTTGGCTGAAATGTTTTTTTTTTCATTAAACAAGCAACCTTTGCCCCAATAAAGATCCAACATTTTTAAATGCAACATTTGAGAACAGATAAGTAAGGGAAAGTGACACAAAAAAAATTTGTGAATGCAATATTTGCGAACAGATAAGTATGGGAATGTAAAAATTTCTAGTAGTAACAGAAAGAGAAGGAGTTGGTAAATGCCGTTTTGGTAAGTGAAGCCAGGGTTGCACCTCACCAATAGTCCCATTCAACTAATATTTAAGGATTCTGGGGAAAGAAGAGGTGTGAAGTGAAATAAAATGCTGAAAAATATTCACTGGTGGGAGTAAGAAAATGGACAGAGAGAAAGAGCTTTGAGACACTTGCATCTGAAAACACTGATTTGTGTGTACATACACTGAGCCTGCGGCGACCGACAGAGGAGACTCGCGTTGACTTGGTGTCCTGCACGGTGATCTGCATGTCCATGGAGAGGGCTCGATTACGGGAACGAGTGTCATCAAGGAGAGCCTGCAAGAGAGGGTGGCCCCTCCATGGCCAGCCACTTCCACTCCATGCACACAAACAAGGCATGCTCTGTGAAAGATTACATATGCTAGGAAGGTTCTACGAGCAGAAGAATTCACTCTTCCCATGCAAATAGGAATCGCATGCAAATGAACTCAAAGTAAACATGCACTAACTATTCGATATAATACTAGACTTGCGATCATATCTGAAATCAATACTACAATCTCTATTTATAAAAACAAGAGAACTTGTTGAAAACCAAGAAAATCGACGACTCAAAAGAATAGGCAATTCACATGTTTTTCTACCTGGTTCATGGCCTCAAGCTCCTTCTTCTCCTCTTCCTTCTTCTCCAGCTCAGCCTTGCTCTCGGCCAGAACTCTCTTGTAGTCTTTCGGGAAGATCTTGATCAGTTTGCAGTGTTCGCCCTGCCAGTTCTCCAGAATCCTCTTGCCCATTTCGGAACCGGTCAGCTGAACAATAAAGATTATACTCGCAAAATTCAGAGAAAACAAAGTTTTGAGATGACAAATCGGATTTAATCAAACCTGAATGAACTCCTCGATCTTGTGCTTCACCAGAATTAGATCCTCCTCAGTCGGCTCGTCCAGATCGATTGTCGCCATGTTGATGTGCTTCGTCGTGTTCTCATCTCTGCAAAAGATATGCACTGCAAGTTAAGTACGTCGTTCGTAAATATGGACGAGAGAGACTGCAGAGAGAGAGACTGCCAGAGAGAGAGAGAGAGAGAGAGAGAGAGAGAGAGAGAGAAAGAGAGGAGAGAGAGAGAGAGGAGAGAGAGATTAGAGAGAGAGGAGAGAGAGGGATGGAGGGAGGGAGGGAGAGCAGAGAGAGAGAGAGAGAGAGAGAGAGAGAGAGAGAGAGAGAGAGAGAGATAGGGTAAGGAGGGGAGAGGGAGGGTAAGGAGAACAGCGAGAGAAACTAGAGAGAGAACAAGAGAGAGAGAGAGAGAGAGAGAGAGAGAGAGAGAGAGAGAGAATAAAAGAGAGAGAGAGAACAAAAGAGAAAGAAAGAGAACAAAAGAGAGAGAGAGAACAAGAAAGAGAGAGAGAGAGAACAAAAGAGAGAGAGAGAGAGAGAGAGAGAGAGAGAGAGAAGACGAGCCTGCGGAAAATGTATGCGATTCCTCCACTCATGGCAGCAGCGAAATTGCGTCCGATGGAGCCGAGGATGACAACGGATCCTCCAGTCATGTACTCGCAGCCGTGATCTCCCACTCCCTCCACCACTGCGTGCACCCCCGAGTTACGCACAGCGAATCGTTCTCCAGCCATTCCACGGAAGAAAGCCTCACCTAAATTACATACGTGCTCTTTGAACCTTTGAATCCGCTATTCCAGTGCATGAACTAATTAAATGCTGCCGTTCCAGGCATTAGGAATTGAATTCGTACATTTTCGTCCCTCATTCCTTACCCGCTGTAGCGCCGTAGAGCGCAACATTGCCAATGACAGAGTTCTCCTCGGAAGGGAAGGCAGCGTTCTTGGGAGGGAAGATGACAATGCGGCCACCGGAGAGACACTGCAAGAAGGATAATTCTTTCTCGTACTAATCCCATAATCCATCCTCGCTGAATACCAACATTGTCTTCTCTCTTTCATGTTCACACTTTCCGCGTACCTTGCCGACGTAGTCGTTGGCATCTCCTTCGAGGGTGACACTGACACCGCGAGCCAGGAAGGCACAGAAGGACTGGCCAGCATGGCCATGCAGGCCGATCGAGATGGAGGACGCTGGCTTGGCAGAGAGGCCCGCCTCGTCGTAGCGAATTGAGATCTCAAGAAGGAAAGATGCCATGTTAAACTAGCCATCACAAATCTTCTCCGGATGCCTACCTCATAGCTGATGCGAGCACCGAAGGCGCGGTCGAGATTTGTAATCCTCTTGTCCTCGATCTTGACATGGGCGCCAGCCTCTGAGAAGGCCGGCTCAATCAGAGGCAGCAGCTCAGACTCGAGGGCACCGAAGACGATATTCTGCAAAGGCAATTGTTACAATATACATATGTACATAGTAACCCTATACATTTTAAGCTGAATAGTTTGATAAAATGAAAAGATGTTAAGGAATGAAAAAGTTGACCTGCTTGACGGTGCCTCCCTCGGTTGACACATTCGGGAAGAGATGAGCGACATTCGTGAGGATCGATCCGAATTCGAGCATCGTCGCCTTTTTGTTCACCGGATTCGGAGATGCGTAGAGGAGGTCCGTACGGCCAACGGCCTCCGACAGCTTGCGCAGTCCCAGCTTCGAGAGGAAGTAACGAACCTGGAAGAAGAGCAAGTACAAGGGAATCTCACAGTGCCTCAGGATACCTCTTCAGCCACCATGAACATGTAGTTGACGACGTGCTCTGCTTTTCCCTCGAACTTGGCACGCAGCACAGGGTCCTAAAACAGACAGCGACTACTGGATATGCTGGTGAGACGAGACAACGGCTACCTGAGTGGCGACTCCGACGGGGCAAGTGTTCAGATGGCACTTGCGCATCATGGTGCAGCCAAGGACGATGAGGGGAGCAGTCGACATGCCGAACTCATCTGCGCCCAGCAGAGCGGCGATCATCACATCGCGGCCTCAACCAAGTCATTTGTCATATTAAAAAAAAAGAAGAAATAGAAGGACTCAAATCAATAAACACACCAGTTCGGATCTGTCCATCTGCCTGGACGACGACTCGAGATCGGAGATTGTTCATTGTGAGCACCTGATGCGTCTCTGCGACTCCGAGCTCCCATGGCAGACCGGCGTGTTTGATGCCAGTCCAGCTGAGATTGAAGAACTTTCTAATCTAGAAACAGCAACTCGCAAACAAGTAAGCAAAAGCTGACCTGGACGCGCCTGTTCCTCCGTCGTGGCCTGAGATCGTGAGATGGTCGGCGTTTCCCTTCACAACACCCGAGGCGATGATGCCCACTCCGGCTTCAGAGACAAGTTTCACCGAGACGCGTGCCCTCGGATTCGCGCACTTCAGGTCGTAGATCAACTAGAAAGAATCAACCGTAAAATTCCACGATCGTCTATGCAAGTGATCCAGAAACCTGTGCAAGATCCTCGATAGAGTAGATGTCGTGATGGGGAGGCGGCGAGATCAGACCGACACCGGGAGTCGACTTGCGTGTGTCGGCAATGTCCTTCGTGACTTTGTGACCAGGCAGTTCTCCTCCCTCGCCAGGCTTGGCTCCTGTAGTAGTAGCAATTGTAATAGAACTGTGATGCTCTCACTCTGCACTGCTCCAACCTTGCGCCATCTTGATCTGCAGCTCATCGGCATTGGCGAGATAGGCGGAAGTAACACCGAAGCGAGCAGACGCGACCTGCTTGATGGCGGATCGGATGTTGTTCATCGGGTCCTGCTCCTTGGCGTATCTCTCCGGCTTCTCTCCTCCCTCTCCCGTGTTCGACTTGGCTCCGATTCGATTCATCGCAATGGCGAGCGTGGTGTGCGCCTCCCACGAGATCGATCCGAAGGACATTGCACCTGAACAGCATCTTCTTTTCTTCTTCAATGTTCAGCAACCGTTCGAATAACAAGGATGACAACTGACCAGTCACAAATCGCTTGACAATCTCGGAAGCCGGTTCGACTTCTTCGATCGGAATCTGGATCTTGCTGCTTGTTTTGATCTCGAGCTGGCCACGGAGAGAGCACCATCGCTGTGCCAGATTCGACGCCTGCGAGTACTCTTGGAAGGTCTTCGCGTCGTTGAGGCGAGTCGCTTTCTGAAGATGTGCAAAGAGTAAGCGAGAGTGCCATCGTGTACTTTGACCCCACTCACCTGGAGCTTTGCAATGGCATTCGGCTCGTTGATGTGCTTCTCCCCTCCTGCTCGCCAGTGGAAAGTTCCCGTGCTGATCAGCGTGCGGCTGTCTCCTGCAATATTACTTGAATATGAGAAAAAAGACAACGAGAAAACGTTGAGAAGAGCAATTAATTGTATAGGAAAAGAAAGTTGTGATAGACAGAAAGAGAGAGAGAGAGAGAGAGAGAGAGAGAGAGAGAGAGAGAAAGAGCGGGAGAGAGAGAAAGAGAGAGAGAAAGATAGAGTGAGAGAGGAGAGGGTGAAGGGGAACGAGAGCGGAAGAGAGAGGAAAGCGGCAGAGAGGGAGAGAGGAGAGAGAGAGGAGGGAGAGAAAGAGACAGAAGATACCGTAGATGTGCTCGTTTTCATCCTGGCTGGGGTAGGCATGACGATGTCGCTTCAGGGCTTCTGCCGCAAGCACCTTAAACTTGGTTATTGGAGAAATGATATTTCGAAAGGGCATATATTTATAATTGTATCTCCCACCTCAAAAGTGGCTCCTCCGAGTCGCGAAACAGTGTTTTTGAAGCACATGTCGACAACTTCCTGCGAGAGACCGACCACTTCGAAGATTTGTGCATGCTACAAGAGAATGAGTGTGGATCAAGTAAACGACTTCATCTGAGGAGATGACTACCTTGTAGCTGTGCAGCGTGCTGATGCCCATCTTGGCCATGACCTTGAAGATGCCTCTTTCCACTCCCTGGCGGTAGCCATGGAATACCTGCAAGTATACATTTGTCGTACACTTTATTGTCCTAGTGTATCTTATTGAATGACGTGGTCACACATAGTTTTTTTTATAAGCCTGCTGAACAAGAGGGTTTTGTTCTCGGATATTTTGTCTTGCGGAAAACGTCCACTACCCTCGCGAGAGGCAATGCTCTCATTAGCATGAGCGAGTAAACTCATCATCTTGTCAAAAACGAAACTTGAGTGTCTCACATCATGACTTCCTTTCTTGTTTTTTGCCCAAATGAGTCAATTATCTATCGGGTATCAAAATGTTCTCATCCCGGACGACGAACAAAGACTGCATGACTAAACTCATATAGCTAAAGCACTTCCGTCACTTCCGTGCTAGGAAAATGAATTGGAATCTACAAAATTACGCTGTTTGGTTAGTGTCCAATATCCGACTTGTCCTTGGAAACGGATCTCATGGTAATTTAACAGGGACGGCATATATACAATTTTTGCACTAAAAAGACATAGCGTAAAACGTTCTTTTTTAATCGTCTAAACTCTCTCTATGTTACACAATGATGTGGAGATGATGCCAAAGTAAGTTCAGAGACATCGTGGGCGTGAAGAAGAAGAGATCGGGGCCAAGAGAGCACGCGAAGAGTCGGGGGAGGAGTAGGGGCGTGGCTTACCAAGTCATCGTTGAGTTCCTTCTCGATGAGGCCGAGCTGCCTTAGACGGGCGCATGTCTCGAAGACCATGTACGGGCAGATCGCGTCGGCTCCGAAGCCAAGCAGCACGCACATGTCGTGCACCACTCGCGGCTCGCCAGACTCCACCACGATCGCCACCTGCAAACACGAGCGCCGTCGTCCTTGCAGTTAGCCCCCTTTCTCTTCTTTTAGTCATTTAGCTGGCCTAGACAATGAAGAAGAAGAAAAACGAATACTTATGAAGAAGTCCTTATCCGATTCGTGGAAAATGACTACTCAACAAAGCCCTTATGTAGAATGCGTCATATACTCTTGAACAGATGAGTGCAGTTTTCCACAAAAACACTGTAGCCACTTGAACCTTTTGTCATGTACAATCGTTATGTATCTCATGCTGTATTCTTCATTATATCGATACAGCCAGTTTCCAGAAAAAAATTTATAAGAGATATGGGCGGAGCCCACAAATGGATCGAGTAGAGAGAGAGAGAGAGACAGAGAGAGAGACAGAGGGAGGGAGGGTGAGAAAGAGAGAGAGAGAGAGAGAGAGAGAGATAATTATATTGTGAGAGTTGGGGAGGGAGGAGTAAATTGGGATGCCAGTTCGAGGGATACCTTCATGCGAAGACGATGGCGAATGAGGCACTGATGGACAGCGCCGACAGCGAGCAGCGACGGGATCGGCACATTCTTGCGGTCGGTGGAGCGGTCGGAGAGGATGATGATCTGGTAGCCATCAAGGGCAGCCGTGCACGCCTCGCAGCACACTCGATCCAGGCCGGGCATCAGGCCTGCAAGCATTCAACTTTCGTCATTCACAATTCAATCGGATGTAACACTTCGAGAGCTTCATCTCATCTCTTCTTTGCCCTCTCCCCATTACTCAGGGGAAACTTTGTTATTTTGCTCGGAGCACAGGCCGATTTGTTGTGTGGGCGAGTGAGTCAAATTGAATCTACCCTGCTCAGATCACCCTATAAATGGAGTGGACAGAGAGAGAGAGAGAGAGAGAGAGAGACGGGCAGTCTGATTGCTCTCAGTTCAAGAATTTGACTTCAAAACAACTCTTACTGCCTGGAGGTCATCAAAGGAAGAAATCTTTTGGAATCGATTGCGCCGCACTAAATGTATTTTGAAAAATATGCAAACCAGAAAACATTGATACCAGTTGCGCTTATCGCCAACGCTACAAGTTCACCCCGTCCTGCAAAGGCATGTACGACAGGAAGCTGTTCACTCCGTCGACACAGCCGCTTCTCTCTAACCTTTCACTCCGTATCGTTGAGGGAACGTGATGTCGATGACCTTCGTACGCCAACCCTTGTAATGCGTACGCTTCATCACCTGCAACAGTCTCGGTGTCTTGCTTATTGTTCAATCCCGAGAATAAAGAGATATTTTATAGCGGGCAGGCAGACCTCAAGATCGACAAGGCTGAGGACCGGCTGCTCAAGGATGAGTCGACGTTCCTGCTCCTTCTCCGGCTCAAGGATGTTCGACTCCGGGCCAACTGGGCAGCGGAGAGACATGACGATCTGCTCTCGGAACGGGTCAATCGGCGGATTTGTTACCTTAAACAGTCAGGTATTCACATTCCATCCATTCCTGTGCATAGTTTGTTTCTAATGAAACATCTGTCTTCACGCAGCTTTGCCTTTTGTAGATGAAGAAGTCTTTTTTTCGCCAGTGTAGTAATAAATATAATCTGATGGAATTTCAAAGTAGGGGTATACTGGTAACCAGCTATAAAGGGGTCTACTAATTAATAGTTAAAAAAAAGTCCTTGTTGCTATTCTATGATCGCTGAAACAGGAATCGAATGACAGATTAAAAGACCTGATGAGTAGTACATTGCATAGCACCCTTAAGTCTCTAAGATTCCCCCCCCCCACACAAGTGACGTCATCTTTACGAAAAGTTGCGTCTTAGACCAAATTGGCCATTAACAGTTAGCCATTGCAGCTGCTAACACAGTGGAGTGACTCCTCTTTCCTCGGAAACGAACCTAATAAGTGCATCTCCATAGGCGGTCTAGCTGCAAACTCATTGCCCCCATACTCTGTGGTAATGGTCTGGCCAGTGTTCCAGGCAAGCTCCCCCCATACGGAAGACCAACGAGGAAGCGGCTTTCCGCCTTTCAATTGCATTTATTTCTTTCATTGTGAGCATACATGTTGCTCCTTATCTAAGATGGAAAACAGCTATCGAGACGGCCAAAGACTAGATCTACGTCATTAGGGACATAGTTTTGCTAGGGCATTCCTCTTTGCGCTAAATTAGCCCCAAGAAAAAAGAAATTCAAGCAATCAATTGGGTTCCTTTAGGCAGCTGAAAATGTGGACTGAAATTAGGGGGTATGTACCTGTGCGAACAGCTGCTGGAAGTAGGCGAAGAGGAGGGGCGAGTAGTCGGAGAGGCAGGCGAGGGCAGCGTCGTTGCCCATCGAGCCCAGAGCCTCCTTCCTGAAATACAGTCAGTGATGCCTTTCAGAGCACGTCTCACTGCCTTTTGCACTGCAGCAGGTATGGTCATGTTCACTTCCGATTCGAGAGCACTGTCATCATTTCCTCTTTACTATTCAGGGGGAAGGGATGACGCGATTCTCTTCTCACGTTCGCCGGCTAGTACATTATCCGCGCAGGCATATCTTCTCACGAATGCCTCTCCTACGGTTCAATTTGGAATTCATCTTGGAAATTTTCAGCCAATTTTACTTTGCGTTGCTACACGACGAATTCTTGCCTTAAAATATCTTAATGCGAAAGTGGGTGGATTCTTTAAGCGACGGCTCTAAACGGAGACGCGACAGCGTAGTAAAAAGTCATGGATGAAACGGAACGTAGGCTTGAGAGCCAGAGAGAGAGAGAGAGAAAGAGAGGAGAGAGAAAGAGAGATAGAGAGAAAAAATATCAGTGGGAATTTGCAAGCCGCTGTTCATTCAAAACAAGCTATGTAGATGCTCGAATATTCCGCGCAGATGTGGCAGCTACTACAAGATTCTGCCATTTCTTATAGGTTATTTGTCTGGTTAGAGATGGCATTAGATGCTCGAATGTTGTTGAAATGCTTGCAAGTGAACTGAGTGCCAGGACTAACTTGTCTCGGATCATGGGGACGATGAGGAGAGAGAACGTGTCATGTGTGTATGCAAACATGGGCAGACGTCGGTCAGAGTCCAGATGGCAGTCCTTGTCTCCCTTTCGACTCTCGAGCAGGCTGAGTTGCTCCAATCGTTGCTTGATTAGGAACTCATTCGTCACTGCTCCGTGCGACAGCTGAAACGACAACATACTTCTATCATACATCATACATCACGTGATCATCCCTCTATTTTCAAAAGTCGCTACTCTTTTAACAGGTATGATGTACATATATCTTCTTGATTATCATTAGCCAAACATTCTTCTTGTACGTCACGATGAATCGCATTCGTTGCGTACTCAGCTAGTGCTTACGTATTTTTCCAAATAGGATAGCAAACTACTGTCCTAGCAGACGCGCCTCTTTCTCTTCCTAGCCAACATGTGCAGCCCTTTTGTGAACGAGGGACCTCTTAATTGGGTTTCTTCGCTCAATGGCGTTTCTTCTTCTGTTCATGCATACAAGACACTGGACACGCCTATCCAAGCGTATTAATTAATTCGCCAGGTTTAAGTGTTGACATGGAAAGTGTCTCCGTCTATCCTTATCAAATTTTTTTTAAATTTTATTCCCTTTTATAGAACAACCTGGCGCCTCTGTTTCTCCTTGGGGTGAAATAATGTCTAACCAGTACCAAAAATTGTTCTTTGATAACATGATGAAAACTAGAAAGGCTTTGCATATGCATGTGCACATAGACACACCGCTTGCTTGCATTCGCTTTCCATGGCCTTTCAAAGCAGACGACCCTATAATGCGCAATTTCCCACACGAAATCCGGCGGGGACGTCAAGTCTTTTGTTCTACGACATGCATTGTTGTTAGCAGCACGCAGCTGTAGAGGGAGGTCTGGAGAGGAAGTGGCGAAAGGCGGATGACGAACGGAGAGCGTTCTGTCTGAGGCCGCACTGCCTGGCTGTAAGCAGCAACTTCCTGCTTCTTTTCTAATAGTACACCGATTACTTTCTCTGCACTTCTTAGGCCATCATTTCATGTCGCCATGAAAAGGGTGATGAATGGACATGTGATGGACTTTTCGGTCAGATCAGCAAACTTCCCCTTCGGTGTGTTCGTACATCTCTCACATCTCTCGGATGTTCAGGACGTGGTCGGTTAGGGGAGGCTGTGAGGGAGACGAAAGCATGCAATACACGCCTGTGGCTAAAGCCATGTGAAATGGCAATGGAAGATGCAGTTGGGATGACAAGACGGAAGCAACCTTGACGAGGTCTGCCACCACCGCTATCTCTTTCCGGGCAAAGGGCCAATTCACATTCCTGATGACTATGGCCGTCGTCCGAGAAATGCTCCTTGACATTTCTCCGACGCTTCACACAAATGCTCTCTCATCACTCTTCTCTTTCTCCTCGTTGCACTCGCTCATTTTCCTGATCTCTCCCTCAACTGCCCTTTTAACCTCTTCTAAGACGCGTCCTCACATCTTTCACACCACATGTCATTACCCGAAACCCATCTCAGAAAACTGACGTTTAACCAAAAAAGTGCCCTTTGCACTTCGAAGTGCTAATCATACTTTTTATGAGCAAGCCCATTTATTCCTGCGAAATCGGAGGAATAAAATGTGTTTGTTTCATCCCGGAGGGAAATTGCCGAATAAGAAGGGCCCGCCCAGTACGCAGTTAGTCGGCCTGTTCCCCGACTCGATCCGCTTCCGTCTATTCCCTAGCCTCTCCATGTGCTGGGCCGAACATCTCAACCATTCTATTACGCTCATTTTGTCTCGAGATTCTCACAGGGAACGTCTTGTAAATTCGATGATGCTCTGCTATTGCGTGCTGAGATCGACGAAGAATGGAGACGCTAATTCCCAACAGACAAAGAGTTATGTACGGTTAGCTGGAGGTTTGTTTTATCTTTTTTTCAAGTAGGGTTTAATTACTTGTTACTCCACTGCCAGTGTACTCTCACAATTCTCTACTTTCCCATACCGAACTAAAAAAGTCTACCCATATGGCAGCGAAAATAGGAAGAAAAAAGATTGTTTATTAGGCGAGTTAATTAGGGTTCCCCAGAACTCTTCCAGTCTTGACTTCCACAGAACGGAAGGCCCTCTCTACGGATACTCTTTCTTTTAGATCTTAATTTTTTGAATAATGTTTTGGAACAGCATCATGTGCCAGCTCTCATATGTATCAAGTTATCTATCGCAACATCAATTTGGGAGGCTCTCAAATTTCTCCTGACGTTTTTTGTTTGCTGTCGACTAAATTTACATGAAGAAATACAGGTGGAAATTGAAGTGAGAGTAAAGTTCGGTGTAATCTATTACATGTTAGGCGACATTCGTTTGCATTGTTTCTGACAGAAGAGAAGTCATAAACTGACGACATCATCCTTTCTCAAAAGTTCAAGATTTAGTCGGCCAGCAGTCAGCTTCTTGTGCGGCCGCGAGTTGGCGATGCGCATCTTGAGATTGTCATCCTCTTCAATCTTCTTCTCGAACGTATCCACAAGAAGCATACGTCCCGGGCGCAGGCGATCCTGAAATTATATATTTATAATTTACAATATTTCTTTTCGTTCTATATCACTTCTCAGTTTCAATCTCACCATGTGAATCAAGTGTCAGCCTTCATCCATCTTTGTCTACTTGCTTATTTTCCGCTATATCCATGTGAAATGCGCGCACTGTAATACTTCTCGGAAACGCCGTGTGATTTTGCGTGTTTGAGATATCCTGTATTGAGAAAAAGCGCCTGTTCTTTCAGGTTCAAGCCTGGTCGCTGGCCGAAGAGAGAACCGAGATGAATGCTCGACTGCTCGCCCTTCTCTCCTTCCTCATCTCCTTCGTTGTCATTGTCCGTTTCCCATACTGTACTACGTACTCTCTGCTAGATTCCTTCGAGATATAAGAGGCTGCAGCGCACACATACTTAATCGTTTTTTTCTGTTGACAGGCTCACAGCTATCCCTACTACGATGTGCCCAGTTCGCTCGAGCAGCCACTAAAGAAGCGTTTCCGAGGGGAGCCGATCCGGTGAGATCTTGATAAACTCAATAATAGCTCATCTGTATTATCCTGGGCTACAGAGCTCTCTCCAATATGGTTGTCTTCTAGATTCGGAAAGCGTGCGCCGCGCGAGCCAATCCGATTCGGTAAGCGGGCATCGCTTGGCGAGTTGGCTGACGAAGAGTTCGTGCTCAACTGAACTCATCCCCATCTCTCATTCTATTCTATTACTCTTCCATTCTACTACTATTATCATTCCAATTGCTAATCTAGAATAATCGAGCGCTGTTCAGAGAAGATATATGAGCTTAAAATCGCACGCTTAATATGATCTCCAATAACTATGCATGAGTCTCGGGCAGAACATCAAATAAAGTTTTCATGTTAGGTAATGGTTTATCGACTCTCCCAACAAAATCTGCTCCCAGAACTCGCTGAAAAGCATAACGAAATGCTTTGGCAGCCAGAATGCAAAGACATTTAGGGATGTGAAGCTATGATGAAGGACAAGCAATTCAAAAGGTAGCCATCGTCTGAGAGGAAAGTAATCTCTCTCTCTCTCTCTCTCTTTCTCTCTCTCCCTCTCTCTCTCTCTCTCTCTTTCTCTCTCTCTCTCTACACGTTGATGCAAATGGAATCTGCGCCGCTTACGCACTTTCATTACCTTCAAGTACCACCTCGTTCGTGTCTTTTCAGCGGAAAGAATGAGAATAAGATGAAAGCACAAATTATTCTCAACGAAGATTATCTCCTTACTGGACCGCCATACAAATCGTTCGTTGTAAGAACCAGCTCATCGCGTCGTGACGAATCTTATTTTTAAGCTATGTATTTTCAAAAGGAAGATATTTTCCTAGTAAACGGCTAAATAGAAAAGGAGATTCAAATTTTCAACAAAAGAAGCGTAATTCGTTGAATCTCTGTCTATTACGATCTAACTTGTCATATGGTACTAATCCTCTTTTCATGTAAATCTTCATTCATCCGACGCCGCCGGAGGATTTGACGAAGTACCGTCGCGATATATTTATTGTGCGATGGAGAAGCCAACGTTTAGTAAGAGAAATGCATAATTCTAGCGAACGCAGACTCCGTTTCTCCCGCCCAAGGCAGCTTCGCCTATCATGAAATAAGCACTGGTAGCTCGGAACTTTTTCCCTCCGGCATCTCTCTCTCTATCCACTACGCAGTATCATGTTTGCACTCTCAGTCTCTTATAAAGTGATGCGCATCCCTTGTTGGGCACTCTGTGCCAGACTCAGGTAACCCACCCGAGAGAAGTGCAGCATTCTTGCGAAAGAAAGAACACGGGTGCTGTTGCTCCGACTCGAACTCCACCTCTTCCGGTTCGCGGCGTCATCCGGAAGGGCAGCACCGGCGAGTAAGCACGCGGTCCTTCATGCCCTTGCTCTCTCAGCTCAGCCGCATTAGAGTTGGCGTGTTCACCCTTCATCGTGCAATGTCCCCTGACTGAGATACGAAACTGGAGAGGAGAGGAGGGGGGGGGGGGTGGGTTCGGTTCGAAGAGAGGTAGAAACTATTTTCCAAGGGATACACCCCGCCCATATCCGCTTCTCGTAATGTTTCTTTTTTCACGCCAAGCTTTCACCTCTTCAACTCGTACTGGCGTGTTCTGTTTTTTGGTCTTTTCGTTCTCTTATCTCCACTGCTACCGCCTCCTTGTCTCCTTCAATTCTTCCTCAGGCGCTCAGTCCAGCTTGAACGGGCGGGAATCAGTTGGGTCTCCTGCTTGTGCAGACTATGGCAGTCGACACGCGCTTCACTTTCTGTCTACTCGTGGTCGGAGCAGCAATCAGCATTGCCTACGGTAGGTATTTCGATCTTTTCCATGGAAAAATTGAAACATTTCGAAATGACTTTCGTTGTAGCCATATATCGGGAAAAATTATTAGGCTGCATCACTTTCGGGCCAACATTTGAAAAATAGAGGAGATCAAACTATACTTGTAGCGCAGAAAGATGATTCTATCCATAACAAACGAAGTGCCCTTGGTGGAACAATGCGCTTCGGCAAGCGGGCAGCTGTTCTCTACAGCCTTAGTGATCAGGTAGAGTTGCTTATATTATCGAATCCAATCGTGTTTAAGATTTACGAATCGTACACTTAAGGATGTCGATGGACTTGATGATGAACAGCTCCTCCGTCAGTCAAGAAGCGCCCTCGGGGGAACGATGCGATTCGGCAAGAGGGCAGTCCTCGCTGCGCTTCCCGCTGTTCGTTTTTCTTCTCTTGATTAATGCCGCTTTCAAGACGAAAGATGAGGATACGATGACAAGATACGAGAAGTAAGAGAGAAAGGGACCGGGAGAACCAAGCGCAAAAAATACAGCCTCAATCAATTTTTTTGTTCTATCAAGAATAAATGTGAAATGTTCGTTCCATATGTCCTGGATCAAAAATGACATTACTCAACGCTGCTTTCTAAGTATCATTATTCAATATATCAGCGAGAAGGGAAAATTGGAGAAAACGAGGGAAAAAACCACAGGGAATGCAAATGAGAGAGCGTGAGCAAAGAGAACGCTCTGCGAAAGGCGAAAGACTGATAAATGGTCACAAAGTTCTCGTCCAGATCTTCTAGGAATCAATCAACCGATTTCATTAAATTAAACTTGTATTCTTTGCAATGTGTCAAAGTTATTAAAAATGATGTCAGGGAGACTCATTCGACGATGAAGGCAGTGCGTGGTATGCGAAGAGAAGTCCACTTGGCACCATGCGATTCGGCCGACGCCGTTGACAGAAGAATAAGAAGCGGAGCCATTAAAGCAAGACGCTTCACCACCCAATCATGTTCACAAGTTTAAATTATGCGATCGACGTCCTTACAAACACCCTATATTCTTGTCATTTCAACAACTCTGCAAGTAAACACAATATTTTGTTACAATCTCGCTGCAGGGGTCACTGGACATGTTCAATTTTGTTGCGAAGTTTACCTAGGCGCTCAAGTACATCAGTACGGTGTATGTGGAGGAGAGCATTAAGCAACACCTTGTGTAAACTAGAGAAGAGATGGCGAGCGAGAGCTGGTAAGAATATAGAGGAACAGGCTGTAATTACATCTCTCATAACCAACTTCTCTGAAACCGAGGGCCTTCTCACGTAATTCTCATCGATGATATCATTTGTATTCGTCTCTCCTAAACATGAAGAATTTCGTTGGCCTTTTCTCGCCATCTCTTTGCTCCATGTACACATTATGCCAAATTACATACTCAAGTTGCCGCAGTATGGCAGTTGTGCTTAGCATGTCAATTTGCTCATTCATCTACGGAACCCCGAAGAAGAACAAAACAAGCGTTTTTTTTTCTCTTCACCAATCTCTAAATAAGTGGAAACTTTGAAGACAATTTACAGCAAGTGCTCTGCAAAAAAGATGTAATATCCTGACCAAAGACTACATAGCACTTTACGATTTGAGGCCACAAAATGACTGGTGCAGCCGGGGGCAGCTTCATTTTGTGTGTTTAGTGATGACAGCAAGGAGACGCCAGATGAGCACCGGCCTTCATCAACATCTTCAAATGGTCAAGAGCTACCGTATACAGTGCTTGCTACATATGCGTGAGAAGTGGGAAGGAGAAGGCAGACGACAAGGCACTCTTCAGCTGGTGTTGATGAAGATGTGATTGGATGCTTGGAATGAGTCACGGAGACATGACCAATCCCCCCCTTTGCTCGGCCTTTCGATCTCGTTGCTCATTGCTCTCGGTAATCGATCCTCCCACTCCTGGGTGGAGCAACGGTGACAGCACTGGAATTGGCCCATTTCTACGAGATGAAGGAAGCTCCTGCAAGGCGTCGACACCCACAAGAGCGTCATCCATTTCCACAGGGCCATTCAACTTATGCAGCTGGATGATATCTCGGTGCAAAAGCATAAATCTATGCAAACAAAGATGAAAGGTTGGGAGAGAGCAAGAGAAGACAGAGAGACAGAGAGAGAGAGAGAGAGAGATAGAGAGCGAGAGAGAGATGGAGGGAGAAAAGCAAAATAAGGAATAGAAATAGCGAGAGAGTTAAATCAGAATTGTAATTATTGCTAATTAGCAATGCCCTACTCAGCAGCGTAACAAAACAGTCCATCTTCCACATCTACACACGAACTGACACTTATAATAGCAATAAAAAAGTGCTGTGCAATTTTCCTTTAATTTCCTGCCCACAATTTCATACATACCCATCAGATCGTTTCGATTGGACCGCAACTCGTAAACATGTAGTTGAAGCCATTCGAAAAATAAATTGCATCAGGTACGTCCCGATTATTCAGCACGGCAGCTGACTGTTCAAAATATCCATCTCATTTCCCGTTCAGCGCGCACTCGACGAATAGTTCACTGCTTCTTGGGAAATGCAAAAGTCGGAAATGCTTTCAACGCCCAACGGCGAGATCGACGACTCCTCAACAACCTTGTAAATCCAGCCTCGCTAGAGTATCCGAGACAAATACTTGGTAATGATACCTATGGAAATAAAGAACGGTGGCTGTTATTATGAGGGTGTATCTGCAAAATAGAGAGCGACAGAGCATCTTTGCCATGATATTATTGTGGCCGCTTCCTCTCATTTCCTCAGACCTCGTACCCCTCTACCATCATGTGTGGTTCAGCTAAGGCATCTCTTCTCAATTCCAAATAGCTGACCGGGGCCATGCAAGTGCGCGGTCGGATGGTATGCAATGGGAGGGAGGTCTTCTCTATCGTCATCGTCTCTCTGTGGAAATGGGCGGGGCGATTGAGTGGTCGTCTCTGGTGGCTGAGGTGGCAGATGCGACTGCCGCATGGCCAGAAGGATCCTCTCCCGTTCACCTTCCACTCGCCTCTTCTTCTTCTCCCGCCTCGCTCGTTGGCACAGCCACCGTTGTGCATTCATTAATAAGCGGCCAGTTCTCTCTAGTCCTCCCAACAATGCTTCGCCTGCCTGCTTTGACAGCCCCAGCGATTTCTTTTGTCGCCTACTAACCGCGCGTAGTCTGGAAACACTCCTTACTAAAACATACACTTGGCCGATGAGCATCTCGTTTCAAAGGCGACAAAAAGTTTAAATTTCATATCCGGCTTTTAAGTGACGCGAGACTCGTTTATGCGGCGTACTATAACGAGCGGAAGGCAAATGAGTAGTCCTGGTTACGCTATTTGCATTTATGTTCCTCTGTTGAAAGATAAATTATCGAAACCGTGTAATTTGGCACTCTCTCGAATGCCGTCCCAGAATCCCTTGGAACGTCAGGTCCGAGGTCACCTGGCACGATTGGTGGGTGGGTGGACTAAAGACAATGTCCGTCTTCGGGAGTTATTGAGCATGAGTGAGTTCTCTGTTGCATTCCATGAATGAGACAATGGCCAAAGAAATCCCTGCCCGGTTCCGCTTCCACCTGCACAATTCAATTCTCCGAGTTCTATGACAATTTCTTCTGGCATTTTCAACAGAGAGTGAGTGAAAGAGAGAAACGGTGTCCTCTCCTGCGTGCCAATTGTATGAGAGAAATGGAGCTTGTAGACAGACGTTGCTGGAGAGGAATGTTATTGTGTTCCGAGAAGGCAAAGCGGTGCGCATTCGTATTCTGCTTCTAGACCTTCGAATCTGTCACTTGTGATATCGCTCTTGTCTTGAATGGGAGGAGCAGAGCCATGTCATTGTCTCGCTCTCCCTCCTCTTCCTCTTACAGAGTCGCCGCAACAGGCAGGCTTGTCCAGTGGTGACTTGAGGATGTCGTCAGCCAGATGCTCGATCACGTCCCTCTTCGTGCTCGTTCTTCTTATGGCGTGCGCACTGCTCGTGTCATGCGCCCCCAACCGTGTTCTCATGCGCTTCGGTAAACGAGATGGCGCCGGCACGGGAGGAGGGCATCTGGCCGAGGTCTACCGAGCCTTCTATCCCAATGACGGCCTCTACTTTGGAGGGTAAGCACACACAATTTCGACTCAGTGACTGGATTCATATCATATTGCATGTTGTTATGGGCGGCTGAAGTTAAACAAACCTTTTCTCCCCAAAACTGAAATGTAGCCGGATTTTAGATGTTTGCTCGAAGAAATAGCGTATTTAATATTTCTCGCAATCTTTGACAAACAAGTCTAAAAGGCGCTCCATGCGCGTCGGCTGCTTCTATGAGTGGCCACTTCTCAAGGATGCCAGAGAAAAGTGTGGGGAAGTTACGGCCGGAAGCTTCAATGAAAGGCGGACTTTGAATAGCGAGCAAAAATGAAGGGAAATAGCGTGGGCCAGACTCAAAACGCGCTTATTTCAATCCGTTTCCAGATGGATTTATATGGCTAGGCGGCATTTCCACAGTTCCGGGATACGAAAGCAGCATTACTTATTAGCTGAGGCAGTCATGCCAAAAGGAGCGCAAGATGAATCGGAGCTATCTCATCCTCTCAAAATGCGTAGCGACTAGAAGAGATGAGGGAACAGAGACTCATCCATCGTGCGGTGACTCTCATCTCGCATCCCTTCCCTTTTGCCTCTTCTGCATGGCCTCTAAGGTTGTCCATTACGGAACCGTCACGTCTAAAACAGCATCCAGCATGGCCGTCGAATAAAAATCAGCTTGCTCCCGCATATCAGAGACGGCACCCCGGGGAGCTTGCAGCCTTTGTTCTCTTCCCGGTTGAAATGAGTGCACATTATGGCTAGGCTAATAATGCTGGAGGACACACGGTTCGAGTGCTTGTGGGTGACATACGAAATGACGACCTCTACGCTATCGTAGAAAATAGGAAAAATGAGAGTTAGTAAATAAAAAAGAGTCCAATTAGAATAGTAACATAAGCCCATCACACACTCTTTAAGGTATGGCGCCGATTCTGGTGAGGTGGAGATGTAGAGCAGAGAGGTCGCCGATCAGGTGTCAGGCCAGAAGTCACTTCCACTTTTTCTCGCTTCGCAACTTTTCGTCATTAGTACAACAAATACTTCTATGTACTTTAACATCATCACGCTATACTCATGTTCTCTCATTTTTGTCATAATCATAACTTGAGAAGGTATGTATGAAGGACTTCCAATTGTGGCTCAAGACACTTGCAAGAGCGAGAATGATGGTATGAAGATGTGTGAAGAGGGTTCTTGACTTGTGCATATGTCATGAGCCCACTACAACAAGCGTGGGTGCACAGAAGGAAGATGTCCATAAAGTATGCAGCCGTAATTAATGCTGAGGAAACAATGCCGTTGGTAGCCTTTCGTGAGAAACTGCCGGGAGGGAGGCAAAGGAAGGAAATGAATTAGCACGACCCAGTCTCGACCACATACCGACATCATGAGATGACGCGTCATTTACAGCCACATCCTAGCTTCAGGCTACATTATTCACTATGGAGCCACAGCAAATTGTCTCTAGTCTTTGTGAACACCGAATGCACATTTCCCTATCGACTGTCGCCTAGCGCGGTGCTCTTCAGATGCTGCGAGCTACCATGATCGATGATGTCCAAAGCCAATATATATTTTCCGCAGGAACCCACTAGTCTACAACGCCACATTTGTATGGAACATAAATAATGATGCAATTTCGCTGTCTGCAAATTGTGAGAACACCTCGCACCCTTCTCAATGTTCATCTAAAAGGAAACTGGTCCGGACCTTCTTGATGACGGACTCGACGGGAAGGTCAATGACGCCGACTTCGGAAGAAAGGTAGAGATGATCATCATTCGTGAGGTAGAAGCGGGCAGGTCGCAGGCCGTTCCTGTCCAGAATGGCACCCACGTAGCGGCCATCGGAGAAAGCGAGCAAAGCTGTAAAGAATCCGCGGTTAGCATTCACGACAGCCTCGCTGATTCTGCGAACCTGGCCCATCCCACGGCTCCATGTTCATGGCCGCCCATCGGTAGAAGTTGCGCTTCTCGGGGGGCATATCGTCGTCTTTCTCCCACGCCTCAGGCACCATTGTCATCGCTGCCTGCAAGTTAGCCAACATATCACAACCTAAATGAATAAATAACATCATCTCGCTTTATCACACTTTGCTACATTATATAGACATCGTTATTCTCTCACCACCTGCGTTAAATAAATGAACGGAATCCGATCGTCTTTGGCAGATTGACAGATATGTGTATGGCAATACCTCAGGAAGTGATCGCTTTCCTGCGCGAACAAGGAATTCGAGTACGTTGTCGAGACAACCAGAATCAGTGTTGCCATCCTCGACCACGGGGTACAGACGGTTGAGGTCATCTCCATACAGCTGCGATGACATGACGCCCTCTCGCGCACGCATCAGATTGATGTTGCCACGCAGCGTGTTGATCTCGCCATTGTGAGCAAGCATCCTGTGAAATGTAATTATAAATACTTGGCCATTTATTTATGAAAAACGTTGTCATTTTAGTTACGGGCTTATTTTTAAGCGAGAAGTATTTTAAAATCATCACAAAACCTGTTGGGCTGCGCGCGATTCCATGAAGGAAAGGTGTTTGTAGAGAAGCGAGAATGCACGAGGGCGATGTGAGTTATGAATTCTTCGTTGTTGAGATCATCGTAGTAGGAGAAGAGTTGGCAGGGAGTGAATTGACCCTCAACGAATATCTCGTTTCAACACCATCCAAACAACTCACTTTCAGCACCACGCAGTGTTTAAAAACCAAAAGACTTGAGATTTTTGAAAAGGTTCATATCAAAAACCGGGAGAGTTCATCCTCTTTTGCACTTAACATGCCTAAATTGGGTGATTTCGATTGGTTTTGTGCACTTTTAAAGAGTATTGCTGTTTTCAATATGTCGGGAGAGTTCTTGACAAAAGTAAGACCAACGTAAACACTGACGCCAGACAATTAAAGTGCAACAACTAATAGTATTAAAATCACTAAAGCAATTGAAAAATATTCATATTAAGGATGCTTCGGATTTCTTAAGGAAACAAAATCGATAGAAACCTTGTAGACGATCGTGGAAGTGGAGAGCGAGCAGATGTAACAAGTGACTTGCTGCTTGGCCATCGACACAAGTGCCTGCTTCCGCAGCAAGTAAACGTTCCGTTCAAAGCGGGCCGGATCCTCTGCCGCATAGTCAGCCGAGACGAATACCTTTAAAATGAATCTATGATAGAAAACATAACAAAAACAAAGGTGAAAGATAACGACAGCAGCAAAATAACTTTTGGAACAAGAATCGCTACAGTTACGTGCTGGGCTGTACATATCCATTTGAAAATTATTTGTAGCACTTGATCGCAGATAGAGTATCATCTCATAGAGCCATATTTTTTTCTCGAAAAATGCACCATGCAGCTCGGTGTAAATAAATTTTTCGGAAAATATTATATTTAAAATTATTATTTTTTGTGACAACATCAAAAGGAACCTGTCGGATGAGTGGTTCAGTCTTCCTCGCCTCCTCGCCAAGACAGCCTCGGTTCGTGGCGAGTTTACGCCATGCAAGCACCCGCAGATGGCAGGCGCGAGAAAGATCAGCGAATGCCTCCTGCAAGCAACAAGTCTTTGTTCTTGCTCCCCACACGTGATGATCTATACTGGTTACCTTCGCCTGTTTGTAGGTGTCGTCACACAGGAAGAGAAGTCCGGTAGCGTACTGGCCGAAGGGGGGTAGATCAATGTCATCCGTTCTAAATGTGGGGAATGCAATGATTAGTCATTTGATGAGTCATAAGGAGATACGGACTTCTTGATATCTTTTCGATAGAAGTCGTCCGGGATGGAAGTCAGAACACCGGCACCGTCGCCAGAGTCATCGCAGCCGCACGCTCCACGATGAGACATCCGCTCCAGCATCACTCGCGCTTCTTTGATTATCTGGAAGATTTGACCGTCATGTTAACTATCCATGGAAGCTACATCTTGTAAACGCATTATCGACCTGGTTTCTTCTTTCCAGTCTGAACTTACTTTATGAGTCGGGATTCCCTTGATGGAAGTGACGAATCCGACACCGCACGCATCCCTCTCCAGATCGCGTCTCCACAGAGTCTTCTCCTCCACTTCGTCGAACTGCTCCTTCGAGAAAATCACCATCGTCGTAGGTTGGGGGTTTCTTCGGTTCCTGAAAAGGCAAAGGTTAGTCTTGGCAACTTGTTGAGAGGGCACACGGTGACTGATATCAAGTATGAAAATAATCAAGCGAACTAAAGCGATGAAGATATATCACTTTCATACAGCGAGGGTCCGAAGTTCATTAGAGAACACTTTGCCCAGCGTCTGTACAGAACCAATTTTTTTATTGCAAGCGTGCAATATTGTTGATCTTTTCGCGCTTACAGCAGGGTTTTTTTCAAGTACAGAATCTGGAAAAATGCATTCAGATTTAGGTACCAGCTAAAATCATGCACGAACGATTGCTACCTGCTTAAATTATATAGATAAAGACTAGATAAAGACTTTCGGATGGTCAATTTCATCAATACCGTCTATTGGCGATTGAAGTGCTTATCTTATGGAAAGTCCCATGAATGTACATGTATACATGTATATATAAATGTACATATAACAATAAGCACAAAAGGACATTGGTCACATGGCCTATGGGAATGCAGCGGCTTGCTTATCACAGGACACCGTGCCTGGTGGCGGGCCATGATTAGATTATATAACCAACTTAACACTCCACACTAATAAGATGAGTGGAGGGTAGGCTAGGCTTTCCCAGGGTGCAAACAAGCCTAGAAACCGGGTTAGGCACGAGGAGATAGCGGAAGGAGAGATCTAGGCGCAGGAAAGAAGATCAGAATGAGATGATCTAACGAATGTCCTTCAGTCAAGAGAAGATGAGAGATATTTGGGAAGGAAAAAAGGATTGAAACGCTGTGCTCCCACGTGCTGTTCGCATGTCTCTCTTGGAAGAATGCGACTGATAGCGAGTGGAGAAGGAAAGGGAGATTGGAGGGGGGGGGGGGGGGGGGGGGGAGGGGGGCAAGCAGTGGCCGTCGCCCCCCATTTGAACAAAGTACATCCTCCGCGTGACCAGTTATGGACAGCGCTTTTTTTCTCTTCTACAGCGTGTGAAGAGCGGCTGCCAGCTACCAATGCACACGGTCAACGTGCAAACTGCCAAGAAGTCATACGCAAAAACAATGAAAGAGGCAGACCAGAAAGCAGCTGCCAAGGCAGACCAGTAAATCCAGGGGGCAGAAGGGACTGCAGGAAGCGTCATTCTTCTGATAAGCGGGAGTCCCGGAGGGTGGAAGAGTCAGTCATGCGAGCAGGGAACAAATGAGCAGGGCAAGACACAACTGGGATTAGATGAGACTGCCACTTCCGATGGCTTGAGATGACGAGAGAGTATGGATACTGCGGAGGGAGGGAGAGAGAGAGAGGCAGAGGGAGAGAAAGAGAGAAAGAGAGAGACCGCAGCAGAGCGGAAGTGGTGAGACATGAACACTGTTTTTAAAAGAAACTACAAAGTAAA
This sequence comes from Allodiplogaster sudhausi, assembly GCA_945643635.1. Classification (NCBI taxonomy): domain Eukaryota; kingdom Metazoa; phylum Nematoda; class Chromadorea; order Rhabditida; family Diplogasteridae; genus Allodiplogaster; species Allodiplogaster sudhausi. The sequence continues at coordinate 2,076,375 of CALZFC010000009.1, forward strand.
GGATAGATTGCAGGGTCTTAGTGGCTAGGCTAACGACAGAGGTAAGGAAGAAATGAAGCAGGAAGATTAGGAGCGCGGAGAAGAATTCTTTAAAAGAGAAGTCTGTAAGACCAAAGTGAGCCGTCTCAGTCTAGCAGAGATGAAAAAAACCGAACTAGAAAATATTTGATGAGCGTGAAAATCAGCGCAGAGGGCGAATATGAAAAAAGAAGAAGAAATGCATTGCTACTCTCTATTCCTGCAACGGCTCAGAGATGATTCCCTGCACCATATTCCGTGATGCTCTAAAAGAGAGAGGGAGAGAGGGAGAGAGCGAACGAGATTGAACTTGCAAGTGAGAGAGAGAGAAAGAGAGAGAGAGAGAGAGAGAGAGAAAACACACACATACGCAAAGACTATGTGAACAGCACTAGTAAGATCTAAGCGAGACACATAAGGGAATGCCATGAGGCGTAAAGCGAATGGAACGAAGAGAGCAAGAGCGAGGGCGAATAAGATATATAGACAGAGGGAGAAAGAGGAGAGCGAAGAAGAGGGAGAGAGCGAACGAGATTGAGCTTGCAAGTAAGAGAAAGAGTGGAGCGAGAGAGGGTGTGAATGACATAGAGCAGTGAAGTCAGTCAGTCCAACGGTGGAGAGATTGAGCAAGAGAGGGAGAGAGAGAGAGAAACTTACAACAGCGAAAGAGAGGGAGAGCGAGAGACTGAAAACAGTGAGAGGGAGAGAGAGAGCGAGAGAGAGAGAGAGAGGCAGTGAAAGCCAAATAGCAGTAAAGCCATGCCGAAGCCCTGACCCTGTTAAATTAAAATGGGTGCACACGAGTGCAGTGTAATTGTTGATGAGGCTGATTTTCGATAGTAGAGATCAAGGGACCCGCCGTTCATACTGTTATCAATAGTCTATTGTGGCAAAAAGAAGGGGACCGCGAAGAGGGAGACAGTTGTGTTGCTCTAAAGGAGTATGAGTAGTATGGAGAGATAAGAGCACGATATGGATGGCGAGAGATGACGGGGTCAAAGAAAGAGAGTTAGAGGAAGAGCGCAAGCAGAAGTGTCGAGAAAAATAAATATGGGAAGGAGAGAACGAGAGAGAGAGAGAGAGAGAGAGAGAGAGAGAGAGAACGAGAGCCAATGACAGAGATAGAGAGAGAGGGAGAGAGACACAGAGAGAGAGAAAGAGAAAAGAAAGAGGAAAAAAAAGGAAAAAAGAGAGAGAAAAGGAGAGAAAGAGAGGGAGAGAGAGAGAGAGAGAGATAGCTAACTGGCAGAGACCGATAGCATAGAAACAGTGTTTGTGTATGTGTCTGCAAATGGAAATTATGTGTAGAGATCTATTTTAGATACGAGGAAGAAAGAAGTGAACACGAGACAAGTCAGAAAAACAAGAGCCGCGAGTAGTAGAATCAGTTACTTGAAAGAAGCCATCTCCTATTCAATTCCACTCAATGTCAAAGTGATGAAACTATGCTAAAGGCTGACCGCTGCATCTAACGCAAAGAGAGGAGGAGAGCAAGGAAGATGGACGACTAAGAGAAGGCGATGACAGAAACATGACTGGCCGGAAAGAAGAGAAGGGTGTGTAGACGGCAGGGTCAGGCAGACAAGAGGTCACGCAAGACATCAAACAGTTCTATCTTACTTATCCTGAGATCAAAGTTCAAATGACCATTCCACTCCCCATTAAGTGCAGCAAAATACCGAGTTTCACTGCTTCGCACCTGCGACTTCCAGCCCCGGGCTCAAAACAAACGAGCGAGTGGACAACGACTGTTCAATTAATCAAAGATCACATAACACAAAACAAGAGCATAAATATGAAAGTTACTTCGAGAAGAGCGATGGCAAGAGCTTCATTTTTAAAAGATATACGTGCGAAAAGCTTTCTGTTTGAAGTGCATTGGGGGAGGAGAAGGACAGAAGAAGTCCTGGCTAAACAATTTGAGAGGGAGAGAGAAGCTGAGCAAGAACTGCCAAACACTCTCAAGCCGGCTAAATGCAGCCATTGCGTCACAGGCTTGGAGAGGGAATCCGGTACTTCTCTAGAGAGAATTCTCTGTAACAGCGCATCCTCTCATAACCACGTGTTTATGGTCGGCAGTTGTGTGTACTCTCAACATGTAATTACCAAAATTAAGCAAAAGAACTAGCGAGTACGAAATGAAATATTTGTTGATCTTCAACCGTTGTTACAAGTAATGAAAAATGAAATCGTCTTTCTCGAACAAAAAAATAACTTGAGGACACATGAAACTCATCAAGCACGGCTAGCATTGAAAGCAGAGTGGAACTTACGCGGAATGAACAATTGGAAGAAACGAATGGAACGATGCAAGTGCAGAAGCAAGAGCCCGTCTATTTCTCATACTCTCACACTCTCTCACTCGATCTCTCTCTACCCTCTCTCTCTCTCTCTCTCTCTCTCTCTCTCTCCCTCTCCCCCTCTCTCTCTCTCTACCCTCTCTCTCTCTCTCCCTCTCTCCCTCTCTCTCTCTCCTCTCTCTCTCTCTCTCTCTCTCTACCCCTCTCTCTCTCTCTCTCTCTCTTTCTCTCTCGCTGTTAGCTGGCTCATTTGGTCCCCCATCCCCTTGTTGTGTTCGACCAGGTCTGCAGCGTCTACCACATCGACTCCGTCGAGTGATTACGTGAGCTTTCTCCAGTCGTCTCTTCTCTCGCCCTCTCTCGTCTGCCTTCATTCGCCATCCAGATTAAACTCTCTCCCTCTCTATCTCGATTTCTCTCTTTCTCTCCTCTCTCCTCTCTCTCTCTCTCTCTCTCTCTCTCTTTCTCTCCCTTGTTGTCTGGCTGTCGCTTTGGCCGCCGGACACTGAGGGGTCGGCGAAAGCGAGTGGCCAGCTGCAGCTTCACACAGCTAAGGGCAACGCGCTCAATCGATTGCCAGGCACCAGAAAGAGATGCGAGAAGAGTGGCCGAGACCCCCTGCCACCTTCGATGGTCGTCTGCAACGAATCAGGCTTTCAAGCCCCTTCCTCGTCCATCCATGTGTTTTCGTCTTTATCCATTTGCATTTCGAATTAATATTTCCCCAATCTCCGCTTTGTATTATAATAGCTATCTCAAATACGTTCGGTAAGGTATTCCCATTCTGTCTATCTTTGAACGATTTCATTCTAAACGTCCATCACACACATTGAAAATAGTTATAAAGTTGTTTCTGAATGTCTCTGGTTAGGTAGCTGCTCCAGTGTACTACTGTATATCTGCTGGCAGGAATTTGAAGTGGCGCGCTCTCCTGATTCAGGTGAAGCGATAGATTTGAATGTTGATGTATTGCGGAAGTCGGCCAGCTGTTGTTGCTGCTTCGCTCAGCTGGCTTTGCTTTTCTACGAGAACGAATATTAGACCGATGCGTCATTATTCGTGTCATCTTCTTTACATTTTAGTTGAATTTCGCTGTGTTTTCTATGCGCTGACCGTTCTGCGAGATAACCTGAGCGCTGCTAGCAAAAAGCGTTGACATTCGTTGTATCCTTTCGCTTTTCTTTTTTTTAATTGCATTTCGTTTCAGCGTAGTGACACGACTCTGCACAACACGACGCAACTTCAACGAGTTGTGTTCTGGTGTTTCAACTAAAGTATTATAACAAGCTGATTTATAAGAATACGAATTATCGAGTTTTTTTTTCTTCGCAACTCTGCTCTTTATGTGATCTGGGAAATCTATTCTATATTAGGATCTTGCAAAAAAGAAGTTCGTCTCTATTTGAATAGTATCTTCTGTTCAGCCGTCCCCTCCGAGATGAGCACGCGCAACCTGGACGACTCGCTGGACATGTACAGTGGCGAGTGCTCGGACATGCCGAGTGACGAAGTTCCCCATTTACATTGTTGCATTCTTCTTCTTCTTTCCTCTCTTGTGCATATGCCTGGATTGCAAAGAGAAAGGCCGGCATCCAATTTGGTCTGCAGCACGTGCCTCTTGAATGTCACCTGTGTGACGGCGTTGCCTTGCCTGCCTGCCTCCCGAATTGGGATTCTTTGCGGTGTTTGTTGCTTCTTTCGCCGGCCGCTGCTCGCGTGATTAGAGAAGATGCTCGAAAGCGCATATTTTCTAGCGCATATTTTTCCGGGCATAATGCTGGGGATTTTATCTCGCCTTTAATTAGGCACACGGTGAAGAAGCGCCTACTATTGACATCTGAACAGGTATTCCAAGTATTTCTACCGTAAACACAATATTGTGCGGCATTTTATATTTTATATTCTCTTTGTCGCCATCTTTTCTAAATCTTTTTCATTTTTTTCAGTATTTCTTTTTCATTAGAAAGCGTAACATGCTGGAAATTTCCTTTAGTAGTTCTGCGAGGCAACCTTGTTTTGATCCCTTTAATCCATTTGTGAGATTATTCATATTTTCATACTTTCATTGTGCATTGCTTCAACACTCGCATTTGCGTAGACATACTTTTGATTTCTTATTGCGTATGTCTCCGTGAAAATATTTATTCTTTCAGCACTATTCTGAATAATAGTGCAACATTCCCGTTTGAGAAGCATCGTGCTACGTGCAGTTCGCTTTGCTTTTTTTTCTTTCGGCAGCAGAAAAGGAGGAGAATGGTGGAGGCGCCTATATTACAGTTTAGTGTGTTGTCGATTGGTTTCTTTTTTTGCTGCTCCCATCGAGGTCTAGGGTGTTGAAGGATTGTGCCCAGTAAGCTTTCTCTTTTTCTTATCCTCGTCTCGCCTTCTCTTTCTCACGTTTGCCGCTCCTCTTCACTCTCTCTCTCTCTCTCTCTCTCTCTCTCTCTCTCTCTCTCTCTCTCTCTCTCTCTCTCTCTGTCGCTCGCCCTCTCTCTAGTTCGGTATGCTGCAGTCCGTCATCCACACAGCGACATCTCTCGGAAATGCGCATGGTTGTGTTTGACTGGTATCGACTGGCCAGTCCATGGTTGCCCATTCTGATTTGCAAGGGAATGTCCGAGAGTTGTGAAGGGAGATCAATGGAGAGTGGGAGGAAGGGCAGCCACAATCAGTTGTATAGCGGTAGTAATGGCGGGTGTGTCTTCGCAGATTGAATGAAACAAGAGAGTTGTCATTGTGAAGCAGGACGGGACAGCAAAAAGGGGTACGTCGTTCTGTGTGTGTGTGCTTGGGAGGAGAGAAGGCCAGCACGCCGAAAAGAGAATAGGAGAAGGGGCAGGCAGCAACAGCCAGGCTTTGGAGCGCAGAGAGAGAGAGAGAGAGAGCCGCTCATCTTCCATCAGTCGAAGCCATTGACTCTCACCCTCTCGTCTCTCTTCCAATCATTCTCTCTCTCTCGCCATCAAGCTCTCTCTCTCTCGTCCTCTCTCTCTCGCTCTCTCTCTCTCGTTCCTTATACTCTTGTTCTCATTGCTCCTGCCGCCCTTTTCTGTCGTGCTCCTGGTGTTGCTCATGCATTTTGTCCCTGCCTTTCTCCCCGTTAGCCTCCGCCGCCCGCTGTTCCTGAGCCCTTCCCTCTTCGCCCTTTTCATTCTGGGCCACGTTCATTCTTTCTAATCATTCTTCCAGTCACTTGTAACCCACATGCATAATATCCTATCAACCGCAGCTCGCGCGATAAATGCTCTCGTTCGCAGGTGGTCACCGCGAATTTATGATACGCTTATCAACAGCTTGACATGTCCTTGAAAATGTCCCCCGCTTCTCTTCTCTCGTCCACTTCGCAAACGTAAAGCGAGCATGGAATGGCGAAGCAGCTAACGCATACATGGAGGCATTGAATAAGATCTAAGGCATATGGGAGAAGGCAGAAAGAATCGGAAGAAGAAGAAGGAGAAGGAAGTATGACTAAGGAAGTCGTTGCTTTGCAGAGTCTGTCGGTGTCGTTCGAAGGGGCCGTTCCCTTGATGGCGACGTCCTCTCGTCTCTCCTCCCTCTCCGCCCCTCCTCCACCGCCCCCTTTCGGATCCTTCTCCGCTTCCAGTTCCTTCGAGTCTCTCCTCTCCGGACTCGGACGCGAATCCGACCTCAAGCTCAAGTACCCAGAATTCACCCGGATTGTCCAGGTTTGCTCTCTCTTAGAATTGGAAGGTCAAGTCGAATAGGGTGAATTGGAAGATCATGTCGAGTTGGGTATTTGATTGGATAGAAAGGAAATATTAGGACATTTACCCAGAACTGGACTATCGCTTCTGATATATGTCAGATCTCGTTTTGCAGTTGTATCGGGAAGCACAGCGACAGGATGGCCAAGTCATGCTGCCGGCTGAGGAGACCCTTTTCCGAGAAATGGTCTCCATGTGCCGCCAGCTGCGCCGTGTCGAGGCAAGCTTATTCCATATTTCGCTCTTTGTTTCTCTATCTCTTTCTCTCTATCTCTTTCTCTCTCTCTTTCTCTATCTCTTTCTCTATCTCTGACTCCACCCCCCCCCACTGTATCCTTAACTAACAGTCAAAACTGTTTCTGATTCAGCGTTCGCTTCGAGACCGCGAGAAGGAGTATGACGCTCTGCTCTCTCAAAACAAGCAAATCAAGGAGACCTATGTCAAGATTTATGCAAAGGTTTATTGCAGTCATATAGTTATTATAATATGTACATAATTGAATGTGATTCCTTGCAGGCAGAGCAGGAAGAAGAGTACATCTCGAATATTCTGCTCAAGAGGATTCAGAAGCTGAAGAACGACAAGGAGACCCTGGCACAAAAGTATGAGCAGGAGGAGGAGTATCTCACGAATGATCTCATGAGGCGCATTCAGCAGGTCAGTCAGTGCAAGTTCTATCTTCTCAGGGTAAAAAAGGTACTATCGATTCGACAGACCCACCCTTACTTTATGCCTCCCAAAAGCCCTACCCCACCATGTTTTTGTGGAACATTTAGACAAAAACAGCTAACCCACCCTGGTTTCCGGGCCTTATAACTCATTCCCCATCCTAGCCTTTTGGGTCCTCGACAGTGGCTTTTATTCCCTGTCTCTTCTTCTCCGTTCATGAACACTCCCTGCCTTGCAGTTGCAATCGGAGCGAGATTCTCTGGAGGGCAAGATGAAGACTGAGCAGGGCGCTCTCATTGACAACCTCCTTCAGACTATTCGTCGCATGGAGACCGAGATGGCTAACAGTCGGAAGGTTTCGTGCTATTTACATCTTTTTTCCCTGAAATCTCTCCTAATTCTCTTCCTTATTCCAGAACATGGATCGAATGCGGAAAGAGAAGATTGACCAGGAAAATGCACTCGAGAACGAGCAAGAACTACTCTTCAACACACTCGGCAAGCAGATGGACCAGTTGAATAATGAGAAGAGGTTGGCCCTAGTGCTATTCTTCACGGCCAATAAATACCGCATATACAGAAATGTGGTACGGTATTGGTAGCATTAACTACCGACAAGGCTATTTAGTAGCAAGTCTTAGGATCGATTATAATGAAGAGCGTGATTCCTTTAGGAAGCTTCAACTGTCGCTACAGAAGGCGTATGAGATGGGTTTCGTGGATGCGGAGGATGTGGTTTCTGCAAGCAGTGCTCCACCTTCGTTCGTTTCTTATCCACTTTCTAACCACCTTTCTTCTCTGCTAAATCACCTCTTTTTTTCTCTGCTAAATAACCCCGTTTCTTCCCTGCTTTGGACTCCCTATCATTCATACAAACCCGCCCTGATTTAAAGTAGGTATCCGACAAAAAATACTTATTTGTCTTTCTCTAATATAATCAAGTTTCATTTCAAATAATATAGTTGCTTCTTTCGATTGGGGTCCCTTGCATGCTAGGAGAATACATGTCTCAATTTGTAATTCTTAATTATGCGGTACTGTCGGATACTTCCTTTAAGGCTGCTATGTTGTGCTGCCCCCACTCCGAATTTGACATATTTTAAGTAATTGGATCTCTCCAGGTGTACTCGGCAGACATAAGCGACCTCGTTTTCCAAGTCCCCCGATAGTGGCTGTTATTCCCCGGATGCGTTGGATTCTCATGAATTCTCTTCTCTCTTGCAGGGTCGAGCCAGTGATCCCAGATCGGCCTCCATCGGCTTCCCTTTCGAGTGGAGAAATGAGTCCGTCACTCAAGGTGAGTCTTCTTCATGGTTGTCTCGTTCCTTCTTCTCTTGCCTTGTCCACCAGACAGTTGCCTTCCTCCCTGTCTTGTGTTGGTTCGAGAAGGCGTCCTATTGTGTGTGGTGACAGCAGCTGTTCTTTCCATGCACTCACAGTCCTCTTCTGTTATTTGTACTTGATGGGGATGAGTTGGATAGAGAAACTAATCCTACCAAGATAGAGAAACGGTTTATGTGTGTACATGGTTGAGGTGAGTCGTCTTCACTCGGAAATCGGCCGCCTTCGCAGCCAACTGCGCATGAAGGAGAATCTCATCTCGGAACTATCGGCTAAGCTTGAACTCAGTGAGTTCTTCAGTCTTTCTTTTCTACTTCTTATGCAGAAAACCATACAACAATCTTATTGCAGAAGAACAGCAGATTCGCGACTCCAGTACAACATGCCCTGCGAAAGATAAACTTATCAAGTTGGTAGTTTTGCAGAAATTCTCTAATTTTTTGTTGGACATTTCTGTGTATCACTGCAGAATTCTATGATTAGTACCAGGGGAAAAAAGGTACTGTCGATTTGACAGACCCACCCTGATTTTGGGCCTTCCCAAAGCCCTACCCCACAATGTTTTTGAGTAACATTTAGGCAGAAACAGCAAACCCACCCTGGTTTCCGAGCCCAATACCTCCTTCCCCACCCTAATTTTCTAGGTCCTCAACAGTGGCTTTTATTCCCTGATTTGTAGCCACTGATGTGAAGATCTTTGACGCTTCTTTCATCGTACATATCTTTCCCTTGTTGCGGCTCCTGGTATAGACGTTAAAAAATTTAAGAGAGCCTCTCTGTAATGATCAAGGAGCGTCTGCCCTGAGGAATTTTTGTTTTCTTTTACTTTGAAAACTTTATGAGGGATGTATCCCTAGTTCATAACGAAGTCTAGGCGGTCAGAAAGTTTAGAAAATTTTTTTTCACTTAGATATAAGTCGTAATGTACATAAACTTTGGATGACCATATCTAACGTTATACTTAATATTTCTCAATATTCCTTTCACTGTTCGATTCCTTGTCGAAAACTACACAAAAAAGTCCCTGATGACCATATTCGAAAAATTAAAATTTTTTATAACTTTTGGTCAATTGAATTTTTTGAAAAGAGCTTTTCAGGCAATAACTTTTTTTTTACTATTAGTTTCCAAAAACTGAATCTTCCACGTGAAAGAGGAGCGAAAACTACATATAATATGTTTCTACGACGAAAAATCTCGGACACTTTTTTTGGGTATCTGCATTTGAATAAGCGTTCCTAAGTAAATTTCGGCTTTGGCTGCAAATAATTTTTAAGCCGCAGTGCCAAAACGGTCATAACCGTTCGAAAGAGCAGAGACTTTTGCATAATATATCCACCGATGAAAGAGTAATACCAGTTCATTTTTCAGAAATCTTGAAATTTCGAAAAAAAATCGACGACAGGATTCGACTATTTTGAGCTGTTCTGAGATAAATGGTACCAATGGAACTTATGTTCTGAAAACATAAGGTTTTTTGAGACGAGAAACATAAATTTGATATATTATGCAAAAGTCTCTGCTCTTTCGAACGGTTATGACGGTTTTGGCACTGCGGCTTAAAAATGGCCTGATAGTTGGCTCCGAATAGGTTTTCATACATTTATTTCACCAGCAATTCTCGTAAAAATGAAATTTCTTGACTTTTTGAATACTTTTGAGTGGTATATCATAAAAGAACTTCGAACAACTCTGGAATACCCATTATTGGGTGCTAGATGTTTCAAAAGAACAAATTTTAAATATTTGCTAAAAAATATTCAGCAATATCGCCTTCAACAGTCTGCATTCAAATACATATTCCCAAAAAAAGTGTCCTCAGATTTTGATTATAGAACTGTATCCGACTCAGTTTTAAATACTCTTTCTTGTAGAATAAATATTATGTGGAAAATCGGTCTACATGACCTATTCATGGTCCAAAGAATGAGTATTTTAACACCAGGAATTGGCCAAAAACACAAAAAGTCAATTTTAGGCCTTTAGACTAATTTCTTTTGCAAACAAAGTATATACCATTTGAAAGAGCATGAAAAATTACATCGAATGGAACATTCTATTTTACAATTGATGAAGTTTGAAAGAAATTATTATTTGCAGCCAAAGCCGAAATTGGCTTAGGAACGCTTATTCAAATGCAGATACCCAAAAAAAGTGTCCGAGATTTTTCGTCGTAGAAACATATTATATGTAGTTTTCGCTCCTCTTACACGTGGAAGATTCAGTTTTTGGAAAGTAATAGTAAAAAAAAGTTATTGCCTGAAAACCTCTTTTCAAAAAATTCAATTGACCAAAAGTTATAAAAATTTAAATTTTTCGAATATGGTCATCTGGTACTTTTTTGTGTAGTTTTCGACAAGGAATCGAACAGTGAAAGGAATATTGAGTATAACGTTAGATATGGTCATCCAAAATTTAAGAACATTACGACTTATATCTAAGTGAAAAAAAATTTTCTGAACTTTCTGACCGCCTAGACTTCGTTATGAACAAGGGATACATCCCTCATACAGTTTTCAAAGTAAAAGAAAACAAAAATTCCTCAGGGCAGGAGCCTATACAAGCCTCCTTGAGTCTTACAGAGAGGCTCTCTTAACTATATTTAGTACAAACATTTTTGAACACGCAGATAGCATTATCATATCCAATTCAAAAGAGATTATTTGCAGCACGATGTTGGATGCTGTGCAGAAGTACCTGGTGGACAAGTCGCTGCCACTCGAGCGAAATGAGATGGGCCCTCCTTCGGTTCCTTCCACTGCTTACAATGATGTCGCAGGTTTGTTACATGCTTTCCTTAATAAGTTATGTGACAGTGATTCAATTCATTTTTGCTTACCTTGGATAAATGTTTTTTTTTTAATTTGATAAGATTGTAATTAAAGGTTTTCTTCAGATATGGATGATGCGAGTTCTCGTGGCTCCTTTCACTCGGATATGAATTGAAGTCTCCTCAATTCACTTTCTCTCGTGGTACCTTCCCCCTCGGTCCTTCAACTCATCTTGTTTTGCCGTTCCGTATTCAACGGCTGCTTGGTGATGGCGAAATTCCAACATTGTCTTTGGTTTTCTCGTGTCTTTTTTTTGCCTCCCTTGTTTTGCTTTTTGTTTTTGTTTTTGCTGACATAGGCATAAATAATCAGCTGTGAATTGAACTCTGTATCAACAACTTTGCCTTGGTAGAATATATTTAGCTGTGCTGAAATACTAGCAGTTCAAGAAGGTCAGATGCATTATCTTTGATTATCATTTACATTTGATGTGTATAACTATTCTATTTTTCATGTAGTATCCCAATATTTTACCACCGTTTTCTTCTCGCCAATGTATAATCTTCCGTTTCTGAGATCGCTGTTTGGTAATAAGCTTTGCGAATGTGTGATGAATGTATGTCCCGATTAGCCCGCCTGCCTTCAATTGCCTTGGACATTTGATTGTTCTCTTTTCCTAGAAGCTAGACTTGCGTGTTCATTTGATGTGTCTGAGTCTCGAACGTGTGCCTCTGTGTCTCTGCTCTTTCTCTTTCTCTTGCAGAGCTCTCCCTAGACTCGTTCGAATCTTTCTTCCTTTTGCGAGTTGTATTATGACGGACTTCCTCTCGATACGTGCATAGTCCCCTCATCACTCATTCATCTCTTCGCTCTCTTCTATGCCTGCCCACACTCACCGGTTCTTCTCCTGTGTTTCTATTGTAATTCATTTGTTTTACCTTGCATTCCCCCTTTCCGCTACAATTCGATTGCAGCTTTTGGTGGTCTATTTTTGTACTGGATTTGATTGTATTGATTATTTTCTTTTTTTCCTTGAGTCGTGACTATTTTAGTCACCCTGCTTTCGGACGTCTGCATCTGCAGCTGTTCAACCCTGACAGTCTTAATCGCGAATAAAATATGTCGATGGGTTGTTTGTGTCTTTTCCTCCTTGAAAACTGGTAAAACATTGCTGCTGAGAATGGTGATAACATAAAAGAGCATGATCATTGTGGAGAGACAAGGCATGGCACTGTAAACTTGGGATATGGAGAGAGAGAGGCGGGAGGATGTTGTCCCGTCTTGACACTCTCGCTGAGAAAGAAGGTAGAAATCGAGTTCAGGGTCACTCGGGGGTTGCTACCCAGTCAGGCTAGATCCATTGGAAGGATGGGTGGGCGGGCCGTCCGTTCTTTCTTTAATTTCTAGAAAGATCCCAAGCCTTGCTTTATAGTGCATTTGGCGTGTTGATCTGGCTTGTGCATCCACTTATACCCCTAACAGGGCGTGCCATTCGGAAGATGAAGCAGGCCGCAGGCCTTCTTCTCCTCTTCCTGCTCGTCTCTACGGTCGCCGCAGTCGATCGGGCCAAGTTCAAGTCCTGCCAGAACTCTGGCTTTTGCAAGTAAGATCAAGCTATTCAGTTACTCTTCATTTATTCGATTGTGTTTGTTAACAACTGCCCTAGTTCCAACTCAGCGCAATGCTTCGCGAAAACTCTACATTTCTCTCTTCCATTGAGAGCGAAGAGACAGACTAGAGAGGGAATAGATGTTATTGAAGAGGATGAAGAAAGAGATGGTATGGGATGAAGAATGGAAAGAAACAGAGAGAGCGAGAGAGAGGGAGAGAGGGAGGGAGAGAGAGAGAGAGACAAAGAGAGAGGGTGAATGAGATACAGAACGAGAGCGAGACAGACAGAGAGAGAGAGAGAGAGAGAGAGAGAGAGATAGAGAGAGAGGAGCAGTTGCTATTCGGAGACGGTGATGACCACGAAGCAGCCTAGGAACCGGTTGTGGAAGAGAATAACGCCTTTTCGGCGGCTAAGTAGGGGCGTAGTTTGTGTAATTATTCAAATCCAACGATTTCCTAAGCAAAAAGCAGTATGGCAGTAATTACACGAATCAATGCTAATAATGAGCATCTCACGAACTCAAATTAGGAATTCTTTTAACGAACAAAGAAAAAGGTGATGAACACGTACATCTGCCTGCAGGCGACATCGAGATGTGAAGGAGCCGACTGAATATGAAGTCGACGTTGAAACCATTAAATTCAACGAAACTTCTGTCACGGCTGTCGTCAAGAATAAGGTTGTTTTTTCAATGTGGAGTGACGGAAAATGTTTTAAGTTGCAATGCATTTATTTTCTTGCCTCGTCAGGACAACAAGCTGAAGCTGAGCGTCGTTGCTCATTCTGACTCCACCGTTCGAGTGTTCATCGACGATGCCAATGAAGCTCCTCTCCGACAACGATTCTATCCGGCCGACGTCTTCGCCGAGGGACAACCGATTCAGCAACAGTACCGTTCCATCAGCTCTCTCATGCCATACATTCAACTGGATCATCTCTTTTCAGATTGAAGAAGAACGAAAAAGACGACAAATCGATCACTCTTGTTACAAAGGATTCCCACAAGGTTATTGAAAAAAATAAATATATGTAGTTTAAAAGTTGAAAGCAGGCGAAGTCAAGGTACACACAAGAAAAATACCATTACGATTAGTAGTCAATGCGATGGTAAATACCATCGTCGCAGCACCTAAGAGTATATACTTTAAAAATGAGCACTTCAAACTATTGGATCAGATCCACTGGTCAAATACCATAAAAACTCGGCTCGGCGTGAATTACACCTGCCGGAATGGTATTTCTCAGCTCGCGCTGGCAGCCCCCACCTCCTCCCTTCCCTGTCGTTTCACGGGTCGATTTGCCTCGCTTCTTTCTCTCTCTCACACGCACACACACTCTCTCTCTCTCTCTCTGTCTCTCTTTCTCTCTGCGATCCAGTACCTCGAACACGACTCACAAACTAGCCAGTAAATTGGCTTTTGCAGCTTTTATTTGCCATTTTCGCTATAAATCAGTTCAAACCGTGTTTAAAATGAGAATAAAAACTGCAAAAGTTGAAGAGCTGGCTAACCTGATATGCAGAGTCGTGTTGAAGCTGGCGCCGTCGTATTGAGAATTTTTCTCCCACCTGGACCCGAACTACCACCCTACGCACCCAGTACCCAAGCCACTACCACCACACTACCCGCTCTAGTGATTCGAGTGCTGCCGAAATTATCCAGATGATATATATGGGCGGCGCCCATGGTTGAATCTGTCAGTTATTGAATAGCAGTTAGTGACAGTTGACAGTTAGTGACAGCGCTGATTGCCGTGGCGGAAGAGAACGTCGGCATGGCTGTCTCCTTTTTTCTTTTCGAGTACGCCAAGGAGCACGCGGACGAGTTGACGAGTGAGTGGGCGAATGACTTGGCCGCTGCGTCTGCTGCGACTGCTAATGCATCTGATGCCACTAGAGCGGATCAAGAGAACGAGGGTCCTCAATCAAAGGCGGCAAAGCGTATATTGTTATTATTATATTGGGTTATTGTACTTGTTTGTTTTTACATTTCAAATCAGTCCGATTGACTTGCTGTATTTGGCAACTCTTTTCCCCCACTTCGCTGTTCCAAAAGAATTGTCATAAAAATGTTCTGAGGAAATATTCACTAGCATATTTCATCTCGGGTACTTCTACCAGTGATTGCTGGAATAAATATGCTCACTTGGCGCTTGTGGCTGAAAACACGCAAGATGGAACTGCGCCAAGGAGTACTTTCTGACTCACTTGAGGTAGGGCTCAGTTAATGGTATTATCCATTGCGGTTTTCACCATTGCAAAATACTAGTGCTTCATAACTAAATTTCTGCCAACATCTATTATTTTGAATGGTATTCACCCAAGGTGTATTGCAAATTCGGAAATCCAATGGTATTTTTTCTTGTGTGTAGTCTGACTATAATACCATGTGCAGGTTGTTATCTTCTACTCTCCGTTCCGCATTGATGTCTATGCTCGTGACCGCCTTGTAATCTCCATCAACTCACGCGAAATGCTCAAGTTCGAGAACTTCCGCCGTGGCCGAAGGCCGAAGAAGGATGGCGAGGGCTTCTGGGAGGAAGAATTCGGCGATGCTCGCGATCTTAAACCACATGGTATTACAACATTCTTTCGTTACTTCGACACAGTTATAAACAATTAGAAATTTATATGTTGAAATATTATTTATTTCCCTGAGACTATCGAGCACATCCATTTTGTGTTCGCCCTTGCAGGCTCGAGCTCTGTCGGAGTTGACATTTCGCTGCTTGGCTTCAAGTGGGTCTTCGGAATACCTGAGCATGCTGACGGCCTTTCATTGCGTTCAACTGGGTAAGTACTCCGCGCGAATGAATGACCAACCATCAAAGTGATCTTTTCAGTGGTTACGAGCCGTACCGTCTGTATAACCTCGATGTCTTCGAGTACGAAGTCAGCAGCCCGATGGCCCTCTACGGATCGGTGCCATACCTGACCACCGTTGCCAGGGACAGTTCGATTGGCCTTCTCTGGCTGAATCCCTCGGAGACTTGGGTCGACATTGTATCGACGAGTGCGGATAAGGTACATACATATGTATTCGTTTAATTATCTGCAGACTTATATAATTATAATGCATCCTTCTTCTCTCTCTCTCTCTGTCTCTCTCTCTCTCTCTTTCTCTTTTTATTTCATAATCTGCTTTCACGCTTACACCTGACTTCTCAAGGGCAAGCACGCTGATCAACTAGGATCAGAAGATATAACAGCCATCAAGATTCCCCAAGTTGATACTCGCTTCTTCTCCGAAACGGGCTTCATTGACATCTTCGTCTTCCTTGGCCCGAAGCCGGTCGATGTCACTCGCCAGTACTCTCAGCTCACTGGCGTCTATCCGCTGCCTCCGGTTCGTCATAGAAAGTACCTTTTGACGAGTTACACTAACTCCATTCCAGATGTTCTCTCTCGCTTACCACCAGTGCCGCTGGAACTACGAAGACCAGAAGGATGTCAAGACGGTATGGACAACACTCCATTGTTACTGGCAATGATGATCTACTGAAAACGATTTCAGGTTATTGACAAGTTTGATGAGCAAGAGATTCCTCTCGACGCAATTTGGCTGGACATTGAACACACGGATGAGAAGCGCTACTTCACGTGGGACAAAGAGAAGTTCAAAGAGCCCAAGAAGATGATCGAACATATCACCGAAAAGGTTATTATTATTCTGCCTAAAATATTCTTTATATCATTTTAAACGGAGTTTTAAGGGTCGAAAGCTCGTTACGATCACTGATCCGCACATTGCAAGAGACAACAAGTATGCCGTGTATGCAGCGGGACAGAAGAAGAAAGTTTGGGTCAAAGACTCTGATGGAAAGGTATCTTTTGCCTATCTTTATTCCTCAGCATTATACGAATAGCAACAACTTTAGGATTATGTTGGTAACTGCTGGCCCGGCGATTCCAAGTACATTGACTTTCTTAACCCGAAAGCTCGTGACTTCTGGGCGGAGCAGTTCGCGCTAGACAAGGTTATGGGCCTCGAGCTATGCTTGGTTGCAATTGATCAACTCATATTTTCAGTACGAGGGATCAACAAAGGACGTCCACATGTGGAATGACATGAACGAGCCCTCAGTTTTCTCCGGCCCAGAGACTACGATGCACAAGGATGCCATCCACCACGGCGGCTTCGAGCATCGTGAAGTCCACAACCTCTACGGCTTCTATCAGGTTCGGCAGTGATATGGCAACCTTGAAGAAGAACATCGCCCATTTACAGACAATGGCAACTCGCGAAGGCATGCTTCGTCGTTCTGAAGATAAGCTTCGTCCCTTCGTGCTCAGTCGATCCTTCTTCGCCGGAAGTCAACGATCTACCGCTGTTTGGACTGGTGATAACGCAGCTGATTGGTCTCATCTCAAGGTTGCTTGCAAACAGTAAAGCGGACGTGTGTGTTTCATTTTGGATCATTCCTTTAAGTATTCAATCCCGATGCTGCTCTCGCTGTCCATCTCCGGCATCCCTCACGTGGGAGCTGATGTTGGAGGCTTTTTCGGAAATCCGGATGAGGAACTCCTCATCAGATGGTCAGACTAATTCCGTCAACCTGAAATTGACTGACGAATATTCTCGTCTTTAAGGTACCAGGCAGCGGCATTCCAGCCATTCTTCCGTGCGCACGCCCACAAAGAGACCCAACGGCGCGAGCCATACCTCTTCAGTGCCAACACCACCAATGCCATCCGGGCGGCCATCCAACGACGATATGAACTGCTGCCATACTGGTAAGAAGCAACATCATTTGCACACTGACGCTCCTGTTAAGGTACACACTCTTCTACGAGCACACCCTTACTGGCAAGCCACCGATGCGTCCGCTTTTCTTCGAATTCCCGGATGATGAATCGAGTTACGACGAGGACCGGGAGTGGCTCGTTGGCAACGCTCTCCTCATCCGACCCGTCATGGAGCCCGGACTCCAGACGATCTCGCTCTATCTGCCCGGCAAGCGAGAGGCATGCATGGCTTAAAGGATCACGACAGCCTAGATATTAATGAGCTAGAATAAATGAACATGACATTGCTAGGTGTGGTACGAGTGGGAGACGAACAAGGCTCGTCCATCGCCTGGTGCTGTCCAGCTTCCGTCTCCAATCGACAAGATTCCAGTCTTCCAACGAGGGGGAACCATCATCGCTGTTAAGGTTTGCAATTACTTGGTTCAGCTTATTTGGCATTCATTATTCTTCATTTCTTAAACTACTCTGACTTTAGGAGGAAGTGAAAGCGTCTTCTGCTCTGATGCGAGACTCGGGTGTTACGCTCTATGTTGCTATCAACCTTAAAGGTAGCTGAGTAAGAAAGCATCTAATGATCAGCTCTAATGCAAAAAAAACTGATTTAGGTGACTTTGCAAACGGCACGATCTACATTGACGATGAAGAATCAATGAACTATAAGAGTGGAGAATATGCTTACTGGGGATTCACATTCAAGGTATAAGACCGTTTATTGATTACAAATGTGAGCATTCTAATCTTTCTTTTCCAGAAGGAACACGACATGTTGCACACGTTGACGAACAAAATCATTGACAAGAAGGGCAAGCTCGATCCTGAATTGGTTATCGATCGAATTGTCATGCGAGGCGTCAAGTTCTTCCCGCGAACTGCTCACATCTATCTCGATGGTCCGGAAACTTCTTTTTTATTATTAGCACATATGAATATAAAAGGAAATCCATCTGCCCAGTTTGAATCCAACCTCTTTTGAAATTCCGTACAATTCTAGACTTTACTCCGGACCCTCTCGAATTCGAATACAACCGAGACACGTTCTCCTGCGTCATTGACAGCCCGAATGCCTTCGTCACCAGCGAGTTCCGTATCGATCTGCATAGTTAGATCTCACTTGTTATCGCTCCAATAGGTTACATAGATAAACTAATTATTCATTTTATATCGTGATGATTTTTTTTCTGTGATTCTGTGTGAAAACCGACCACGCTGGTAATTTATATGTATTTGTGACATTCGCTTTTATTCGAATATGAATGAACTTTGCTTTAGAACGCAGTAATACAGACATTGAACAAAGAGGTCACACATTCTGCTCGGTGGTTAAACAAGGAATTTTACAGTGTAAAGCTATCAACACATTTCGATTGTAAGCTTCGTAGAAGATATTAGCTGCGTTGGAATGAATGCACATAGATGTGACGATGTCTCACAAAATTCGAAAGAATATGGCATTTCAGGGTATTCTACTCGATCAATCGCTAAATGATTAAATGAAAATGATGATGGAGCATGAACATGACGCATTTGCGAGTGTGGAAAAAGGAATGATGAAGTACTGTTGCTTCACGTTATCACCGTAGGCTTATATATGTATACTTGCCGCAAAACCGCATATACTTCCACTAGATCTTGAAAATTCTTTAAAAGAGGTAGACGATTTGTAAATGTCAGCTGGCTGGAACTGGTGACTTGAGTGGTTGGTTCTCAGTCCTGTCCCGACAGCATCCACGGTCTTGTTCCCTACACGAACGATGAATGCAGCCCATCCACTCGGGGTTGTCCCTCTCTGCATCCACGAAGCGTGGCTCTATTACCACCTTCAACTAGATAGTAATTGATCGCTTCCAACCCAAGTCGACAACAGCAAACCTTTGCAGCGCCGCCCTTAGTTAAAGCACTTCTAATGAAAGTCTTGATATCCATGAAACGTTGAGCAGCTTCTTTCGACCAGCCGGCCTCTGACTTATTCACCTAAACAAACTGTTGTAGACATGTCAAATGCTGGACGGGATAGGATTCTGTACTTCCAAATATAGACCTTAATGTTCAGATGAATGAGAGCCTCGAACTGATTGCCGGGCCATAAGCGAAACACGTGAAGGTGTGTGCACGTGACATGTTCATACTGTAAGAATATGGATGAATAAAGGAACAGATACGGTAAAATCTGTACATATGCACGTATGTATGTATGTATGTATGTATGCATGTATGTATGTATGCATGTATGTATGCATGTATGTATGTATGCAAGTATGTATGCATGTATGTATGTACATCTATGTTAAATTATCCGGGACAGGTGGGTGCACTGACATGGCTCGCTATGTCTCTCTTGAATTGGCTCGAATCGAAGCAATCCGGAGTATCAGCGAAAATATATGGCTTCATCTCGTAAACTGCAAGTAGGAAAGGCAATAAGAAAACTTTTTTTAAAGGTATTAACTGACATGCTGGAATGATAATGGCGATGGAAAGAGCGCATAGACAGAGCGCTACCAAAGGATCGAGATGTGACACGAACCAATTACCCTGAACATGGAATTCTTTTCCTGGTAATACATTAAATGACTACAAGACAGACCTCAACATTTGTGAACTCCTCGAAAGAGATTAACCCGATGATTACCAGGGGACAGAGAGTATGAAGAACAGCCTAGGATGTAACATTGTCAGGACCAATGTATATTTGTATAAATTCATGTATATACATATGTAAAAAATACAACGATGTATTTGTGGTGCCGGAGCAGTGTTAAATTGATGAACGAACTTGAAGAACAAGCGGAAGTCCGAAGGCTGGCAAACTCCGTAAGGACATGAGCGCCAGCTTCAGCACAATGTCCGCTGAGCACACATACAAGTAATGCACTGAAAGAGGATGGAGTTACAATGCATCTTCAAGGAAGCTAGCGAAAGATAGAGCAATCATTGATGATTGATGGAAATGTTGGAAGAATTAAAGCAGCGAAATGTCAGAGATGTTTCGAACAAGGAACAGCCTGGTGGTTCAGGTGGTCATCATCTTCGTCGTGAGCGTGACTCTCCGTGTGCGAGTCAGAAGAATCTTCCTTCAAACAGCACTTCTTATAGTTTTTATCCTTCGAGAGTTAAAGTTGAGAGGGAAGATGGAGATTAACCTGAGTAAAGTTTTCGGTGAGCATCTCCATGGCGTGCGTGCAACTCATGAAGAGAACAGCGACAAATACGACGCAGCCACATATCCTGAAAAGGTGGCTTTTTACATTCCAGTCTAATCGCTGTTTTCAATATCTCTGAAAAAAGTGTTCAAAATATGAAAAAAATGAATTTTTTCAGCTGGGATCTTCTTCCAATATAACTGTGACTTTTACTGAGATAAGATACGACGAAGGTAAGAGCAAACTGTTGGCGTATCAATATCTTTTCCTCTTTTCCCGGCACGCCACTTGATAACAGTCAGTATATGAAGAAAAGTTCTCAAAAAAACGATAAGTATTTTCCGAAGTATTTTAGTGCTAAGGAAGAACCGCAGAGCTCAAGCAAACTATGTTTGCTTGTGATTAAAAGTGGTGTGTAAAATATAATCCTGTCACAGCAAGTACACATGTGAGTGTTTACCACAAAACCAGCCTAAAAAATTACAGCCATAGTAGAGAAGCCAACACTGCACAAATAAAACTGGACCTGTGGAAGAGGGAAGAAGCGTCGGTCATGGGGCCGGGGCTGAACCTCACGAGAACCACGAGCAGCAACATGGTGTTCGCCAGAGCCACATTGCACAGGAGAGCGTGGAAGTACACCGCGTAAACACACTGAACAATTCATTACGTTACTGAAGAAACATTAGAAGTGTATCGAAGAAAGCATGTACAATCGATCGGTGAACAAAAAGACCTGAGCCAGCAGAAGAGCGAGGAGGGCCCAGAAGTGAATGGACTGCACTATAACCAGACGGAGAGCACCGCGGACGGCGAAGGCGAATCTCCTTGGCAGACTAGCGAACCATCGAAGCAAAGCAACGGGCAGCGACGCACAGGGAGAGCCCCCACCACCTTCTCGGGCCATCGCAGCCCCCGCACTCTCAGACCCCTTCTTGTAGCACCTTCCCAGTCCTGCCTGCTGCCTTCCTCACTTGATAAGCGCGTCCAAGAGATACAGCCAACGCGTCCTGTCTCTTCTTTTTGTGGCAGACAGGCAGCAGGCACTGAGACGAGGGCCCTCCTGCAACCCATTCGCACTCTCTGATTCATATCAAAAATGGAAAAAAGAACAATCAAACTGAAGCGAAAACGTTGACAGTGAAATAAGAGGAGACATGTGAGAACAAATGGCGAGCCATTGGGGAAAGCCCCACTGGTCTTCCGTGTTTCACTATTTACACTGTCTGAGTCGGATCAGAGAACACACTGCATTTCAAAATGCATTGAACAGCTAAGGCAGCAAAGATCAGCTGAATCAATAGTGAATCAATAGAATGAATGATAGTAAAGTGCATCGCTCTGACACAGCAACTTATGTCTCCTAACAATGGAAGCAGGGAGAACGAGGCGTTTTCCGCTCCAAAGGATGTTTGTCTCGAAAAGATTCTTTTCATACTGTATACACGTTAGCCAGCTTCTTCTTCCACCTGACATTGCATCATGCGTGAGTGAAGCTGAAGTAGAAGCAACTCTATAAGCGGAAGCATCAGGAAAGGATATACCTTTGCATCCTGAATCTGAATTTAATATGTATTTTCAGGCTCATTATACAGAGCTTGAAGACTGCTGAATGTGTGATCAACGATTTTAAGTTTATTGTAGAGATTTTCCTCCGAATAATGGCTATTCCATGTATATATATAACTTGTAGGCTAGATTTATTGAAGCCCTCCATATAAATTTTTCTTGTGTGCGTATAACTATAAAGTGGAAATGTTGTTGTTTCCCTTTGTTTTAATCTTTGGGATATCTGCATGTGACGATTTGTGTACAGGTGTGCGTCATCAAAGTGAAACCGAACGTCGACTAGCACTGAAATAGGTAGAAATGGGGGAGGGGGTGCTGGTTTGAGATTTGAAACCGTGCATTTCCACCTCTCTAAAATACGTAAGTGCGCACGACGTGATAAGAGTGGTAAGCTTCACTGGATGGAGCCTTTCCTCCCGATTAACCTTCTCTGATAACTATGCTTTTCCATGCGACAAAAAAAAGAAGTGATAGGGAAGGAGGCCGATAGGAGGGATCAGAGGAAAGAGAGAGAGATGTAGGGGGATGCATAGATAGAGAAATATTCGGAGAGAGCGTAAAGAAAGGGCTGCTTTACTCGTGACAGTGACGCACTTCAGACGAAGACAAGGTGCTAAATCGTGAGTAGGTCGGATGAGGATTTCTTATCAGTCACAGCATCGCAGCCTGTAACTCCCACTACGAAATAGTCTGACTTTGGTTCAATAGATGGCATGATAGCTGAACCCTTAGACATGATGAACGGCCCTTGCCATCTTCGCAACCCGTTCTCCCTTTCCGTCGCCCGGCGTTCTCTATCACTCTGCCAGCCATTAACGATGTCCAGTTTAGCGCCTCTTGTCCTCTCACACATTCTCTTCTCTAGAAATAATAGAGTGCGAATTGAAAATGTTTCTCGTGTCCCCGTCAGTCATTAACTGCCTCGCATGTGACACAATGCGATGATCTCGAAAACGTTGGATGCACCCTTGTGTGCGTTTACTTCGTGTCATGTCTAGCGAGAACTCGTCATTGTGAATAATTCGCTTGCTATGCCCTGATGCCTAATCATATGCATGATTTTTTTTTAACTAAAAACGTTTAAAGAGCCATTCCTATAATATTTCTTGTTTTAACCCAGTATTAATTCTTTTTCCGACTACTGTCGTCGCATGCTGTATGCCATAGAATTTTATCGAATAAAATATTTTTTTAAGTGTTAAGAAGAGCGGTATAAACTCCATTCTTACTCACCTTCTTATCACAACAATATCATTTCTCTCGAGTGCCTGGTTTTGTTTAGTGATGCTCTGACAATGAGTAGGTGTCTAGAGGGCGAGGGATTGCCTCGGGGGATGCTCTGATCACCTGGTCGTTTCTCTTCTCCGCCTCCAGGCTGTCTGAGCGGCAGCTGTCTCCTTCACCAGCATTCTTTTGCATCGTTTCTGCTGCAATGTCCGGCGCGGTCATTTCATCTCTCTCGCTTGCTCTCTATTCTCTCCCTCCCTCCCCCTCTCTCCCTCTCTCTCTCTCTCTCTCTCTCTCTCTCTGTCTCGCTGTCCTTTTCTTTCTTTATGCACACACTTTC
The DNA here is from genome assembly GCA_945643635.1 of Allodiplogaster sudhausi. NCBI lineage: Eukaryota > Metazoa > Nematoda > Chromadorea > Rhabditida > Diplogasteridae > Allodiplogaster > Allodiplogaster sudhausi. Next base: position 2,099,835 of record CALZFC010000009.1, read on the forward strand.
TCTGCCATATGTTGCCTCCCTCAACTTTGCCCGCTCAGTTATTCCTCATCAGCATTCTCGCGTCTGCTTCGTGTCCTCTAGTGCAATTAACCTTTTGACCTTCCTTCCTTTCAGAGCATCGAAATGTCTACGGATTCGCAGCCGAGAGGCTACAAACGAGAGCCAGCGAAGAGGTCAGCTTCCTGCTTTCTTGATTCACATGAAACACTGCTTATGATTAGGGGCGCACCTTCCATTCCCTCTTTTTGTGTGCCTTGGACAGTTGCCACTGGACAGTGAGTCTCTCTCTTGTGGAGGGGAAGCGAGCGGGGCGAACACAGTGCTTGAAGTGGGCGGGGCCATGATTAGTCTCTTGCGAATCGGTGCATCAAGGGAGTCTTGGTGTGGCCATTGCGTCGGTGTCCGAACCAGCCGCCTTTGTCTCTTCTTGACTTCCATATCAAGAGATGCCTTCCTTCTGTGGCAATGGCCTTGGTGAAGTCGCATCTCACAAACGAGCGCCTGATGAGCGGTAAGCAACTTCGAAAAGACGTCCGTATTCCGCGCGAGTTGACAAGCGAAATGATGTTGCACTTATTTTTATATTCATTTCATGCTCAAAATGTTTTCCTTTGCGAGTATTAAATTGAATAGTTAGGCGCTGTGATTGGCATTGGCTTCAATGGCAGGCGACCAGATCAGTGCCCCCCCCCCTTCGCCATTCATTCTCCTAGTCGCACTCGCCCGGTGAGCGGCCTTTTCCATTCGCTCGAAGTGCTTCTCTTCGTGACGCATGATGAAGCAGTCGAATTCTTGCGTGGCCCATGTGACTGGCGGCTCTCTTTCTTTGCCTCTCTCCACTCTGTACTCTACCCTCTCTCCTCTGGAACCCCTTTCAAGTATTTCCTACTTGCCCCATTTGAGAGGAGAAGCAGCGTCTCTCACCTCCGGCCCCGCCCCTTTTCCGAGACAGCCTCAACATCCTGAAGGAGAGCCTTCTGGTCGACACCAGCCATAAGCTATCGGGTCGACACCAGCCATAAGCTGGAATCCTAGTCTTCTACATAGAAGGCCACGATCAGACAACCGGAATGGTTTCGATTCTTCAGCATGCTCAGCCTTCACCGTCATCGTGAGAGATCCTTCCTCTTCTCTTCCAATCCCTTCCGCGCATTCTGCTGCCCTCTCATATGCTCTCCCTCTTCCATGTTTCTTCTTCTCCGGGCCTCCACTTCATCATCCCTTTCCCGCGCAATTTGACGCCCGGGACTGCCACATGGAAAGAACGAACGAGAAAAAGAATACGAGGAGAAAAAGTGGCGCCACTCAAAAAGTGCTCATTGTACTCGTTGTCAGCCGTTTGTTTGAAGCAAGAATGACTAAAGGTCGCCGCTGAGTCCTCCTGGGGATATCTCCCTATCTCTATCTCATTGTATCTCTCTATTCTTACCTTCTCTGTTTCTCTTGCACTCTCTCCATCTCTTTCATTAGTCACTTCCATAGCGGCATATGCACCCATGACTGGCTAGCTATAAAGGCGCGTGCCGGAAGCAGAAAAAATGAGGAAAAGTATAATTTGGCATAATATTCTTGAAGCAAATTAAGAGCAAAGAGGAAGTAAAAAAACCATTTGCCAAAGGAAATGTAAATAAGCCTTCTTCAGAGTCTTCGTCAATCGGAGTCTCCGCCTGGAGAAGATTAAGTTCTTTGGATTTGATATGGACTACACCTTGGCAGGTTTGTAGATCTCCTTCTTGGGCTATCCTAGAGATCACTTTCATACCCAGCGCATGATTTACACAATGTTGCCTAGCTATAAGCAATTCTGAATGAATGTTGCAGTTTACAAGTCGCCAGAGCTGGAGAATCTTGGATTTGAGCTGACGGTGGAGCGCCTGATCACGACGGGTTACCCGGAGGAGATTCGCAAGTTCAGCTACGACCCGATATTCCCCGTTCGCGGCCTCTGGTTCGACTACACCTACGGCAATCTCCTCAAGGCTAGTCCTCGTGCACTGCTCTTCTCCTTCCTTGTTCCCAAAGGGTTTCGGGTGAACTCTCACACGGGGCTGGTTGCATTTGAGAGAGAGATTGTTTCTTCGTTGTTCCTTTTCTGGTATCGGTGTATTCCGACCTCCATGTCTACTCCTGCTAATCCGGTCGTTGTACTCTCTTTTGTGATGGCGCAAAGGGACAGATAAAAGAGTGTGAAATAGCACGGATCAACGTGAGGTCAAGTGAAGAGAGAGAGAGAGAGATAGGAGAGAGAAAGATGGTGGCTCGTAGTCTACGTGATAAGGAGCTGAGTGGCGGCGGTTGCTGCTGCTTCAGAATGACAGGGCATTCTCTGCATGGACGATATCAGGGAATGTGGGGGAAGAGAGAAGCAGTGGAATACCAGGACATCAATAACATCCGATAAGACAGGAAGCAACTGAATTTGGGTGGCTTGTCCAAGACATCAAGGTCATTTCACTCTATGGAAATCTTACTTTGCAGCAAATAAATTGTTTGCTTTAGGTTGATGGATTCGGCAACATCCTCGTTGGCATGCACGGCCTCAAGTTCCTCAAGACGTTAGTTTTTTCTCTGCTCTTTTAAAGCCACGAAAAATGTATCCAAATGCTGCAAAACCATGCACTATATTTTTACCAACCTTATCGTTAGGTCCGAAATCGAAGAATTGTACCCGAACAAGTTCATTCAACTCTCCGACAATCGCATATACGTGCTGAACACGCTCTTCAACATGCCCGAGACACATCTCATCGCTCAGCTAGTCAACTACTTCGATGGCCATCCGAACTTTGAGCTGTCAGTCCATTCCATCCTCACTCCTCAAAATTACAGTAATTGGGCTCTGTTAGCTGTGCATTAAAGAAAAAAGGGCTTTCGCTTTGCTTTAAACGACATGCATTGATAGTCCGTACAAATGTATTCTTATGTATGTACATACATTTGTTGCTCAACTATTGGCCATAGATACATTCCGCCAGCGTTGGCAGTGATTCCACGTTGCTCAGCCAAATCACCTGGTTATTTGACAGCTGATGGACACTACTATTGCTGCAGCCTGCTTTTTGAGTCTATTACTGAAGCCATTAGGTCTATTCTGAATGACAGCCACTACATCCGGAGCCATCTTTTAAACTCTATCTGGACTTAATGACCTACCCGAGCACTTAATGTTTTATAGATGCTATGAGAAAGTAGGGGCTTCTGAAAAGCATTCATTGCAAACAATGAGGAAGTAAGCACATCGTTCATATCGTTTAATTATAAATTATTTAATTACTCTCCGTTCAGTCTGCCGGACAAGACAGGCGTTCGATGTGGCAACATTTTGATCTCATACCGGAGCATGTTCCGCGATCTTCGCAATGCTGTCGACTGGGTTCACATGGACTCACAGGTAGAACATCTAACATTGTTAGCAACTTATGACCTACCAACAGAACCAGAACAGCATAGTTTTGCAGAGCAAAATGAAGCCAGCGATCCTGGCCGGTCTGGAGAAGTACGTCGTGAAGGACCTCCGTATCGTGCATCTGCTTGAGCAGTTGCGACGCAATGGCCGTAAGACCTTCCTTCTCACGAACTCTGACTACGCCTACACTCATGTCAGTTCCTCCCACTCATCGATGTCGTGGGGAAAACTCAGGAAGGACCATGCTTTTCTTCCGCGTAGCTTTCTTCTTAATTCTACAGAAACATTTCCTACAGGGAGTGATGACGTATCTAATTGGAAAGGACTGGACACGATATTTCGACATCACAGTAGTGGATGCTTGCAAACCGAAGTGGTTCGCAGAGGGAACCACATTCCGAGAGGTTTGATGTCAATTTTTTTTTACACTAGTGGATAGGTCTCTCTTTAGAAGGATGTAATGAACTGTACCTTTGGTAACGTTGAGAGGTTAGAATTTAAAAAAAAGTTAGTTTAGGTGAACGTGGAGACCGGATCATACAAGCTCGGCATTCACTCTGGCCCTCTTCAACCGGGCGTTGTCTACTCGGGCGGGAGTTGCGATGCGTTCCGCAGGCTCGTCAAGGCCCGTGGAAAGGACGTCCTCTACATTGGAGATCACATCTTTGGCGATGTTCTCAGGTGTCTGTCATCTTCGCTTCCAGTGGCCCTACTCATGAGTTGTGCGAACTTTGTGCTGAGGCACCAGAAGAGTGCTTGATTATGAGGAAGTTCCACATTAGCGAGTCTCTAATGACCTTCAACTAACTGCTCTGCCTCAAGTAGCCTAGAGTGTCTCTTGTAATTCTCCTCACGCTTGAATGCGCATTAGAGCCAGGACAGACAACTAGGGATGACCGCTCTTGATCTTCTGTCTCCATTTTTCACTCACAATGCAACAAGAAGGAACTCTTGCATAAGCCCCTTTTTGAGAGATGCACTAGGGGGAGACTTTTTCAACGACAACCACTCAAAATTCACGTATGTGTCGTGAGAAGAATGTTGCGATGCTAGAGGATTATGATGGGGGAAAAAAGGAAAGTAACGAAAGAGAAGGACTAATTCAGTGTCGTCTCAATGAAATTGAACGAAATTCGAAGGGAGTAAAATGGGATAGTAATTTTTTACTAATCTTGACTTTTATAGATCTAAGAAGACGCGTGGATGGCGTACGTTTCTTGTGGTGCCTGAACTGGATCAGGAGCTGACAGTCTGGACTGACCGCCGTCCCCTATTTGAGCAGCTCGCAACTCTCGAGAACACCCTAGCTGACATCTACAAGAATCTCGACGGAACTACCCTGCATAAGATTGACTCTGTCCACATTGACTCTGTCCTCGCTGCTATTCGTGTCAGTATTTTGACCATACTCTGCTGTTATCGTAGGAACTAGCGGGAATTAGGCTACCAATCGCTTAACTTACCGTAAACCGAGCTTGTTTTTAGCAGAAGAGCCATGAAATGGACCAAGAGTACGGCATCCTCGGCTCACTCTTCCGTGCTGGTTCACGCACCACTTTCTTCGCTTCCCAAGTCGAACGGTTAGAGATCTTGTATGTATGTACATGTGGAGATATTAATAGGACAATTCGTGGATCAACCGGTCTTAGAGATGTAAGAGCAAGGTTGAAAAGAGGATGTTGCAGCTACGCGGACCTGTACGCGTCGTCGTGTTACAACCTCGTCCACTACCCGTCCTTCTACTTCTTTCGCGCCCCGATGCTGCTCATGCCGCACGAGTCGACTGTCGACCACGCGGCCATTCACAAGAGTCACCGGGCGGAGATGCTGAGGAGACAGGACTCTGTCGGCCAGCAAGGCACTACTTTCCACTCATTCTTAACTTCTGCTCTCTCTCTCATCACATCTAGCTTTTCTCAACATATTTCTTTTACTTCTATTATCATAACTTTATCTTCCAGTGCGAGGATGGACTAAGATGACAGCAAACTCTGGAACTTTCTGCCACGAGGAAGAGGAAGAAGAAACATCATCTGATGGAAAGGTTCGATTTCATATACACCTTAAAGGTCCCAGTTATACACGAAGTCGAAAATAAGCATATTTATAAAATCTTTAGATTGGATTGTAAATGAGACGTTTTATGCAAGTTTTCTTCTTTATAATATCATTTCTTGTAGGACGATGACCTTCGCGACGGTCGAGAGAAGTCGAGTTCTGATGGAGAAGGAGACGTGGCGAATGGATCCGACAGAGATGTTGTAGCGGTGCAGCCAGGACACGTCGACGAGACTGTTTAGAGGCCACCATAGGAAGCTGGACTTCACTCTATTCACTCTTTCCACTATGCACATTCATTCTCCTCTCCTTCCCTCCTGCAGGGCCAGTCTCTCTGCCACTTTAACTGTTCTGTCCAGTGTGCTCATCTTTTTATCCAAAGTTTGGCTCTTGGAGCGTAGTAGTAGTAGGTTTTCTGTGAAAACCCGCGTCTTCTCTCCTTTCTCTCGCAGTAGGAACACTGTTCTCCAAATTGTATTCCAGACGTGTCCTTGTTGAAGGATTTAATGATTCATTCAATTCCTGAGTAGTCTACTCCATAAACGTGTCTTCCTTCCTTCATCATTCTTTACCTTTGACTAATTATGCTTTCGCCTTGGTCATTTTTCGTTGTTTTTTTTGCATAGCCAGTCCAGAAAGTGCCGACCTCCCCCCAGTTGTGCTAACTCAGTCCCCTGAATGGTTTGGGTGGGACCCGGTTGCCTTGCCGTCGTCTCTTGTTGTGATATGGCTTACTACGCGTTGCGTACGGCTTCTCCAAGTCGTGCCTATGTATGTATGAAAGGTTCTTTCTCGTTTACATGGCCAATTCCAAGATAAAGTTTCGTTTATTACATGCTTCAGAGCTTGTTCTCCTCGCCCTTTCGAAGACATTCAAAAGCTATCGGATTCGTTATCGAACTTCAGCGCAAAAGGGTATGTGATAAGCGGAGGTGCTCACGATGCTTGGAGAGGCATTCGAGTGATCGCTTAGGCGTCTTCGCTTATGATTCACTCCACGATCTTTGCTCTGTCCAGTTATGAAGACGAACTCAGACCAGATCTCATACATCCACAACACACAATTTCAGATACTCACGTAGCGACTTTTAGATGAGTGGAGTAGTGATCTGTACTTCACAACGGTAGTAAAAGTAGCACTACTGTTGACGACCTGCGATGCCATGGATGTCACCGACAAGTAAGGACGTTAGAGCCATGTTTAGACACTGGCCAAATGTTTTGCGGTATTTGCATACTTATGATTCATGTATCGTGCACCAATTGTATCAACAAACGTGAAAAATGGGTGAAAAACTCCAGAATCATGTAAACATGTCCTATCTCTTTAATCTTCCCATATACTACCACAATGCACACATATTTTGAAAGGAAATTAATATTTCAGTTTCATTTCGACTCGAATTGGTCAATTATAATTTGAGAACTGGTTGCTAGTATTTTTTCTCTAAACAACAATTATTTTTATCGCGGAATTTCATCCAAGGAGAATCATATTGAGTGACTGTATTAACTAATACGGTAAACACATGATGGTGAAATCACAACTGAAGGGAATGTATATTCGACCCTACATTATCCAAGAGTTTGTTTTGAGCCTAGAAGGGTTTGTTGAAATTGTCAAGGACAGTCGCCGAGATCAAAATATGCTGTATCAAGTCCGCTCCCTATAATATGAAGAAAGCGTCATTCGCAAACCCTATATTTTATATGTTATCACGGTGAATCCATAAAGAATATGATATTAAAAATGAAGAATTGCAAATGAGTATTCTAAAATACCAAAATAAAAGTACGCATAGCTTCTCTAAAATAAAGTGGAAAGGCATTTGGTCTAAAATTCTTGTCTTCTATTTTTCTTTCGACGATAATATTTTTGATTGGATCCCTGTTTCTACTCGGAGTTTCCTGAATGCCTAGAACTTACAATCACATCACTCGATTCATTATGTGACAAGGCCCTCTCTCTGATAGTGAGTGACTCTGCATGGATCGTAAAGGAAAGTAGCACGTTTTATGGCTCGGGCGAGATAAAGCTGAAGGGGAGAGCGGCCAAGGGCGAGGCTTCCATTGCATTGCATCTCCAGCCTCCCTCCGTCTCCAGCTTCTCCCTCTCGCAGAAGTGACTGCTGGCAGTGAGGTAAGAGAGCAGAGGCTAGAGCCATCAAACAGTCCACCACTCTCATTCATTTCTTTACTCTTTGCCGTTGACGGTCCACTCCCATTGTTTTATTCAGATAATTGTTGTTTAGGAAACTTGTAAATAGGAAGATGCTCGTGCAGGCCGTCTTCCTTCTCGCCGTCAGCGCGGCGGGTGAGTAACTTTGGGCAATCATATTTATTTTGCTTATTTATCGTCTCCGTTTCAAAACGAGATCAGAAATTCTCATCAGACCGGAATTATTACTGATTGCTGATTTTTTTTCTCTTCATGGTATCATGCGTTGCCCTATTCAGGAACTCTCGCGCAACGACCATCCGAGCATCGCGCATGTAACCAAACTGAGCTTAACATGTGCCAGAGAGCATTTAATAAGGCACTTGGAATTACAGGTTATTTATATTTGTTTGATACGAATTAGCAATTAAACGCATAACTGCAGAGACTCTTGGTGTCAACTCGAGTGCACAACTCGCAGATGCTCTCGAATCTTCCTTTGGCCATGACGGAACTAATGGACTTGCTCTCGTCAGTGAAAACATTCAAGGCATCATGCACCCTAGTGCTCATTTTATCTCTTGTTGTCCTCTGATGACTTCCCTTCTTGTTGCTGTTGTAAAGAACTAAAACTTGAAATTTATTGTGTTGTGTTTGAGGTCTGCCACAAGGTGCGTGGCTTCAAGTCGTGCTTCACGAACCCGCGCGAGTACGACGAGTGCCTGCTGAACCCCCTCGGCCTCCTCGGTGACGACAGCCGACCACCGCAGTCCACTGGCATCAGCGAGAAGAATGTCAGTTGTACTCAACGGGAAATAAGTATGCTCCCTTCTCTCACTAACAGGGCTTTATGATTGTACCTTTGTATTTTTGTACAAAATCATGTTCCCTGAAGTGTTAGTTAAACGTGAAAAGTGCGAGATCGCTATCACTTCTGCGGGTTTGCTGAAGGAAGGTCGTAAATGCCGGTGATTGGAGTCCCACTCGAAACAATCGCATACGTCACCAATGGACAGAACCGAATCTAAAAGTCTCTCCTGTGTTTCGTAGCCTGTGCTCCCGAAGTTTTAAATTTTGCTGCAACATGACTAATATTACTCTAATAGCATAATTAATACACTTGTTTGTTTGATAATTTGCAAGAAGATCTAGTCAGAATGTGCTTGCAGGCTCGCAACTATGTGCGTCTCTTCGCGCAGCTCGACTTTGCATGCGGACCCGGCTTCTCGCGTACGTTCTCCTCGTAGTTTTCGTCTGAATATCCTCTGATTAATGTATTGTGTTCGTAGAGTGCTTGAATAGTAGTAAAGATAGAAACAGTCATGTATTTTTAACTGAAGACTATTCCCTGCTTTCCAGACTTCCAGAACGCGAACGAGAATGTTCTGACGAAGAACTGCGCTGCTGATGTCTTCGAACACAATCTTCCCTCCCTCCGAGACTGCCAGGATGCCTTCGAGCGCTCTCGAGCAGTCGACCCCCAGGACACTTGCGAGTATGGCTTTCTTTTGCTCCTAGAGCCATTTCACTGCCTTTTCTTCTTATATAGAATTGAACTAATTGAGAAAGCAGTTGTAATGGAGAGTGTTATTTAGCTACGCGATGCAGTCTGCGAACTGCTACATGTTCCTATTCCGAAAGTGCAAAGAGCAAGGCATGTGGTTCGGCTGCGAGTACCAGCGCACCGGGCTACAGACGGCTTACGGAGAGTGTTCCCAGAACTTCTGCAAGTGTCAGTTTCCTATTTCTCTCTTTCTGTATCCATCTACTTCCCTATTTATATCCCTCCAATACTCTTCTTCTCTCTCTCTCTTTCTCTCCTTCTCTGCCGCTCTCTATCGCTTCTCCATCCCCAGCTTAAAACAACGATTCCAATTCCTTGCTTCAGTCAACCCGCCCGAGTAAGTTGGACGAGAATCCTCAAGCTGTCGTTCGGGAGATCGCTCTCCTCATATCACAGCTATGCATTTCGTTGTTGCGCTTAACGTGGATAAATAATATTGAAGCAACATTGTCGAACTTGTATTCTCTCAGATTCCTATGGTATGCAATGAATTCGTCATATAGGGTATCATGCCTCTCCATCCCGTCATTGTCACTGTTCTTTACTGTCAGCGGCATAAACTGCTACTTCATAACAAAGTTGTCAGTGACTCAGACTTGGATAACGGGCACGCCCTGTTTTATGGTTACATATCTCGAAGAGGAATAAAGCAAGGTGATAATGACACTTCACGAGGCAAACAAGTCGAGAGATGGTTCTGATCTCTTATCGATTACTGGTCTTCCGAGGGATACTGTGGCGCATAGTAAATGTTCTAGATTTTTGCCATTGGAGGGCTCAGCGTGGAAATGCATAAAAATTTAATTGCCCCGGGACATTGAGTCGGCAGTTCTTATCACCTTCCTCATGGAAAAGGTGCTCAAGTCAATTGCCGGCGCCTCCGAGAGGATTCCCAAGTCCAATCTCATAATTGTTCACCCCTTTAATCGAGCGCAACATTCTTCGATTGGCCCTTCTCTGTGACTGGAGAGTTTTGACATTGACGAGAGGGAGGCAGAGAAGGCAAAGAGGAGCTCCGATTTCGGCTTGCGTTTGGTGCGAAAGAGTCGACATTAAGTGGCTGCACCTTGGCACCAATTCTTCCTTCTTTGCAATGCCTCAATTAATGGCCATTATCGCGTGTGGTCGTTACGTTTTTCATCAAAGAGAGAGATGGAGAGAGAGAGATGGAGAGAAAGATGGAGAGAGAGAGTGAGCGAGAGAGGGAGAGAGCGGGAGAGAGAGAGCGAGAGAGAGAATGCAGAAGATGCCCGAGTTGTCGCGTCATCGACTCTTCCAGAGTGTCGCGTCGGCTGCTGCTCAGCTTGATTCCGTTGCAGGGCGTCGCGTCGCTCCACCTTCCGCCCACTCGCTGTCCATCTCATCGTCGGCCACGGCGACGCTGACCATGGCGAGCACGCTCTTCGCTGCGCTTTCTCTCGTTCTAGTATCAGGTCTCCTTCTCCTGTCTTGTTTTCTTATCTGACGACATTCCAGCTTTCTTCTTGTTTCCTTCTATCGAATAGTAATAATAGTAATGTTATTGATTAGCACAAATGATGTATTCCAGTTGTTTCTGCCGCAGACGACTGCTCATTCTCTCAGCTTCAAAAGTGCCAAACAGACCTGAACACGTACTTGAACGTGGACGAGCCGCGTCCGTGGGAGCAGCCGAAGGCCTATCGAAGCAAGGTGGAAGCGCTCTTCGAGAAGGGAGGCGTCGATGGACTCAGAAAAGTGTGCCGGTGGGAGACAACTTCCTTTTCTCATTGATTGATTAACTAGTTGTGCATGGCTCCCTTGGTTGTAGTGGCTTCCGTGAGATGAAGGACTGCATGCAAGGCTGCTACCGCGACGTCTTCTCCGTGCCTTTCCTCGTCCTCGGAGATGCACAAGTTCGTCCTGACGACGCGTACACTTATATGTCCATCTTCAATTCGTTCCACTATCTGTGCGGCGCTGGACTTGGAAGTTGGTGGAAACTTTGCATTCGTCGTTGCATTACAAAATTAAATTCCAGCACTAATGTTTGCTTATATTTATTACTGATGGAGTGACTCAACTGAGCAACCTTGCCGCTGCAAGTTGAATGAAGAAGTGAAAGCATTGCAGCCCATCTGAAAAATGAGGTTTGTATGACGAAGACGTGGGAGAATCATCGTGGAGAGATGGAGAAGTGCCGCTCGGATTTCGAGGAGATGTCCGCCAAGGAGCCTATCATCGCTTGCTCGTTAGTTGCCCCTTGTCCAATTAATCAACTGAACTTTAACTTATAAACACCAAGTTTCTTACTAAAAGATTGCAATGAAGATAATAACGTTAATGAATTCTTTTCTTTATTTTCTTTTTTATTTGCTTGAAAATAAAGACGGAATCGAGAAGTGAATCCTGTCCACCTACTTAGATTGGCGAATACATTGCTCAAGTGCTACGAACGTACATTTGCTGCCGAGTGCGGTGGCACTTCGCGCGACACGCAGTTCTTTGGCTGCGAGTACATGCGAGTCGCCATCTTCTCCAAGTATCCGCAGTGTCCTGTCGCTTGCAGCCGTACGTTTAAATACTTCTATCATTCACCCTTTTCCTTCTCTATCCCTTTCCGTCTCTCCCTCCCTCTCTTTGTTTCAATATCTTTTGCATCCTCCACAAATCGTTCTCCACAGAGAGTTGTTTTTTTTTGCTTTACTCCTAATATCAGTTAGTAATCATGATGCTAAGTAAGGTGTAATGTAATAAAACACTAGGGATGACGATCTTGTCAATCTCTGGTCTTCCTGGCTAGCATGATAAGAGAGAGGACATGAATGTACAGCCACGTCTTCTCTCTTTGCAGTTCCTGTGGTTGGCTGAAGAATCATCCACCTCGCTAGCTTCGTCTTCAACCGACTTCTAGTCCATTCCATAGAGCCAATTACTGCTTATGTACTTAAAGTTGCAAAATGCTTTTTATCTCTTGGATTGTTAGTCTTCATCTCCTTTGATTGCTTTGAACCGACTTCCCGCTCACTCTGCACTGCATTTCTCTCATTCATTCTACTTCTGTCTCGCTCTCCAACTCTCGATAAAACTGTGCGCGCCCGTAAATGAGACAGACGCATTCGCCTCGGCATCTTTCTCTTGGAGAAGATAAGAAACGTGAAAATACGTGAACCAATCATCGGCACCAATTTCAACGCCTTTCTTTTTGCAATTAATTTTTTTTTAGTTTTTGGTGCAGCATGAACAGGATTTAGAGCGAGAAAAGAAAGATACATATGATTATTGTACACAGTTTTACCAAGAATGATAAAGAAACAATGGAAAATTGCACGAAATCAGCGGCTGCAAGGCACATTTTACAAAATGTTATGTATAGATACATATGTAGCTCTGGTGTTTAAGAACTACATATATCTGAATGTTCCGATAGAGCAAATATATCTGTTCCTCATTTTGTTGAGCACCACTAAGAATTGCTTTGCTTTTCCTGACAAGAAAGATAACCATTCAGCGCAAAGGTGAAGAGAATGAGTGCGGTTGAGAAGCTGACTATTGAGGGTGAGAGAGAGAGGGAGAGAGATGGAGTTAAAGAGATACCAAAACTATTGTTAATAATTGAATTGACTTTTTGCGTTAACGAGCATCAAGAATTTATATAAACAACTGATGAGTGAAAGAAATAAACACATCTGTTCCTACAAAGAAGCATTCAGTTCTGGATTGTCGTAAGCCATATAGAGCAGATAGAGTATTACAAATTGCAAATGAGATTTGAATAGATACTATTCATAATTTTGGCGTTCGTTTGTATGAACAAATGTCATGGTTACGGTTTTAACTCTGCGAGGACCTCATTCCCCAAGACAGCTGCTAATGTTGTAGAGGACCTGGTTTGTAAACTAACCTAAGAACAAATGCCTTTTCTATTCATAGTTTGGCGCAATTGCTTGTGCTATTTGTTTTCCTGTAATTCAAGCTTTTCATTAGCTAAAAGAAAACTGATATTGTAAGAAGATTGTAGTCGTAGAAATTTCTTCTCATTTTTTCTTCAATCTTACACGTTCCGGGAAGCAGCTATGCTGATTGTGAGCTAATGGTTAGTTAGTTCCGATGTTTACTGACCAAGATTACACTGGTATGGACAATGCGCAAATAATGATGAGTGCACATAGAAGCGGGCTGAAAGGCGATGTCTGAGAGGGAGATAACTGAGAGAGACAATCTGGCATAGAGGACGGGAGCGGCCATGGGACAGAGTGGCAACCATCTCCCTCCCTGTCTTCATCTCTTAAATTTCTCTCTTTCTCTCTCTCTGTCTCCTCAATGTTTCTCTCTCCCGATATCTGCTATCTCGTGATCAACCACTCATTAATGCATCCGGCCTCATATCTTGCCATATGCCCCTCCTCCAACTCCAGAGTGACTTTTTTCTGCCTACCACAATTATCTCCTTGGTTTGAATGATGCTTAACGTAATGCGACTTCGAAGCCACACGCACTCTTTTGCATTCTTGTTTCACTCTCTCAGATCACAGGTTGACCAGCAGCAGGTGGCAGGTTCCTGGTCAGCAACTAAATCACTTCCCTTCCCGTGTCTTGCCCTCTCGGATTCATCCCCCTGCGCCTTTAAGCACTGGTGATAAATCAGTGTCGAATCCGAAGGAATGTACATAGCTGTTGTCAGTAGTAAAGGTCTCCTCAAGTGTATGAACAACCGACCACTTAATCGGGTCCTCTTCATTCAACTTGCCTTTCACTTTTCGCTTGTCGTGTTCATCGAACGAGAAAAAAGTCCAGATTTTGCCATGCTTCCTCTCGAGAGGGGATCCCCAAACGCAGAAATCCAGACGGGGAAGTCAGAGTGTCAGTGCCACATGTGTAGCATGAGTGACCGGCCACATAACTCTTGTCTTTCTTGCACTCCTCGTTTACGCTTGCTGACTATTCTCTTCCGGTAAAATATCTGTAGGTTGGGTGCATCGCCTTGGATTTGACATTAATGATTTTATTTTATTTCACTCTCATTTATTCGTTGTTACAAAATTCTGGTGGAGTATCCGATTGACGATAGACGGGAATAGGGAGAAAGGTGCAGCTGCGCCTCTGCAGGGAATCTCGTTCTCGCACCCTTTCCACCACCCCCTAGGGTCTTTCTGAACCACCGGTCATTGAATGAGACGATAAGGAAGAGTGGAAAGAGACGGGTCTAACTCGACCTCTTCTGATAGACACTGGCCGATCTCGTTTTATGAGCTTGGTCATGCCAATTTTAATTCTCCTCTGACTCATGCTGTTATCTCTAACGATGGATATGTCGCATTTCATTATCCATATCACAATCAGAGACAGCTGTTGGACCAGACCATATCCACTTCACGTATCCTTACGTCCTGCAGAACCTAATATTTAATCCATAAATGATAATCTTTATCATTTTTATTTTACAAATAAATATTGACCTAATCTTATTTTTCTTTTCTTTTTATTGATAGTCTTTATTTCGAATATCTAATAGCGAATAAATAAAGGAAAAAAACACGACAGTGGTAGACATGTGTGTGTTTATTAAGAAAAGTGCGTTTGTGAGTTGCTCAATGTTCAATCGCCCTCGATTGTTATCAGCAGTTGTGTCCATCAACTCTCAAAATACTGATCATGACACCCGAGTGCAATCTGCAGTCGAGATGACCAACAACTTGTCTCTAATTGCAAACACTGTAGTTGTCGGTTAGATGTCCTAATTTACACCGACAAAGGGGCATGAGGTGGGAAAAATCGCGTCGTGTGTGAGAAATGTCAAGGTAGCCGCATCCACTTTCTTTCCTCCTTCTCCTCTTTACTTAGTTTCTCATCATCGTAATAGCCCCGCTCTCCCTCCACTCTCTCTCTCTCCGTCTCTCTTTCTCTCTTTTCTCTCTCTCTTTCTCTCCATGTCGCTCTCTTCCTGCACACGCTTGTTTATCTCAGCAGCGCCTCGGCGACCCTTCGAGTGACCAGCCCGCATGCCCTCACTCTTCTAAGTGTGAGAAACGCTGATTGGGAGAGCGAGAGCGAGGTACATAGAAGAGTGTCCAGACTTATTATTAGTTAGAGGGGAAATTATGAAAATATTTCGAAACCCGTAAAGATTAATTGTAAGCTGAACGATGCTGCAGTACAAATATGTTACGAGTGTGTAGAGTAATTGCATGCTATCGTCTAATCCGAACATTTACTACTATTTGCCTCATGTAGTCTAACGAAGCCTGTCTCTGCGCTGTCCACCCCCTCTCTAAGACCGTGAGAGAATCCCCTCAGGCCGTCCGCTGCTCTTCGCACTAATCCTTCCGTCCTCGACTTGGCTTCCAGATCAGTTCACGACACACGCAATTGATGGTGCCGACATCGCTGTACTTTCCTCTTCCTTCGTTCTCCATTTCTCTCTCTCTCTCTCTCTGTTTACATCTCTCCATCTCTCCTTTTCTTCATGCTTCTCTCCTCCTAGCTCTCTCCTTGACGCGCTTTTCCCTTGTTCTTGTTTCCCCTATCATGTGCTTTCCTTCTCTTCTTATTGGACGAGGGCCGTTTAACAAAGGTCAGACCTAGACTGCATCGGCCCTCTCCGTTCTTCGCTCTACCCATGACAAAACGAAGACTGCCTCTCCCTCTCTCTCTGACTGATTTGATGCTATTCCTCCGCCAGACTCTTCTCTCTCTCTCCCACTCTCTGTCTCACTCTCTCTATCGCTCTTTATCTCTCTCGCCCTCTCTATATCTCTACCTCTCCCTCCCACCCTATCTCTCTCTATCTCTCACTCTCACTCTCTCATTCTCACTCTCTCCCTCTCCTTCTCTCTCTCTCTCTCTCTCTATCTCTGCTCTTCCAACAACCTTCATTGCCCTACAATCTCTGCCCCCATCTCTCTAATTCTAGCATTGTTTTAGTCCTTGTTCTATTTGCCCCCTTCTCTCCTTCTCTTGCTGTCTGAGCATGTTCCTTCCCATTGCTCTCCGTTCATCAAGGAGCCTCGACGCTCACTATCTTAGTCAATCTCTTGGCGCCACTGCTTCTGATTCGGAGGAGAAGCGAAGGAAAAAGAAAAGGAGAAGGCAGAGCAGAAGGGCATTTTACCAACACTATTTTCTTTTTCTTTTTATGTAAAATTAGTCGGGAATTCTCGATCTTTAATAACAACAATCGCTTTTTATCTGTTGTTTGCATAGAGAGATTTTTTTAAAACTTCTTTCGTGGAATTTCCTCGTGGACGTGGTGCAAGGCGCCCTCTGTCTCACTCGTATTCATCACTGCCGCCCTTCCAATCTATTTTCTTTTACTGGCCTAGAGTAGTTAGCACAGCGCCCCTACTCCACTTCTCTACTAATGAATCCTCCGGCCAGGACTCCCGCGGTGAAAAAAGAGTGAACTTTGCGCAACTGCAGGAAGAACAATTTTAAAAGCGGCGGAAAACTGTGACAGCCATGACCTGAAGTCACAAAGGAAGAAAACGAGGAATGAGGGGCATCACAGGTCGCGCTCTCGCCGTGCCCCTCTTGTTACAAGTGTAGCAAAGCAGGAGCATGCGGGTGGCACAGCTAATCTTCCGCTCTTTCTCTGTATCTCTCCCAACTTTCTCTCCATCGCTCAAGCACTCTTCCCATATCTCATGCACTCTCTCCATCTCTCATGCACTCTCCTCCTCTTCATTTCTCTCTCTCTCTCTCTCTCTTTCTCTCTCTTCCTCTCTCCGCTGCACATTACAGCCCCATGCTGGAGAACGCATGCAGCGGAACGCCACAGGCGCAATGGCTCACCCCTTCTGCCCCTTTATTTTCCCATCAGTTGTCTTCTTTCTCCATTTCCCTTTGCGTCTCCTCCAATCTTCGTTCCTTCTTTCGTCCCGCTCAATTCTTCACACTTCCTTGCCATATCATCAGTAGTTGTTGTTGTTGTCATCTTTTCGGAAGACAAGAGTTGCCATTCTTCCGGCTGGCTCCTTTCCCTCTCTCTCTCTCTCTCTCTCTCTCTCTCTCTTTCATTCGTACAGCATGGTCTCAGCGGAAGAGAGAAGAAATGGACGGCGGGTCAAATGGAGCCGGCGAATGGCTCTGAGCCCGCTCATCAAGAACGCATTCGATCGCTTCTTCCACTCTCACTGCACAGACATTTCCCGCGCAGCCCTCCGGGGCCATTCTGCCCCCTCCCCCCCTCCATTTCCCATCCCCATGGCCCGGCTGCTTCCACCTCCTTGTACTTATCTGCCGTGATGATGCAAATGCTAACGCAGTTCCTCCAGTCCATCTCGGGCTGCCCCGCGGGCATTTGCTAGATGCGGGTAAGCTGTTCTCTCACTCCTCCTTCTTACTGCTCTGCTTCTCCTCTCTGTCATTTTCGCTCTCTCCATCCGCATCATCTCTCGCTCTTTCTTTCATACTCTCTCCCTCTCTCTCTCTCTCGCGACAGCGCCACCCTATTCCATCACGCACTTCATTTCGCGTCCACATGGAACCTTATACAGCAACCGCTTCTTGTCCCTCTGCTCTATCTCTTTTTTTTCTCTCTCTCTTCATCTTCTTTTCTACAATTCTCTCTTTCTTTTTATCTCTTTGACTCTTTCTTTTCCTGTCTTTCTCGCTTTCTTTCTGCCTTGCATTTTAAGGAGGCCATTTTCCGAGTGTAGTGCTCAGCTGTCATACCCTCTTCATCCTGGTTCCAACAAATCGTGCACATTGTAGCCAACCAAACCACGCATCCCCCCTTATCCAGTAGTAGGTCACATCCTCCTCCTCCCCTCAACTGGAATCCTTCCATACTATTGCGTAATTCCGTCCATTAGCAATGTTGTAAGGAGAGTTTGCTGAGATGCAAGGGTAAGTGAATTCTGTGCCGATTGGAGTGCAGACTATGTGTGGTGTGAACATGGTTTCCGACAATTCTTCCTAGCCTTCCGTCTCTTCCCTTTGCCAGATTGCAGTTTCCATGTGCCTTGAGAGGTGCACGAGGGGGAGGGCAACTTCCATCCAGCTGAGACTTGCCAAGTCGTCATTCGTTGCATTGCCTCCTGGCCAAGCCTCTAGCCTTGCGGGCCATTCATCTCCCGGCCAATCCCCCATAGCAATGCCTCTCTCACTCCACTCCCGCCCATCTTTTGACTTTTCTTACTATGATGCTGCCCGTCATCTGGCTTCTTCCTTTTGCATGGCCATTTATGCCATACACAATAGGGAAGGATTATTTTTGTTGATCAATAAGGCAGAAAAGAGGCAATCAAAGATATAGGAAAAAGAAGATGAGGGGTGTGCGGAGAGAAAACTGGAGGAGATGGTGTGGAGAATTCGGCTGGCGCTGTTCGTGAGAGTATCTTCTCTCAGTGTTCTATTTATCATGAACAAAAGTTCGCTTCATCCTTCTTTGTGATGCTGAACTGCAATAAATAGCATTATGCTCCATTCCTCTGCCTTCTCGTTATGTTGCCAGGATGAAAGATGCTCCTGTCATGCAAACCAGAACATCTCACGCCCTTGATCACAAGTATGAGACTGGCTACTCAGGTATGGCCTGGAGAGGCTGAGTGGTCAAAGTGTATGCGAGAATGGAGCGGAATCTTTCTTCTTCTCTTTTCCTACTCTCACTCACACACTTATTACTCTCTCAACCATTTGTGGGTGAGAGTAGTAAGTGGTGGAGAGAGGGAAGGGATGGATGCCCTTGAGGGACGGTTAAAGGAGATGCTTGCACGTCGTCAATGCACTGATCAGCTCAGAGTGTTGCCCTCTCACCTCTCTCTCTCTTTCTCTCTCTCTTTATCTCTCTCTCTCACTCTCTCTCTCTCCACCTCTTCTCTCTCCTCACTCTCAGCATCTTCACTTTCTTCCAAACGCCTATGTACCACCACTCTTTCTGTCTCTGTCTCTTTCACTTTCACGGCTCTCGCATTTGGCTGGTTGTTCTGCATCTTGGCCAACACTCAAGAATTCAGAGCCAGGAGCGCCTCAGCCGGCGTGTGCGATGCGATTGTATGTGTTGGTACACATGTGCAGCAGGCCGCTCTCGTACGCTAGAAGAGAGAGAGAGAGAGAGAGAGAGAGAGAGAGAGGAGGAGCGATAGAGAGAGAAAGAGGGAAAGAGAGTAAGACAGAGAGAGAGGTAGAGCGAAGGAGAGAGAAGAGAGAGAGTAAGACAGAGAAAGAGGAGATAAAGTAGTGAGATATATTGAGAGAGAGGCTCACTCCGACACTTTCTCTTAACTCTTCTTCTTCGCCTTTCAACTCATCATCTTCTTCTGATCCTTTTGTTCGGAATCCGCACATCATCTTTTATGCTATTCAAATTACCTCAAAAATATACATGTATGTATAATGTTTAATTTTATTACACGGAGTTCATTAGTCCGCCTTCCGACCTGCTTAGAAAGTACTAGTCTGCAATGGAGATGGAAAGAGATCCCTGCGAAATTATTATTCATGCTTCAATGCACTAGCTTTTCTTATGCCCAATAGGGCCATCATCTCCTCTCATTTCTTGCGATTCATGAATGTGGATATGGAAAGTTCATGCATTATTTAATTATGTACCTATGCGTATGCTAGGACTATTAATGTCTCATATCATTTTGCATTGCCTTTTCCGATATCGCATTAGCCTACTAGCTCATTCTGTCTCCCAAGATGAGCTACATACTCCTTCATGCTTGGTCAGAACTGCGACCTTTTTTCGTGTCCCTCCCACTTCAGCCAGAGACTGCTGACTCATGCGTGGCCTGTCATGGACCTTCTTCACTCTCTCACTCCATGTCACTCTCGTACACTTCTCCCTTTCTTGTCGCTCTCTCATCTTGCCACTTTCTTTCTCTGCGTCTCTCCTCTCTCTTCATATTTCACTCGGAATTGAATGGCGTACTCCTTCTGGCCAGCCGACGGATGACAGCCGCTCATTGCTGCAGTCAATGAATGGCTCGCAGCCCAAAGGGCAATCCATCCCCTTCCATTTATTTTCAACCCGACTTTTCGCGCTATTTTATCATTTCACTTCAATCTTTCTCACTCTTTTCTCCTGTACTTTAATGAATAGCGGGTGGGCAAAGATAATTTTAGCCAGTTAATGTATTTTCTTATGTGGAACACTTTTACGCTGAAAACAGAAATATGAGGCGATGTCTCTCTTAAGTGACCCTCGTAGCCACGATGTCTGTTTCGTGACTTTGATGAGGAATGTTGTCTCATGCCTATCACTGCACAAGAGAGATCGGCTGAAATGGGAAGGAGAGAGATGAAGATGAGCACGGAGAGGCCAGAGAGCAGAGAGAAGGAGAAAGCGATCGGAGAGAAGAAAGCAAACTTTCTCTCTCTTCGTGTTAACGCTATTCTACAAGTGCGCGTTATCGGTGTGCGCATGGTTCTAATAATCTCCCCTTTTCTTCCCTCTCTCTCTCACTCTCTCTCTCTCTCTCTCTCGTCTTTTCTCGCCCCTCTCCAGTCTCTGCTTTCTTTTCCCGCCCAGAGCCCCTGATCCTGTCAAAGTGTAATTGATTAACTTTCTTTGCTTTCTCTCAGCTGTCTCATATAAACCTGACATTGGGAATGATCATAAGGTGAAACCTTTTCAATCCCTCTTTATTTATTTCTTTTTTTCGAAAACCTGAGTATAGCTGCCTTAAATCTGTTTTCTCGGAGGCATTTGTAGAAGAAAGTTGGGACTTTAGATTTGTTTCCTATCGACTTCCATGCATGCTGTTGTTTTGTGCCGGGAAAAAAACAATACGCTATTAATTTTAGATACGTTGACCTGTCACTGCTTTGCACTCATCTCTTCTTCGTCTCTTTCGGTCTCGCTCTCACTCTCACTCTCACTCTCTTTCACTCTCCCATTCTCTCTCACTCTCACTCTCACTCTCTCTCACTCTCTCTCTCAGTCTCTCTCTCTCTCTCCCGTCAACTCATATTCAATTCTCATGTGCTTTCTGCGCCCTTATGCGTCATGCGCAATCCGTGTTGTCCGTGCTATACTTTTCTGACACTCTTATTTTGCAGCCCTATCTACTTTATCTTTTCATATTAGCAACTTTTTTCCTTTCTCTTCATACAAGTTTCTAAGAAAGGGTAGTTATTTTCACATATGGCTACTTGTCTTCTCTTGCGATGCACTCTTAATCCATATTTTGTCCACGAAGACAGCTGACCACTCACTCCTTTGACGAGCTGTCACTTCAGCTGCTCTCTTTAATTTTGAAAAGTACATTTCTTTTTCCTGGAGATTCTTCGCATAGGGCGCGAACACTTTGTTTTAGTGAGTCAACACAGGATGGTGGCCAATATTGTGAAAGTTTCGTTAATTTATTAAATGGCACATGCCCAATGACTGTTTTCTAGCCATAACAAACTTCCTCTTTTTTGATTCGCATGCATTCTCTTACCAATTATTTCATATTGAAAAAGTTTTTTGAACCCCATTTCGGTTCGGACATTTGTGTTCCAGCTCGCAGTTCCACTTTGTTCATTTGCATGCGATTCAAATTTCATGGTTGGACGCGGAGTGAAAAGAGTGGCAAAAAGCGTTCTTTCTGTGGGCGCCGAACCGTGCCTGCCTCAGGCAGAGTTCCTTCCTCTTCTAAAGAGCGTCTGCTTCCTGAATAGACGTCGTCTCTTCTACTTTTTCTCTCTCCACTCGCGCATCTTCAGCAAACATTGCCAGCGGCAAAGTACTACCAGGAAATGCCGACCATTCCTAGTTGACTCTTCTACTAAAGTCCGCAACTGTCTTCGCTTGCTTCTCTCTTTAAACATGATTCATCTTATCGCAGTCTTTTGTCGCACCTTTCATTTCTTCTTTCTCGGCTTAATATTACAGTATGGCTTTTCTCTCTCTCTCTCTCTCTCTCTCTCTCTCTCTCTAATGTTGCCACAATATGTATGTACATATGTATATAAAGAAGCCGCGCGAGAAAAATAATTGAATGTTTTACACGAATTGCTTCTAAACATGCTCATCCGTGGCATTGAATTTCCACGGATTATGCAAAAAAAAAACCTTTCAGAACCATGGGAACGGCTGCCTTGGGGCATTCTCCTTTGTACGAATAATCTTCTTGTTGTCTGTACGTCTTTGAGAACTGAACGAAAACTTCAATGGGTGGCAGCAAAGAGCAATCTACTACTACAGCTAATTATGTTAGTGTGCTCGTTTTCCTAAATTAAACACAAATGTAAAAATATTTAAAAAAAAAAAAATGTTAAAATATATGTTACAATAATTAAGGTTGTTAAGTACTGAAATTGTCTCACTACCAGGAGGTGTTCGAATTGTGTAAGCGAGGCGAAACCGAACGCGTAAGGCAGTGGTTGTCGACGAAGAAGTCGAAGAGACCAAGGACGCCTCTAAGGTCTGCTTCTCCTTGATATAAAATTCGTTACGTGTTTTTTTTAGAAGTTTGGGAGCAAAAATGAGTGTAGCGATCGATTATCGTCTCGACGGCAACGAGCCGTTCTAAAGACAACAATTTTCATATTCACATTTTTTTTAATTCATGCTTTTAACTTCAAAGGAGGATTCATACATATTGTACATAGCGGTTCCCGTTTCTTAGAGCAGCCTTCGATAAATGTGATAAGTCGACAAAAATCCGCTGTTTCGGTGCAAGTTGTAAATACATACATATTCCCGATTATGAATTCAATCGGGCTCATAACAACGTGAGCCCCTTGGAGCCGCTCGTTTCCAGGATCCTGGTCGGAAAGTAGATATGGATTTGGAACATAAAATTCTACAAGAGCAAACACTTATAAATCAAATGAGATGAATTGCATTGGTTCTGTAGCTTCTTGCGCTCATCGTCTACTCCGTCTGGCTGGTTGTGCGCCGTGCGCGAGCCGGCCACGCAGTACACGCCCCTGCACGTCGCAGCTCTCCATGGTCGGGCTGAGATTGCGCGTCTTCTCATCGACGCCGACCCCCATCTCACCACTGCCAAGGATGGTCGTGGATGCATTCCACTCCATCTCGCTGCGTGGAGTGGCCACTACAACATAACCGTGGTACGTAAGATGCAAAGCACTTCTGCGCACTCAATGGATTTTTGATGTTGTTCAGCTCCTGGCTGAATTCGAGCCCGAATGTGTGGACGTCGTGAATAACGCGCTCGAGTCTGCGTTGCACTTGGCTGCCCAGCATGGCCACGTGCAAGTGCTCGGAGTCCTCCTTGACGTCAGTTGACTTCTCCTTCTTCAACCAAGTACTTGCTCTAACTCTCAGAAGCACTCTGACCCTCGCTCTCGCAACGTGCGCGGAGAGACTCCGCTGGATATCGCTGCCCGCTGTGGCCATGCGCAAGTGTGCAAGACGCTCGTGAACTA
The DNA here is from genome assembly GCA_945643635.1 of Allodiplogaster sudhausi. Classification (NCBI taxonomy): domain Eukaryota; kingdom Metazoa; phylum Nematoda; class Chromadorea; order Rhabditida; family Diplogasteridae; genus Allodiplogaster; species Allodiplogaster sudhausi. Next base: position 2,123,304 of record CALZFC010000009.1, read on the forward strand.
CTGTCCCGAGCTGGCTCTGCAGGCGGCTGCGGAGTGTGCCGGCTCGCCTACTCTCAGCATGTCTCCGCTCTCTTCTGGCGCTCCATGTCCACCACCGCGCACTTCATCCCGCAAGGTTATTATCAATTGAATAAATTAATTTTTTTCAAAATTATGCACATGTTCTATACGGTAATACAATATAAATGTTAACATTTGAGCTGGTGTACCCTCTGCACGCGTCTGCTCGTGGTAGCCACGTGATGTGCATGCAAATCCTGCGCCTGGCTGGCTTCGATGTCGACTTTGTGACTGACGAGGGCTCTGCCTTGCATGTCGCCGCCTTGCACGGCAACGTAGACGCCGTCCGTTTCCTGCTCAGAGAAGGTACAAGAGTCTTTCTTCTGCTTCATTTATCCAGCACTCTCAAATCATCTCTCAATTTCCCTTCAAAGGTATCAACGCGCACATCAAAGACTCGCATGGCCGGACCGTTCTGGACGCGCTTGAAGAGCATGAAAACGACCGCTCAAGTGACCTGACCCAAGTGATGCCTGCCAAGGAAGCCTGGAAGGATTGTCGCATTCTCATTGAAGGTTTTCACTTGCAGTCAACATGCCCCAGGTAGAAAATCAGATTAATGCTACGAATACCAACGTCATTAAACAGCGCATCAATCATTTGTGCTCGTAAGACTGACAACTGTTTACCTGGAGTCGTTTTTGATGTGTGAAGCGGGCTCGGGTCATTGAGGAGGGGAGGGGGCAATAGTGGCATTGGTAGGGGCAGACACAGAGTGTCCTGGACACTGACCCAGCCAGTGCCGACTGGCTTGACAGCTGCTGTAATCACTGGGCGACTGGCAGGGGCTGCAATCTGATCACACCTCTCTTGCTTTGTCCCTCCTAGCTGCATCCTCTCTGATAGCCTTTGTCCGCTCTTCCAGAATACATGAACTCTGGCCGAGGAACGCTCAACTCGTCGAGTGATTCTGGCATCGATCGGAGGGAGGAATGCCGTGTCTACAACAATGTCACCGAGACACGCAATGGAGACCAGATCTGGCGTCCGCTGCCCTCCAATGGTACTCGGCTCCGTTTACACTTCATATTTAAATACTGGAAAATGAATGAACTTTTTGCAGCCGATGCCTTCTCGTCCATCGGCAGAGCCAGCAATGTTAACGGCTTCCTACCTTGCGACATCGCGTCTACAATGAGTCTATCAACCTCGGTCGAATATGCCGGAAGGTTGAATTTTTTATTGTTGAGAATATGAACAACGCAATTTCTGGCTAACGAATTTTACCCATGTTTTCCTCATCCATCACCTTTGCAGCCTTCGTGGGCCGTCTCCAATGCATGGCTCAACAGCTTTTCTACTTGACGGTGGAGTGAGCCAAGCAGACCGTGCTCTCCCTGGCGCCCTTGTCGCGCGGACATGGAACACTCGACAACTGTCGGATGCTGTGACCGCCGATGGCCGTCCCATCCCTCGCTTCCCACTCACGTCGCCCATGACAAAGAACAGGCATAACAGTTCAAAGAGAGGCAGCGATACTCTTCCTCCAAAAATCGCTATTGCGAGGACTGCGAACGGCCCACAAGCAAGAGGTTTGTGCACAATTATTGGATGTACATTCCATAACTCCTTATTTAATCTCGATTGACAATGAATGCCTATCTAGAACCAAATTGTACCATCTTCAGGAACAATCCTGCCTGGCGAGGGCTGCGTCTACCGAGCTCCGCCGTCCTACGATGCATGGGCGCAGCCATCGGGGATGAGTGAGAGAGTGCGAACTCCGGTCGATGCAGCCTCCACTGTGAACAGACAGCTGCCTCCTCCTTCATTCCCTTACGACAACGTACCCAAGACTCTTTATGCCTATGATAACGCGCCTGGCCAACGGTTGGGTTTTTTGACATTTTACTTGCATAATTATGTTAGTATTTAATATTTAATAGTATTATATTTAATTTTTAAGTAGTATTTATTTAATACGAAATATGACTGTTTAAGTCGGTGGGAGCACAACTGCGCCATTCCGTCCTCATCTCTTGGCCAATCACGAGGCAGCGCAACCGTCAGCAGCCAAGTTGCAACGAGGACTGATGGCACGCAGACACTGCCAACCGGTCAGTACATATGTTCACTTCCAAATGCGTAAGAGGATGCATTCTTTTGAGGCGTCTCACGCACTCCGCAGCGTTCTCGCCCTTCAGTCATGACGGCCTTCCGTGCTATCGAGGAGGATCCTTCCACAAGCACTCAACAGCAGTCTACTGATGTTCCGACCAGAGGGAAGGTTCGTGAAGAGTGATGTGTTAAGATAAGAATAGGCACTCTTGTTTTCCAGGCTCGCCAAGTGATAAACAGTAGAGAGGACTCGCTCGGTCTGTCCTCTTCGCCTGCCTTCACTCGAGCAGGAAGTCGTTCTTCTAACGTCACCTTCACGTGCTCGACCCTTGAGAGATGTTGGATCAGATTTCAATGATAACAATATTCGTGACGCCTTCTCTTGCAGCAATGTCGCCAGTGGTGAGCTGCCAGCGAGGAATGGAAGGTAGGGCGCCGCTGGCAGTTCCAGAGGAGCTGACGGGGTCCACTTCCGCGAGTCTCATCTCCGCCTCCGCTTCCCCCGAGAGACATATCCTACATCGTGCAGTATGTTTAGAAACATTCAAAAACGCATCGCATTTACAGAACTCTTCTCTTTCAGCATAAACGTGACTCTCCGCCAAGCGGCCATGAAGATTCTATCACAGAAGTGGTATGTTTGCTGCAGTGCACGGCTCTGGAGCCACTTCACTGGCCCGCTTTGCAGAACGATGCAAGGTCGGGAACGGAAACACTTGGAGTCGGGCGTCGTCGAGAGAGTTCTTCATGCGAGATGGGAACTGAGTCGCTTGGCTCCTCTCGGGATGAGCCACCTCCCTCCCCGACCACCTCTGCCGGTCTGATATCGGATGCGCTCTGTGCCGCTGTCACCAATGTCAGTTTATCTACATATCCAATGACATTCGTACTGATAATCTTCAATTGGCAAAAGAATCCATCTTCTGTGTAGACGTCACTCCGCCAGCCAGATCAGTGTTCGTCTCCGCAGAGGAATGGAAATGGCCGCATGTCATCGCCATCTGCGACAGGTATTTCCATTCAAACTCTCAGTGAAAGAAAGGCAACTTCAAAAAAACCGAAGCTGCTTCAGAATGCAGCGACGGCACGATAGCCTCCTCGTGTTCCTTGCCACTGATCTCGCAGAGGTCTGTCTCACCGCCATCCACGTCCTCTCCTCGCAGAATGGATGAGACAAACCGCTTGCGGTATGTTTTACGATCAATGCCAATTTCATTGCACATTCTGTTATGCAAGCAAGCTTTTAGAAAGGAACCAGGCTCAAAGTCTCGCAGCGAAAAAGTGATGCACAACGCTGAGGATATGCCTTTGGATGAAAGTGCTGAGTGGAGGAAGGTGAGGACTTAGTGTCCAATGTTGTTTTGTTGTTGATATAATTATCTTCAGATCGACAATATCATCCAGTCGTTTGGCACTGGAATCGACCGCGGCAGCAGTAGCGAGGGCACTAGCAACGGAGTCCGACTGAGGGAGTACGCGCCGAGGGTCGCGAGTTTCTTGCGAGAACGTCATTCGCAGGCTCTGACACTCCAGCTGAGCAGCCCCAGTCGAGCTGCTCTTCGACCCAATCAGCCTAGCGAGATGGTTCGCTGTTTATTGTGCCCTATTCTCTTCTCTTTTCTTGCTTCAAAATGTGCAACCATCCAGAATCAGCGCCAAGTGGATGACATCAACCGTTGGCTGCGCGATGAAGTTGGCCTCTCCCCTAGACACGCAGCCTCAGTCGCTCTTCTTCTGCAAAGAAATGGCTTCGACCGGGTTGAATACATGGTTCGTTTAGAAGAATTCTTAATATAGTTAGCATAATTTTTGTTTTATTCTAGCACGGGTCTCTGGATCGGCTTGCATTGGTCCAAATGGGGATAGCGGATGATCTCCTTCGCCAGATCTGCTCATACCTCGAGAGTCGTCCCATGCCCGTGAACAGTGCGACTGCCAGTACGTATCTCTTCTCTTTTCACATCCCTTCTCATTTTGGTGTTAATATAGATGACTTTGACTACGTCTCGGACTGGCTCGGCTCGCTGGACCTCAAGGACTACCTCGGCTGTTTCGTCAAGAGTGGCCTCAAGTCGATGCTTCTCGTGCGCTCCACCGAAATCGACGCCAGTCGTCTCAATGTCTGTTTCGCCCATTTATTTTTTGCCTGAAATGGTTTTGGACCTTGTGGATGCGCAGGAGATTGGCATTATGCGGCTCGGCCACGTTCTGCGGATTCTCTTCTCTCTCCGAACAGCCAGGAAGGAGGAGCAACGGCTGCTTGCTGCGCGCGCTGCTTCCGTCAGCAGGGAGAAGGCATCCTGGGCCAAGATCGGGTTAGAACGCTTAATCCACTACAACAGAGAATAGAATACAAGAGTTTAGATCTCCAACCAGAAAGCGACGCCCAGCCTCAATAACCGAGCAACTGATAACTGGCTGGGTCACCTTCTCAGCTCATTACCTCGGATCGACTGAGGTCTCCAACGTCAATACGACTGAGGAGGCCCGTGCTGCAATGGCGCGTCTTAAGGTAGAGTCAACTTCCTTCCAGTCTTTGGCTGGACGCCTATCAGTTTCATTAAATCATCTTGTATTTATTCATTCAAAACAATTTTTTAGAAGGCAATTCGCGAGATTGCGAAAGTGCCACAGATGCGCCTTGAAGTTTCTGTTAGCGGCGTCCGAATTTCAGATTCAATATCAGGGGTTTGTTAATTATTTTTTTTTATATACATATCAGAAGCAAGTCTTTTGTGGTCGTCAAGGCAATGTTATGGTGAAACAAGCAAGCCCAAGGTTTGTTTGTTTAGCTGCAGATGGCGTTCCACGAGATCTACCTCATCCAGATCGTGTGCCAGGATGAGCGCGATCTCAACTGTTTCACGTACATTACACGTGACCATGACCGCTTCCTCTGCCATGTCTTCTGCGTCCTCACCGCTGTCACTTTCTCTCTTTCTTCTTTGTGTTGTATTGATTATATGAAGCAACTGAAACTAGAGGAAATCTGTGAAATTATATATTACATATGTTGCAGGATGTCGCAACGGAGATTGTAATCACCCTTGGCCAAGCCTTCGAGAGTGCTTTCCAGCTGCAGCAACAGCAGCAGGCAGCCGAATTCGACATTCCCACCCCGGCCGACACCTCAGACAGCGCCCCTGAATATGTAGAAACCATGAACTGCTAGGCAGGACCTTTTCTTCTCTTACGCCTTCTACTTGTCATTTCCTCAAGTGACGTCATAAATCCTATGACGACTTAGATCCGAACATTGCTTTGCGAATTTTTTGAGCGTGCGTCCTTCTCTCATTGCATTTTTCACTTTACTCGATGCCATTTTATAGCGTTCTCTGCTGAAGAGAGAGTGCCACTAATGCAATCCGTTTTTTTATTGTTTCTTCCACTTCAATGCCGCTGTTGAACCTGAAAGCCGTCCCTCACTCGCTCTCCTTTCCCATCTTCTCTCTAGCTCCCACTTGTTTCCCACCGAACTTTCGCCACATTTCAGTAATCTTCTCTGCCCCAAGTCCACTTTACATGCCTCGAAAACAACAGTCTTTTGGCGTAAATCTCTGTCATTTCTCACGAAGAAGAAGAAAAAGAGTTGGACGATGCCTCGTGAGTAGTCACTCTCATGAGAGCGATCCACTCGCGGGAGAAGGGCGCGTGCTTGGCGAGCCTGTTTGGAGGGGTTGAGATGGGTGAGACAAGAGCGTCATACATGGCTATGTCATCTCTGACCACTCTACTCTCACTCTCCCTTCCCATTACCTGTCCCTCGCGCCCTTCAACCTTCTTCGCAAGACAAGTTCTACGCCTTGTCCTTTCACCCCTTTCTGCCGTGACTCCTTCCATTTTCCCTTGTATTCTCTTAATCTTTGAAAGTCTCTCTTCTAGTTGCAGTGCTGCAGCTTCACTTTCCTGGCTGCCCTCTAGCTATGCATGATCTTTGAGTTGAATTCTCTTTCAGCCATTACTCAAACGGTTCTTCTGTCTCCGCTGTCTCTCAGTCATCTGCTGCCTTTGCTGCCTAGTCCTGTAATGATGCCATGCTGTCCTTATCAAGTAGCCGGCCTTTCTCGTGTCCTGGCCACTCTCGGCCGCTTAAGATTGTCCCACTTGATATCAACCGTTCACCTGCAAATTCTATCTATTCTTTTTTCCCCAACTTTCTCCAAACATCACACAATATCTTACACATTCTGTTTCGTTCTCGCTCCCCTTCTATAGCTGCCCTCTGCTATTTTTTTGCTTCGAGACTCTTCTCTCTCCGCCTTTCATTCACCTTGTTTTCTCTAGCACACAGCCGTGTCATCTTATTAATGTTTTTATTTGATTTTTAAGAATAGCGATATTTTTCGACTTGCATGCTTCATTTATTGGGGACGACTAAAATGAATGTCGACTCATATTATCTCGGTTTTCCATTAATCTACGACGGTGCGAAATAGATTATTGATTGCGAAAACTTACAAGAGATCATTGTAATAAATCGCTTGAAGTTGTTCGGAATTAAGGATGGCTAACATGGCATTGTCAGGAACCTTCGAGAGACAGAGAAGACAAGGCTAAAGCTGACAGAGAGTACGGAGAGGAGAATAGAAGCGGGCACATGAAGAGACGTCGCAAGAGAAGGAATGGAAGTCCGCCGCCCACTCCGCTCCTTCATCCTTCTGCTCTTAATCTGCATCGCCACGGAAGCGAGAATCTCTGAGAATCCTTCCTATTCCATACCTCGACCGTCAGCACAGCAAGTAAGCATCCTGAGAACAATAATTTAATATTTTAACTTGATTTCCAGAATGGTAATTTGAGATAATGAGTTGGATAGTTTACGAGAATTCCCCTCTGGCAGTCGTTTAAGATTTGGCAGTGCGGGATGAGATTTGTTGTTGAATGCAGTTGAAGTCTCAGCCGCGAGCGTACGAGGAGGTGCCTTTTCCCTTTGTGCCCCACATCGCCGGCATCCGCATGGAAGATCTTGCGCATCCTGCACCCAAAGTCTTCCTCGGATACACGTTAGTCTTCAGACTGAAAAGTTGTTCATTAAAATACATTTCATTTAGTGATTCCGGAGAAACAATAGTAGAGCCAGATACTAAGGGTATTATTGTCGTCTTCGGTTACTGGCTGCAGGAGGTATGTTGTACTCATCATGCGCGTCATTGGAAAATTAAGTATTTTATTCCTGCAGGTGGAATACCTCGCATTCACTGACTCCAACTGCATCACCGCCGAGATGAAGATCCCGGAGCATGAATTCAAGTTTCACACTGATCGTCGCATTGAGCTTGCCATTTCTTTTCCCGAGTACGTTCAATAACATTGTTGAAATTTTTGAATTGCAAATACATTTCATGTTTAAGTGTGGACGAGTCGTGGAGGATGTGTGTTAAGCAACGCGGAGACTACGGAGAACTTCTCCTTGTTAGTGTTTGGATATATATTTTCTCACATTTCACGTCCAGATCTCACGAACAGTCACTTTTGTAGATTGACGATATCAGAACATGGATCACAACAACCGCCACGATTCCTCAGCACTTTCTGCCGCTTTCTGCACAAATTGCCATCCTCTCTGTGTTGTTCTCTTTGTCTGCTCTCTTTTCTGGACTCAATCTAGGCTTGATGAGCCTCTCAATTCAGGAGCTTCAATTAATCATCAATAGCGGTTCGTCAGCGAAGTTTGAAATTTCTAGTCCTTTTGAGCCTTGCTGAATATCTGGAAACGTTATCTGAAATGTGCAGGATCAGTGCAGGAGAGCAAGGATGCACTGCTGATTCTTCCAATTCGCAAACGAGGAAACCAACTACTCTGCACTATTCTTCTAATGAATGTAGTTGTCAATTCTGCCATCTCTATTCTCTTCGAAGACCTCACGTCTGGAACGGTGGCCTTCGTGGTCGCCTCTCTCGGCATTGTCGTCTTCGGCGAAATCGTTCCGCAGAGCGTCTGCGTCAAGTTTGTTCATCATTTTCTAACTTTGAGAACACCAACAAGGTGTTCATATGAAATAGATCATCATTGATATTCTGGCTCACAGATCATTCAATCACTTTCTCAACTGAAATTTCGAGAATGAAGAGTAAAGACTAATGGTTCGAGGAGCATATGGAGCATTTATCATCAATAGACGTTCTTTACGAAAAGAGAAGAAATGATAAGTGTAAAGTGACATGTTCTTTGTGCTGAAGGAACGGATTGGCTGTCGGCGCACGGACCATCTTCTTAACAAAATTCTTCATGTGGCTGACCTGGCCACTCGCTAAGCCGATTAGCAAGATTCTCGACTGCGTTCTTGGCGAGGAAGTCGAAAGATATAACAGGAAGCGTCTAATCGAAATTCTCAAAATGCAGACGAAGCACGAAAATAAAGTTAGAGCATTTGTTTTTAAATCGTTTGCAATTTTATATAAAGTTATGTTACAGAATATTTTGTTTGTTTGAGGACTTGTCCGCAGAGTTGAAGATCGCTGTTGGCGCAATGGAAATTGCACACAAATGCGTCCGAGATGTTATGACGCGAATTGATGTCAGTTCAATATTGTTAACACATTTTATAGCTATTCAACTTAAGGATGCCTTCATGTTGTCTGAAGATGAGGTGCTCAATAATGTCACTGTTGCTCACATTATAAAGAAGGGTTACGCTAGAATACCGATCTATCAAGGCAACGATCGAAATAAGGTACAAAGAATCGCTGTTGGCGCAATGGAAATTGCACACAAATGCGTCCGAAATGTTATGACAGCGAGAGTGAGACGGAAAGAACAAAAAATTAATTGAGCAATTAAGGTGCGGTCGCTCTTGTTTGTAAAAGATCTCGCTTTGGTTAATTTGCGCAACAATGTGAAAGCGAAAGAAGTCAGCCAACTGAACGGACGCATCTTGCGCATCGTCAAAGAGACCATGCTGCTACCGGATCTACTTGAAGAATTTAAAAAGGTTGGAAAGAGGGGCAGGGAAGTAAGGGACGTCAGCTTGGAGCTCTTCTGAACAATGAAACGCACTTGAAGGGCGACTATCATTTGGCGATGGTGGTTGCTGACCCTGACAGGGATGAGACTTGGATCAGTAATCGACTGGCTGAGTTCAAGCAGGTATGTATTTTTCATTTTTTCATTTGAGTTTGATGTTTTTGATTAAATAGGAATTACTTGAACCAAATCTCTTCCTACCAGGCCGACTGCTCAATTGCACTGATCGAGCAGCAACGACGGACGACGGATGGCAGGGAGGACGTCTCGGAAGAATTCAAGGAGGACAGCGAAGAGAGACACGAGAGAGCCGACGAGCTGAGGCCACTGACATCCGAAGCGGCCTGCTCCAATTCGCAGGTTCGTCCGGTGTGCTTTCGTACATTCCGTACTCTAAAAGTTCCTTCGCAGACTCTGTCCTCGTCCTACGATGAGCCGAAGCAAGTTCTCGTCGGTCTCGTTACTCTCGAAGACATCATCGAAGAGATTCTGCAAGCTGAGATCATCGATGAAAGCGACACCATCACCGACAATGTCCATCGACTGAAGCGGCGACATGCCAATGCACGATTGCGCTTCTCGGTTATGAATAACGGTAGAAATCACCGATTTCAGGAGCTGATATCGGTGAAGCTGAACACGGAAAGTCGAGCGGATCCACTGCAGATGCACACCCTCGAGGTGGTCATCGCATGGCTGAAGAGCCACTTTGCTGTCTTCAGCGAATCCGTCATGGAGGAGACCATCTTGAATCGACTCGTCCAATCCAATATCCGGCAGGTAGGCGAATTTTTTCTTCTCTACTCAGAAAACATAAATGAATACTTGTTAAGGTGACTATAACTTCAAAAAGTGGCAGTCCGGAGGGCAAGAAAGCTATCCAGATCTTCGGGGTTGGCCAACCAAGCAAAAGAGCAATTCTTGTGCTGGAAGGCAATCTCGATGCATTCTTCCCTCATGTGAGCATACGCATTAATTACTTTGTACTCCAAACAATATAAGGTCTTACTTGTACAGTCTGAAATGCACTTCTCCGCTGGTCCATGGGCTTCTTTCGGCGGGTCTCAACTGATGAAGTGTTTCAAGGACCTTTCAGAGAATAGCAGAGGTTTCAGTCATTCATATTGTTTCTTTTTGACGAATTCCAAATGAATTTTTTTTCCAGTCTCAACTCTAGAATATATACCCGATTTCGAGCTAACTACTCTGTCTTCCTGCAAGTTTCTCCAGATTCCTTTCGCTTCAGTCGTTCATGCCTACAAAGTGTCTGAATTTGTTCGTATGCTCTCGTAAGTTGGAAATGATTACCGTAATAGATGATTTTGTATCTTTTGTTCGGAATTCAGTTTATACAGAGAAAAATTCAGACCATCCCGCACTCTGAATTCAAGTAGCAAATCGGAGGAAATGTCACATAAGGTCAACAGTCAGGTGACAATTTCTTCATGTATGTACATACATATAATATGCAAACAATGTTCTTTCAAATTATTTAGCAGCTACTTTTAGAAGCTTTCGGATCCTCCGCTAAGAAAGCTCTCGGACATTATGAAGAGAGCAAACTGCGTAACGTCCAAGAAATCTGTGGCATTTTAATTTTTATGTACAGAGAGTTCCGACTTTGCTTTGCCGTTAGAACATAAGCAAAGATGAATTTAGTAGTGATTCTGCTGGAAATAGAAGCGTCTCTGATGAAAGCGATCTCGTATCTTTATCTGATATTTAAAAAGCATCTGGTTCTCCTTTTAATTCATTGCTTTCAGAACTCTATTATGGAGGAAAACATTCTATAAATATTACTTTTATTATTTCTGTAAAAGCAGATAGACAGTAAAATATTGAGAGCGGTCGAGTTAAATATGTGCTGCTGTCAAAGAATAAAAATAAATGAAATTGTTATCAAACGGTGTAGTACAAGACGTGTTCATGAAATAATATAAAGAGCAAAGTTGATTATCACACATGAGTATGGAGTTAGTCAGCGACAATAACAAATAATGATATTTCAAAGTTCAGCAGGATATTTTGTCCGATGATAAAAACAATTAAATCTTACTTTAGGTATATATATTCTGTCAGCAAGTGTTAGAAATGACAAATGTTTTCACTGAGAACATATTGAGAATTGATGCGAGATAAATCAGTATAGGTAATGAAGAAAACTCATCGTTTGAAAACCATTTACTACATAAATTTTTTACTCAGCAGATTTCTTTGCTGTTATATAAATATTCTCTTCATGTCACCCAACAGTTCTTTTTGTCCAACGAATGAAATGCAAATGATATTCTCCAGATGTTGGTGAAAAAAGAAACGAATCGAAGAATGTAGCAAAAATATGAATTCGAACTCAACAAATAAATGTATTTCCTTGAAACAAATAAATGTATACTCTTCTTGTTAATACATATGTATGTATCTCGAATCGTACAGAATATATTGCGTATGTATTTCTTCTCTTTCAGATCTACTCCTCCATCCTTCACCTACCAACGAAGCTCATCAAGTGGAAGTGGGGGTGGAGGTGGAAGCGGCATTCTGCTCCGTCGAGTGATTCTCACCAATCGACAGCACTGGCACCGGGCGGCCGCTTGCATTTTCCAGCAGCTTTGGCATTGCCGTAGCAAAATTCGTCTGCAACATCATTTCACTTGAAAATATAGAGATTTTATTTTCCTTATGGTTAGAACGTGTTCTTCTCCACACCTTTAACATTGAAAAAAATTGTATCATGTAATTTTACGACCCTGCTATGGAGATTCATTAATTATTGCTAAAAAGAGACATAAATGTTGTTTGTGATAGGGAAAAGAGTACTTGAAAGTCAATGCGCGCTTTCTCGAGATCGTCCTGAGCCTCGCGAAGCATGGAAGCCTTCTGCTGGAGGATGCGGGCGCGCATGAAGGAGGTGCGAGCCAGCGAGTGCGCCTTGTGCACTTCGGTCAACTCAAGCAAGTCAACAATCTATGTTAGTCGCAAGAACCACTGCCCAACCTTCTCTGTCGCAATGACATGGTGCTCGACCGCAGAGAGCACCATCTGACGGAAGAGATCCGGCTCGTTCTCGTTCTCCTGCAGGGTATCATGTACATACATACAGTCACATTGCACACAAGAATGAGAGAATGAACCAACCGCTTCTTCCTCGCCGAAGATCTTCTTGCTGAGTGCTGCTGCCAGATCAGGCCGATAGAGTCGTTTCCATTCGGGCTCCTCTTCCTCTTCTTCAGCCACTACGTCCATGGCGCTCGCCGACTGCGATTCTCTCTGCTCCGACTGCGCCCGCTCATCCTACAATATGGCATTTATGTAGTTTGGTAATTTGTTTTTTGATGGAGCACTTGTATCACGTATTCCGTCTTACAGTATGGCTACAATAAGTCAAGACGCGCCGATCCTCCCGGATTACGGTAATGATGAAGTGAACCTCTTCCTGTTGTTTCTGCTCTTGCTGCGTCTGTTCCTGCTGCTGCTGCTGAAGGAGCAGTCGCTCCTGCTGTAGAATGGCCGTGATGCGCGCCTGCTCTGCTCGCAGTCTCTCTGCTTTCTCCAGCGCGTGCTTCTCCTCGGCTTCAGTCCATTCTTGTGGTTTCGCCCATTGAGAAACTTCCGTTTCGCGGTTATAGAAATATCTAAAAAAAAAACATGCCTTGCTACAATTACACGCATGTGCTTTGAATCAATGACACTAGTTGGGATTAGCTTCTGAATGTTATCAGAATTTATTGAAGTGAATGTATGTACATGCATGTTAACAAGTGAAGAAACCGTTTGCCGGAAGAAGAGAACTGCTCGGACCACGCACCAACTTCACGAAGTCTGTTGGGATCGAGCTCTTCCACTGTTGCCTAATCTTAGACTGATTACACAGGCGAACAAAATGAAACAGTGATTACACCTTCACCCATAACTATCGTGCGATGTATTGCTCTCCCTTTATGGTTAAACTGACCATTTGATCCCGTCAGTCAAGGCCTTCCTGACTATTCTGCAATAACTCAGAGTTGAATGTACATAAAATTGCGTATTCAAACCAAACAAATGAAGATTTGGGCTCCGAATTAAACTAGGCTGCCAGCTCGTCAAATTTGAAACTTCACTACCTCCACAATCTGTAACACATTTCATGTACTTACACTAAGAATTCATTGAGTACATCAAAACAATTCAGTTTGTCTATTCAGGCTATTGTCAAAATGCTTCCAACAACGATTTTATGTTTGAGGAACTATTTATCTACATATCAGATTAGATTGAGCTCCGTATGAGCATACATGCGAAAAACTTTCTGCTAAACTCTGTTTGGATGTGTGTGAATGTATATGTATCTGGTCACATATGTAGTATGTATATCGAAGCAGCAATAAAGTGGGAGTAAACACGTGGGGACTCGTCCCGTGTGGGTCAGAATCGGGTGCGTTGGAAGTCGAGTGGGTCGTCATGGATGACAGGCTGTGAGAGTGGCATGGAGGCCGACGGACGGAAGGCATGGATTGCCCGGTGGCGCGGTTTGACCACTTCGGGCTCATGTCCCGTGCTCTCCGAAGATGCCGAGACGCTGTCGCTCGACGACTTCTTCGAGCGAGCCGAGAACATGCCGTCCGGAGCGATCTTCCCACTACGGCGCAGACCCACAAAGAGCTACAATTCACAACTGTTTTGAGCGGCAACACGCAAGGACGTTCCTCCATTCGACCTCACGAAGTTTCCGGTAGCCAAACTCGAGGATGAGGAAGGCGATCGCCAGAGACACGCCAGTCACCAGCACCCAGAAGGCGCCTTGAGACTTGGAGAGGTCGAGATACTCTGGAAAGGAGGGGGGGCGTTGAGATGATCCGTTTCTCATGTCGGATGGAACAAACTCTGGTCCGAGTCGCTCGTGGCGTTGCATCTGACAACTCGCTTGGAAGCCATGTAGTTCGTGTAGTCGCTGATCCACTTCTCCACAAAGCCCCGCTCCACCAGATCACGGATGCTTGAAGTGAGAACCACTTACAATTTGTAGGACAGAATGAAGACTGACAGATTGCTCAGGTATGTCGAGTAGGGACTGTCCTTCATGAGTGGGATTGAAAGATACGTCGGAAGGATGCCCTCCTCGAGCTTTTTCAACTGACAGTTGACCTTGTCTTCATAGCGAAGAGAGTCTTCAGGGCCAAGAAGAACCATGTTTGCGCTCGACAATAGCAGAGCAACACCTTCAAGAAAGTAGTGCGGAGATATGAAGCTCTCACGATAGAACAACTTAATAAATTGACCAAAGAGCGACCTGCTTCAATGCCTTTCACGTAGGACGCACGGCGGTTCACTGATATCTCATACCAAAGCTTCTTGTATACGGCAGTCTCGGAGTCCTAAACGATGATGAGATGAGATGCTTGGCCGGTCGCCAGAATGGCTGCCTTGATCATGTTGGTGCGAGTGATCGAAGTGCCGTCCATGATGATGCGCCATTTGCCACGCTGCACGAGGGAGACGAGCTGGTTGATGTCGTTGAAGGGCATCGTGATGCGCTCCACGGCGAAGAGAGCGACGAGGCGACCAGTGAAGTTGGCCATGAGAGTGATTGACGCGAGCCACCACAGAGCCAGCATCACGCGGCATGTCCACGAACGGGGCTGTTGGGGAAGGCCTCAAGTAGTCTCTGCTCAACAGAATTACTATCGAACAATCTACATAGATCTTTTACAAGACCTTGCTGCACAAAGATGGAGAAGAAGACCCAAAGAGAATCGACGAGAGTGAAGTGAAGCTCGTCAGCGACGCGCAGACAGCGAGTGAGGATTGTGAGAACCACCCCTGAGATGGCGATGCTTGCGGCTGTCATCCCCCACACCTGACAATGACAAGGCAGGAGATAGCCTCAGACTCCGTGTCTTATAACCGTAATTTCAATATGCTTCAGTTGATTCCCAATTCATCAAATCGATTGTAACCCCATAGCATAACGACGACTCCCACATACTCAAACACTTACGTACATAGAAATGTATGGATTGGGTTTCCGCTTGCTAATTTTAAGCGCCTTTTCAGTATGTCACTGACATCGAAGTTTTAGAACTAAGTCTTCGTTTCTTCGAAAGAAAATCCAATTGAAATAAAAAAAAGCAAGTAGCACAAACCTCCCATTTGAACGGCTGTGTGACAATGAGCCACGTGTTGTCGGTAAACTTGTCAGGAGCCCGGATCAGCATTCCCGTAGGTGCGTATTGGAAAGGATAGGTCAAATCTGTGATGAGACTTCTGTCATATTGCATGATTGCCGCACCTGCCAGGATATCTGCCTCCTGAAATGCACCTCGAGAAGAGTATTAGGAAGTTCCCGAATTAAAAAGTCTCCATGCTGTCGAGGGCACCTTTCTGTACATTTGTCCGAACGCGCCGGTCCAGTTGCCCTTTTCGTAAGATCCCCAAGAGTCATCGAGTGACTCGACGAGTACAAAAGTGAGATTAAGTTGTTTCTTGAACTCCTTGAGTATCTCCATCACGACGCCTGGAGTGTAGCCGCGCAAGATCGCCTCTGCGTCCGTAAAATTGACGTAGTTCACCTGAAACAGCGTACAACTATGTTGTTAATATCAGCAACAAGAAATACTTACGTAGGGGGGCTCAAGTTTGGGAACCAATATCCGCAGAGTGTGTCCCATGAGGTCTTCCTTGTTGTAATTGTTGTTAATTTGGTGCTGAAACCATTTTTATTATATGGATGACAACAAATGCCTTGTAATCCTTACCATGTACAGTCGATCCCCGTAGTTGGTGACAGTTGGAGGCGGAAGGGTGGCAGGCGTTTCTGTAAGGTACAACAGTGTGCAGTTGGGTCTCTTCACTTGGTGTCGTAGGACAGACCTGTCTTGTTGACCGCAGCGAGGACGTCGTCCAGATTGAGTTCGGTGTCATTCGTGAAGATATATGGCGACTCAATAGTAGTGGATGATTGATCACGGAGAGAGTCGTCGGGGGCTGTGGTAGAGACGATAGCTGGTAAGCCAGTGTCACCCGGGAGGGGAAGTACGGTACTCGTTTGATTTTCCCCCGGATGGATGAGCATGGGAATGACGAAGAGAGCAAGTGATGTTTGAGTTGACGAACGCATCATCTTCCTCTGAATCGCGGCGACCCGCGGCTCTCCGATTTGCTCTACCCGAATACGGACATCAACCTCACTGAAACAGCGAGCTGTAGCCAAGTTCACAAATGACTCTTTCAAATGATAACAATGCTGAGAGAAAAGGGTTTTGCGGAAGAATTCGCAGGCGGCAGCTGCCATGGCTTAGTTGGTGGGACCTCGAGGACATACCCCGCTTCCTCCATCTAGCGCATATTCGGTTACTAGTCAAACAAAGCCAAAGACACTTGGGTAGCCTATGGGGTATGCACTTGTTTGAGCGTTTTTCTTCTTCCACAGAGCATATACTTTAATATTCGCTTTTCAGTTAAAAATGTTTAATTCTGTATATGTCAAGAGTATGAGTTCGGGTGGCGAAGTCGGTAGAAGACCTGAGTCGTAATCTGGCTGTTGCGTGTTCGAGCCCCTCATCGGGCACTAACTGTCGCATTTACAGGAATACAAACGAGAATTGTTGTTGTGAATTTTGTTAATTGTGATGAAATAAATAAAGGCATGAAAACAACAACGAGTCTATTTCCACTGTAACTCTGCAGGTAAGGTCTACTTCAGTCAAACAGTAAAGGTGACCCAGAGAAAACTTTTTCTTGACTGGAAAACTAGCATACGGTATTGCTTCGCATGTGTGGAAAATACATGGAATGCGTGCTTATAACCATTCGGGCATATTATGAATGTTTCTTGCCTTCCGATGAAGTGCTTATTGCTTTTTTTTGTTTTTGCAATAATATCTACCGAAAAAAACTAGATATATGGAATCTCATAGATAATTGAACTACATGTAAATGACTTAAACATCTTACAAAAACGACCATCGTCCTCAGGATCTACTACATTGCAAGCAATTTTGCAGTGTTCACATAGAATACGAGACTCTCCGTTTTTCGACTCCATCTTAAAACCACAAGCACCTCGAGCCGAGTGTGTCAGTGTTTATTCTGCGCGGCGGAGGTGTTCCTGATGTGAAGATGCAGAGCCGACGGCGTCTCTATCTACTTCCTCCACTCTCTCTCTCGCTCTCTCACCCTTTCTTTCACTCTCTCTACCTTCTGTTCCTCTACTTCTGGTTCTCTACCTCTCTAGCTCTTCTTCCGTTCTCATTTGCGTTTTCGTCTCTCTCTCTCTCTCTCTCTCAAGATGCCGCCGTATCAGTCACATTCTGCTGGCCGTTCTCAGCCCGGCCAAGTTGCCCCTTCGCTTTTTCTTCCCTCTTCGCCCGTTGCATTGCTCTCCATTTGTTCTGTTGGCGCGTAGATAGCTGGCCCGAGATTGTGTAGTAATCACGTTTGATAACAGACAAAGTATGGCATTGCAGACGGGCGGGAGGAGAGTGGCCCGCTTCCACAGGACGGAGGACGGAGGGGGAAGGGAAAGGAGTTCCACAATGAGCGAGCATCCTTCCGGCGGCACTATGGCCGCTGACGAAAACGAGAATGAGGTATGTTCTTGTTATTCATTCTTTCTCGCTCCTCTTCTTCCTTGAATGCATTTGTCTATTGCGCTGCCAAATTAAATATCGTCTGTGAATCATAGTGAAAAAAACATTTCTTGCCAACGCTAGACACAACATCGAAAAGAACCATTTAAAAGGCTAATAACCGGAAACTGAGCACATACCATTTGCGATCTATGTATCAATTTGCAGACTTTTCAAAGAAAGCGAGGAAGTCGCTCAATTTTTATAATGTTGTTTACGACGCTGGCTGTATTTATCACGAAAGCAGATTAGGTTAGAAAGGAAAGGAATGCGAGATGGATGGTAGAAAGACTTTAGAAAGGCATGACTGCGCAGCATGTGCATCATCGCAACAATGGGTGGGCTTCGACCAGTAGCGCAGCATGCTGCTCCCCCTCTCCCTTTCCACTCCCTCCCGTCTGCCACTTCTTCTTCTTCGAGAGTAGAATTGCGATTTTGGCACTCTAACTCGATACGGCCAATCAATCTTCACGTCTACGTCAATATCATCCATTCTATTTAGTGCACACTTCCTCTCCATCCAACTCTATCATTCTCTTCTTCCTACCGAAAAGAACCTGACCATGTCTAATGACGCAAAACACACGCACACTTAGTTGTTTCAGTCTGTGGCTATTGAATCAGCGAGTAGTGGAAAGGCGTCCGCAACTGACGCCGCTGTGCCACTCCTCTCGAGCAGTTCAGTCAGTGAAGAAACGCCCGACTCAACTTCGTCTTCATCGAAAAACGTCAGAAAAGTCATGGAGTTGTTGAGATGACGGGAGAATTAAACTAGTGATCTTTTCAAGGAGGAGCCCGTCCGTGGCAGAGCATCGGAAGAAGAGTCGACTGCACTTCTCGAGGGCAGCGACGACCGAAGTGAAGGCCGCATGCCCAGCTCGTCCCCCAATGGAAGCAACGGCCATGGCCATGGTCATGGCCATTCCCACAGCCATGACAAGAAAAAGTTTCTTTTATCATATATTCATTATCGATACAACATTCTTTTCAATTATTCGCTTTTTAACAAAGTTCTAATATTCCTAACTAAAGTCAGTTTAACTTCTCTTAAGGCCAAAGACCGTGAAGATGACGGTCCAAGTCGGGTTGACTTTCGTTGTTTTCGTTGTCGAGTTGGTGTGTGGCATTGTAAACCGCTCGATTACAATGCTCGCCGATTCGTATCACATGCTTGCCGATGTCATGGCTCTCGTCATCGCCATGTTCGCCTTATGGGTTGGCTATTCACTCGCTCTTGGACATCCACATTTTTATTCACTTATCTAAATGATCATCATTGAAACACGAGTGGGCTCTTTTTTCTTGCGTTATCGAAGAGATCATCAATGAAATAGCCTTGGTTTTTTTCAGTTATCTAAACGGCATTCCAAGAAGAATGGCTTCGGCCTGATGCGGGCCGAGGTGCTGGGAGCACTGGCGAATGGAGTATTCATGATGGCCATCTGCTTCACCATCGTATTAGAATCCGTCGGCCGCCTTCTTCGTACTCACGTCATCAAGCAGCCACTTCATGTTAGTTCTTGCAACCATTTTCATGTGAGCAACATAGCAATAATATTTATGTAGAATCGCTTGTATATACATGAAGAGCTGACATTAACAAAGAATCGGTTGCAGGTCTTGGTTGTGGGTGTCATCGGATTGGCAATCAATCTCATCGGTATCACAATGTTCCATGGTTGGTATTTATTCTCTTTTATGTTCTCCTCGTCTTTCTATTATCAGTGATAAGGAGTAATAAAGTTCGCACTGAGCATTTACTTCCTCTGAGCAGGCCATGCACATGGAGGGCACGGCCATTCCCATGGAGAGGAGAAGCACGAGGAGGAGCACGAGGTGGAGGAGGAGAAAGAGGGCGAGCGTACGGGAAGGACGACCCGCTCCTACTCAGCCATCTCCGATGTCTGCCATAATGTCAGACAAACAAATGAATGACTCACTTTACTTCTTCGCTCAAACTAAAGTAATTTGCCATCTTTAGCACTTGGCCTTGCGACTCGTCGAACTGGAAAACGATGCCCGGATGGAAGAAGGGACGGATAAAGAAACTAAATCAAAAGGAAAAGGTTGGTTAATACGTAGAAATATTGTTATTAGCCCAGTCGTCTTCTTGCTTCCGCATTAATTTTTGCCGCGTTCTTTGCTTTCGTCAAGTAAAATATTGCTAAGTTGTTCAAAGCAACTTCTTGTCAAGGATTTATCTCGATTCCTTTCATTAATGAACGTGGATTTCAGAGGCCGTAAACCTAAACATGCAAGGCGTCTTCCTACACATTGTTGGCGATGCTGTTGGTTCCGTAATTGTGATTGGGACTGCGGCTTTAGCCGTCTTCTTTCCAACATCTTCTGTTAATCCATATCTGGATCCCATTCTGAGGTTTGAATTTTGCACTCGAATAAGAGGATTATAGACTATTATCTAAAAAAAGTAATGCCGGTTGCAGTCTCGTCTTGGTTGTTATAATGGCCACAACTGCAACGCGTCTTGTGAAGGAAACATCGCAGATTTTGTTGCGTCTCGAGCCACATTTTGTGGATCAGTTCGATCTAGAAAGGGAGATTATGCAGGTAACCCTTGTCGCTACTAATCCCTTTTTGAATCTTCTTCGTTAACAAACGCGTCTTTCTGCAGATCGCTGGAGTTTCTGCAGTTCAAAAGTTGCACGTTTGGACTTTCGTGGGGAACCGTCATATTGCGTCCGGTGAGTTGTTGTGTGTGTACATAGAGAGAAAGAGAAAGAGAGAGAGAGAGAGAGAAAGAGAGAGAGAGAGAGAGCGAGAGAAAGAGACATGATGAAAAGTGTTCTACTGCCTTTCAGCTGAGATTGAGTTCTGCTCTGCCTTTGCGTATGACTTGGCCGTGCAATCGATCCGGCTCATCTTCCACAGACACGGCGTTCACTCCCTGACCATCCAGCCCTCCTTCAATGCCGAGTGCAGGAATGAAGCAGATCGTGCGGCTGCTTCTTCTGAAGACTCCTTCGACCCTCCACCCGCTCTCCCCGATGACTCCTTCACTCACGCCGCCCAACTCAACACAGCTCAAGCCATTGCGGTCAACTGACAACCAACTCATTCACTTCATATATTCCTCTTCACACTCCTAATCAAAAACCTCCAATACAGATACGGCGCAAACAGCAGAGTATAGCAGCTTTTTCAAAGTGTGATATCATCTACCATAAGACCTTTTGAATCATGGATTTATGTTTTCAGGCAATAGCAAAAAATTGTGATAGTTTCTTTGAACATTTTGTTCTATGTCATCTTATTGTGATTTTAGAAAGCTGGACTTTGAGATACACGTATTCTGAGTGAGAAAGAGCAAACAACTAAATATTGATATGCCTTAAAAATTGCCATTACATTATTATGAGTGCAAGATTAATTTAACTTAATCCTTTGTTCTGCAGTGCCTATCGTGGGTACAATACCCATTCTTTCACATAAGCTGCGACTCCTTTAGTGCCGCAGAAAAACCTCATGAGAGATGCACCGAAACATATCGGTCTGCCACTACCATACATACCCTTCCGAACGTAATCAAATGCCAATCATCTGATCATTGAGGCATTGTTTGCTTAAGCTTTACTACCGTACCCGTTTTTGTTCGGTCAAGTCCTTAGAGGTTTATTTCTGACAAATATTGCAATGATGCTGACATCCAGATACGGGCAAATGTTCTAACCAAATAGATATAAATCATGGAAAGGGCCCAGCCAACATCACAAAACAGAACATAAGAATGAGAACGAAGAGCTTACTATAGAGAGATACGGAAGTAATACAGATTTGGATATTTAAAGCTGTTCAGTAAATGAATCAAACGACAGAAAGAATGCGTCGCACATTTGGTGAACGCAATTCAAAAACCACGTTTCTTCAATACATGTATTGGCAGCGAACATATATATTTCTTTTGTAATCTAATAGTAAACGTAATCCGAAGACGAGAAAAGATTCATGAAAGCTATAAGTTATTATTCTTCTTCGTCAAGAAGAACTTTTCCGTATTCACCCCGCCGACCTTTCTTGAAGCGTTCTACCTTATTCATCTGAAATGAAACATTGTTAATGAGGAATTGGAATCATAATATTTACAACATGTGTCGAGGGAACCAAGAGTTCAAATGAAAGAGTCTGATTAATGCATTTCTGATCAGTCAGTGAAGACATTATGTATGTATGTATGTACTTCTGTATGCTTGTTGTTGTTCTTGCCTAACCGCAGTGTCCGTGAGTTTCCTCATGCCGCTTCTCTCGTCGACTGCAGCAGCGAGCTCGCCATCTGTGCCTTGGTTGCCAGGCAGTCTTCGATACTTGCTGTCCTTCCTGGCCGTCGCGGGATCTGGCTGCAGCGGTCGAGTGTCGCAGGCTTGGCTTCCCTCGGGCGGCTCCCTTCCTTCCAAGTATTCTTCTCCGCTGTTGTTTCTGCCGGGGAAGGGAGAGAAACGGCGCACGGCAGACATCTGAAGTGGTCACTCTTTTTCGCCCGTTCACTCGTGACTCTTTCCCCGCTTCAAAATCTACCTACAATATTCTTTGCAGGTGTCCCATTACGCTTCTCCTTCTCATTAACGTCCCTTTCTGCCTTCGTCAGCGAAGGAGCATCTCGTACCTGCAGCAGTGGCTTGCTTGTCATGGTAACTATCATGGTCATTAATGAGGGATTCATCAATGAGGCTGCATATAATGAAAAGGAGGCAAATGAATGGCATACGATGCAAGTGGTGATGTCATTGTTGTTGTTGGAGTGAGCGCCGAATCCGTCTGCGTAGGTCGGCGGAGCGAAGGAGCAGAATGGAGAGTCGAAGTCGTCGTGGACGAGTCGATGTGCCTGACGCTTCTTAGTCATGTCAGCCATCCGAGTCGAAACGAGTCTTGACAATGATTCCATCTTCTTCCCGACTCTAAAACCAATCCTTTCAGTGTGCATCTCTTCATCTATACAATAGAGTCTGAAGAAGTTACGCTGTTCGCTAACAATGAGGAGGGAAACGAGGAGAAGAGAGCAAGGAAAGAGGCGAGTTCTAGAGATATCGACGGGCACCGCCACGAATCGTGGGCGATTAGTGCAGTTCTTCTTAACAGAAACATAAAGTGCAGCGCAGGCACAGTTGGGTGTTCTTTGAGTTTTTGTGGTAAGTTCTCATACCAAGACGGCAGGAAGCACCATCTAGTAACTAACTACTTTATGAACGCAGAGGTATACCGTAGGCAGATGCAGCGAACTAATGACAAAAGTGGAAAAATTCACAATGAAGTAAAGGGGCAGAAATGAGAAAGAAAGAGCGAACGACGAAGGAAATTAGGAGCATGGGGATAAGTCGAAGATATAAATTAATTGAGCGAAATGTGAGCAAATATTGCTTGCTTTAAGAGGACAAGAAGAATTGTTCTTAATAATTACAGAAGCGATAGAGAGCTCAATAGATTGCGCAGCAGTAATGTTTCGAGTGGCACTGACGTTCATATTGAAATGATGAAGGAAAGAGGGAGAAAAGTAGTAGATAGAGAGAGAGAGAGAGAGAGGGACATACGGCAGTTGGCTGCTACGGAAATGACAGAGTGGCGTGAATCAGCGAAGCAAGTGACGGCAAGCTGATTACCGTTGATTGTTATGCGTGCCCAGCCATTCCTGCCAGCAGCCTCCTCTCACTCTCTTTTCATCTCCACACTCATTTGTTGGGTTCACTAAGCCGACTGTGCCCAAAGCCAGATTGCCGCCTATACATTCCCCTCTGCTATTCACTCAATTCTTATTGTCCTTATAGGCATATAGAAAGCGTGTTCTACTGCATAAAGAACGAGTATCCAATATCCGCTCTATCTAAATAGGTATATATGCAAATATCACTCCTTGGTATAGCTATTCTATCCCTAATGATAAGAGAAAAAAGTCTTGGCTGAAGAATAATCCGTTAGCATCCGTTCTCTATTACGGATTGCGTCGGTCGGATAGCTTTAACAACGAGATTACTGCGTGCACATGCATGAAATGCGATAATGACTGCAGTAATGAGATTGTGATATTCAAACATAACTTAAGGCTGTAAATGCCAGAGATGAGGGAGAATACAAGTGCACGTCAAAAGGGGCATCTGAACACATATTGTTTGATAAGCACAGTCTCTAGCAATCAGTAAATATTATTCCTATTTAATACACAAAAAAAGGTTACTGTGCCTAATGGATCGGGGCTGTTTTGGATTAAATTCCAAACCAGGCTCACGAAGTCTGAAAACATGGATGGCCAAGTGCATGCTTACATGGTCAGAACGAACATGGACAACAATGAGTTGTACACTGCGCACAATGAAGGAGGAAGGGACAATGTCAAGATGGAGTGGACAAGGAGAGATCGCTGAAAGCAATGCACACAGCAGAGGGGGAGAGTGAGAGAGTGCAAGGAGGCAGAAATGGAGCGGCAGTGTTGGCTGTTGCCTTTGAAACTGCCAGGACTGTCACAGTTCCATCCTGCTCCCTCTCATTCCTGCTTGCTACTGCGCGGTGGCCAGCCCTCTCTCTCTCTCCCTCTCATTGCGAGAGAGAAAAGAGTGCGACCAGTCGTCTTCTGTGTACTAAGAGAGAGAGAAAGAGAGAGAGAAGAGAGAGAGAAAGAGAGAGAGAGAAAGAGTGAGAGAGAGAAGAGAGAGAGAAAGAGAGAGAGAAAGAGTGAGAGAGAGAAGAGTGAAGAAGAGTGCATGCGTGCTCTTGCCAATGAGAAGAACATACTGGAATATGAATGTAAACAATTGGGCGTTTTAGTACGGAACAGCTAATCACCTTGTCTCACTCGCAATCAGCCACAGAATGACGGCAGTGACCTCTTCTCTTCTCTTTGAGAGAATCACGGGGACTTGGTCGGATGTCTCTCTCTGAATAAGAAATGACAGCGAGAATGCTTGACTGGCTCGCTGGCCTGAACGGGCGGCCACTCCTCTAGTCATCCATTCTCGTCGGCAGAGGCTAGAAGCACCCCTCTCAGCTCACTCTCTCTCTCTCTCTCTTCTGCCTGATCTGCTATTCCGACTCTTCTTTCATGGTGTTGACTCTGCAGATAGGCCGAGAAGCAGAAGAATATTCTTCCTGCTAAGAATAGCTGCTGCGATACGAGAGATGGCTAACGCAAAAGAGACTGAATGAAGGACGAAGGGAAGGAAGAGAAGGAGAATAGAGAGATCGAGTCAAAATGCGAGAATGAGATTGTGGAAAAAAATGATGCCGAAGGTTATGTGTACATATCGTCGTCCCTTCATTGGGAGTAGGAGGTAATGTTACGGCTAGATCGTTTGGTCACTCTCGAATCATCATTACCTCCCGACATCACTATTTATGACATCGGCCAGTCTCTTTTAGCGAGAATAAAATTATCTAATGAAAGTCACGTACAATTCAATCTCCCATATTAGTGAATACAAAGATATTTTTGCGCTTCATTCGACACAACGCAGTGGCAAGCATTTTGCAAGTAACCGGAAACATTCGTGCCAAGCTGGCGGAGTTAGAAACAGGAATGAGGTTCATGCTGAGTTGTAGAGAGCGATAATGATCCTGTTCAGGCAGTCATGGTCGAGGGAGAGAAAGGAGAAATCGTGAGAGAGTCACTGTATTGATTCGGGTTGTTAAGACAGACCAGATGACTGAACCCATATTCTTTGCTATTGGCAAGGCCGACTGCCATTGAGCACGCCAAATTCATGTTACCTAACACAGAGTTGCTTCTGATGAGAAGCAAGATCCAATATTTTCGCAGTATGTAAAAGGGCACTAGAGATATCAACTCTCATTTTTTTTTTTATAAAAGAGCAGTGGAACCAAACCGAGGGTTACCAGCCTCTGCAAGGCCGAGTTCTTAATTCATGAAAAGTGACTGTGAACGGGAAAGGCGAACAGTTGGAGAAAGTGAGGCTCAGTGAAAGCTCGAAGCGAAAAGATGTGGGATGATGGCCATGGAAAGATGCGAGGCGAAAGAGGGGAGAATGAGAGAAAGAGAGATTAGGAGAGAGAAAGATGAATCTAGGGAGAGCCTAAAGAAGGAGCGCCTGCAAGAGACTGAGTGCAGAGCCATATGGACAGAGAGAAATGAGGAGAGCTGAGACTGAGGCGACCGGAGGTGACGAGTCTAGAAACCTGTCCCTTCCACTGTTCCTGACCGGGAGTCAAAGAGAGCTGTCGGCTGTGCAGCAAAAAGCATCTCGGCGCCTTCAGGGAGAGAGCGTGCGAGGCAGTTAGAGATAAGAGGGAGGAGGGATAGAGGAGCAGAGAGAGATAGGAGGGAGTCGGGATATGAGATAATCTTGGAAGTGAAGTGCAAACATCCTTTCAGATGCCAAAACTACTGGATTTGACCTACTATATTGTGAACGGGGAAAATATTAAAATAAATGAATTGGTTGGTGAAACTATTAATAATATTTTAAACCGTCAAAATTGTATGATTTCCTGTAAATTATATAATGAATTATTTATTTCCTTTCATTTCCGATTACTGAGCAAACTCAATGTTTGTTGTCTTCCTTGGCGATGCGTGCTTTTGTCGTATGCGAGCAGACGAGAGCTCGCTCTGCGTTGTTGAGCTCTGAGATGAATGCACATCAGAGCGTCATTCATCATTATCTAAGCATTCATGTTAAGCAAAGAGAAGGAACTTATTTATAGAGGCATGAGCATATTTTATTAACGCAGACTAACATGTTGCTGACTCGTGGCACTAACATGGTCACTTGAGCGGATATATACAAAAAACATTCATAAACATGGAGTGTTATTGCAATGCTGTGCAACAATTAAAAAAGGAAACAAGCAAAACTAAGCCATATGAGTGCGATGTTCGGTTGGTCACATCCCGGCAGGAGCTGCGCATGTGACTTGTATTCAATCGAATACAAGGAATAAAACCGGAACGGGGGCCTGGGGCACTCTGCCGTCTTATTCAACTCCTCTAGCAAATTGCAACTCGGAGCTTGTAATTGAGCAACTTCTCACTTCCTTCCATACATAATGTTGCGTATTCATGTTACTCATCCTTGTTCGATCTACTATTGATTGTGTATGGTAAACATATAAATATCCGGCTTTTAGAAATTCCAATACTTTTAGAGATTTGAAGAGTGTTGTAGAGACTGTTTGGTACATAGTTGCAACACTTGTATGACTCTTGTCCCCTTAGTTGGTACATCCCTTTCACACCACAAGACCAACCGCATTGTGGCCAGCAATTGCTCACCATTTCTTGTCTCGAACATGCTGGCAAGACGTCAAGTGCCATTGTGAATAGCAAGGGGATGAGCAGCCTCCTCCCTCTTCCATTCTCAGAACCATGCATTCAACTTGTGCCCGCTTGTTTTCGAAACTTGGTATTCGCTGCAAAAGACCCCATTTGTCATATGCACTCTTTCTTTTCTCTACAACGCACAGCGTTTTGGCCACAGTAGTTTGGGGAGCATCTGATGTTTTACTAATCTACTGACATATCCTTGGATTTTACTAATCTACGGACGTGGCCAGTGAATAAAAATTTTTATTTTGATGTTTTCTCACGTTGCGGTCGAGTTTTCCTTAGGACGCGTCTGTCCAAAAATGCATACCGCATAGGAAAATGTTTCGAATTCGTGGGCAATACATTTGTGAGAAATGAACCGATGCTGCTGCTCGGAACGCTGTGACAACGGTTTCTATGAAATAATCTTTATCTCTAAAAAGATGAAAGAAGAGGAGAAGAGCGTAGAGAGAGCGTGCACAGCGGCGAGTCTTCTCTCACTCCTCTCCATGGCACTCTCTGCTGTTGTCTACGCGTTAATCGTGGCCGACATCGAGAAAAGCCTGGACGACTTCGAGCTACAACTTCTACATCTTTCAGTTCACTTTTATACTTGCTTTACTGTATTAAACCTGGTTAATGAACAAAAGGATAAAAACGTCATGCCAACTCAGGAGACGTCCTCTGAACTGGCAGCAGCCCTGGACTCGCTACCAGCTCATCCACGAAGTCGGCGGCAATTCTTCGGACGGCCGATGATTCGTTCTCGTTATCAGCAAGAGCCCATTGGCGGTTTGCAGAGGACCACGACACTCCAGCAGTGGGAGACCGCTTTTGGAAGGGGCGCCAACCGACAAGAATCTCCGGACAATCGAGAGATCAACAGAATGTGTGGTACGATGACATGATTTCTTACCACCTATAGATTTTTTTTCCACTTTAAACCTTTTCGTAGAAACTATATACATAGCTTGTAGCATCTATTTTATTTTATGCTTTTGTTATATGTTTGTATATGTACATACATACATACAGTACCGCTCAACGGCAAGGGTCAATGCTGCGTCGGCTATAGCGGACACGGCCAAATAGGCCAAGTGGAATATCTCGCTGCAGAAAGGGTTTTCACGCAAACACATATCAATTTGAGATCCATGAATTTTTCTCCCCTCCCGTTAAGAAAAATCTAGAAAATTTGTGAAATTAGCATTGTCGTGACATACGGTGACATAATTGCTGTGTTCTCATGTAGTATTTCGTGTGTTCTAGGTTCGAACCCCAAGCGGAGCAAATGTTTTGCTGCATTTGTTTTGCTGCATTTTTCAAGAATTGTTTAACGTGATTAGTGAAGAAAAATTCAAGGATCTCATATTGATATGTGGTTTGGCTGAAAACGCTATCTGCAGCGAGATATTCCACTTGGCCCATTTGGCCGCGTCCGCTATAGCCGACGCAGCATTGACCCTCGCCGTTGAGCGGTACTGTACATACATATCCCTCAAAGATTGTTCCGTGACACGCTGTCCTGCTGGTCCGCGTGGTGCAATGGGTCTGGATGGCTATGCCGCCTTGGATGGTCTCCCCGGCGCTCCCGGGCGGCCGGGTACCGATGGTGTCTTTCTAACCATGGCTGTTCCGTGCGATCCATGCCCGCAGGGCAAGAAAGGCGAACCTGGTCCTCCCGGCGAGAGAGGTGACGATATATTATAATAATTTGATATTATAATATTTTTGGTATCGATGATGTATTTTCATTCTCAGGGGCACGTGGACGGCCAGGACCGCCTGGAAAGGACGGTACCGATGGCACTAACGAGCTCGGCCCGGTTGGACCGCGAGGTCCACGCGGACAGCCGGGTATGACTGGCAAACCGGGCATGAATGGACACCCTGGCCAGGATTCGATTCTTCTGATCGGCCAGCCGGGCAAGAAGGGACCGGTGGGTCCTCCAGGCTTGCCAGGCCCCCGAGGGGACCCAGGCGCGAACGGAGAGCCGGCTCCGCCAGGTTGGCGGGATCTTTTCTGACTACATTTAGACTCTTGGTGTGTTTTAAGGGAAAGAAGGGCCACCTGGTCCACAGGGCGAAGCTGGGGACATGGGCGAGTATGGACCGCGAGGTCGGCCAGGCCCACCCGGCATTCAAGGCGAGAATGGCGGCTATTGCCAGTGCCCCGACCGATATCGTTAGTCTCTTGCTGTTCTGGATTCTTTTATTGGAAAGCATATGTATTTTTTCATTCAGCGACCATCGCCACCACAACGCAACGGCCACTTTCATATCCAATCTCTCAATCCAAGCAGCCAGATTTCGACTATGAGGACAGGGACAGGGACATTGACACGGACAGGGACAGGAATACGGAGAGGCCTAACGTCATTCCAAGCATACCCATGACTGCTGTCACCATCGCCACTTACACTCAGACTTTCACTGAGGTACTATCTTCACATTATTGTGCAGTGGAATTGGAGACAAATTTCTCCGTGTTGGCTAGAATACAAAAGCTAAACGAAGCTAAGTTATGGCCAGTGTAGTATTTCCAACCACAATTGCAAATATTTTCTTCGCCTGATAGTCATAACAATTCCTTTCAGCCATTCCAAAGAAATGATTGGAAGCCAACAACTTGGAAAATACACAACCCGACATATATTGCTCCACGTCAAGATTACAGGTACGGAAGCTAAGTAAGAGATTTTCAACGAGTTCTTGAAAACTATGCAGGAAGAAGTATCCGATGATCTCTTATCGCAACTCTGATGAGGACAAAGAGGTTGGAACTTTGGAAATTGTCTGGTTAGTCGTATTATTATTTATATCTGAATTCCCAGCACGGTTGGCACAAAAGAAGTTCGACGACTTCGCCACGACCCTCATCGAAGGTCGAATTTGATCTTCGTAGATAGCTGCTGATAATTGACTCGTTTGAACTGCCTTGCAGTGTGGCCTCAGCTGGGCTTTCTCATGTCGCCAACTTTTTACATTCCTCACTTTGCATCATATCGTCGCCACTCATTTCATTTTGTTCCATTCTTTTGACATACATATTCCGACATAATAAAGCCAAAAGCTCTAAGCTTTTGACTGAGAGAAAGTTTTAAGAAGAAAATGCTTCTTCTTTTGATATCGCGTTACTGCTTGTCGATAAATGCTTCCAGAGGGTGTTATGAGATAAGAGTGGGAAGAAAGAGCTGATAGGAACAAGAAGGGGCTGAGGAGCAAGATATCAGACTCCGGTGCTTTTCAAACCATTCCTTGACTGAGACGGAGGGAGGCGGAAGGAGGAGCTCGTTTTAACGACCGACTTCGCTGGTCTCTTCCGAGATGGACGACCAGACACGACTCATCGATGAGGAGGCAGCAAGGTTTGTGGGCTTCTGATCTTAAGTCAAAATCAACATCCACATGCCATACTTCAAAAAGACGAAGAGCCCTATTACCGTATTTTCTCTATTAGTGCCCCTGGGGGAACTATTTTTCAATACCCCTGCGAGAGGGGGGGCACTATTAGAGGGGGGGGGGGGGTTCTATTAGAGGGAGGGGTACTATTTTTCAATGTGACTGACTAATAATTTGATAACAACATTTTATTCTCAAAACGAAGAATTATAGCTCTACTTCAAGGGAATAAACACTGGAATATCCGTTTTACCGTAGATTTTGAATGAATTTGCAATCAGTTCATTGGGAAGAGCATCCCATACCTCAAATATAGATTCCATGTACGTCTCTATTAGACAATTAAGGGGGGCACTATTGGAGGGGAGGTTCTATTAGAGGGAGGGGCACTAATAGAGAAAATACGGTATGATTGCGTGTGATTGACTCTATAAACAAGGAAGTGATTTACTGACGTGAGCTGTTGTGATAGGAACATCTGCATGTCGCGTCATTGTCTGGTCTTGTTATTTTGCTCTATTGCTATTTAATATACAAGATCACTTGAGAGAGTGCTCAGAGTGTGACAGGCGGTGGAAGGATGGATACCCAAGTGATAAACGTTTCATTCGTGAGCAAAGATGCAAAATGTCAGAGATACGGGATGTCAAAGATAAGTTTACGATCAAAAAATCATTTTGATACACTATAGATGAGTTCGAATCAAAGTGATTCGTAAATGTGCTCGACAATCGTAAAACTATCTAGTTTCTAAATTGGGTTAATTTGAGAAGAGATATCTATGTACGGAATGTCAAGGAAGTTCGCGATCAAAAAATCATTTGATACGTTATAGATGAGTTGTGATTCGTAAATGAGTTCGACCATCGTAAAACACAAAAATTTTTTTGCTTAGATGGTTTTATTTCAGAAAAAATTTCATGTAACGAATTTTAGTATGGCAAAGAAGGACGCGATTAAGCGGACTGTCTATGTTCTCTCGATCGCCCTTGCAGTCATCTTCTTCTTCACTACTCTAATCACGGGTATCCTCTACATGAACACCTCCTCATTCGAGGTTCTCTCGAGCAATGCTGATTCTGTACTTACATAGAGGATTGTCCAGGGTGACCGTTGGCCTAAACTCAATGACGGTCTCATGGGAAAATATCCCAAGGCTTCAGTTGCCGCTGACCATGTGCTCTGCTCTGAGATTGGAAGGTAAGTTCTTATCATACAAACTGTCGTGCCAAAAGATATCCCAAATAAGAATTTTGCCTAGAGTATTTTGGTATTTGCTAAATAATATAACATAATTGATTCCAGGGACATATTGATAAAGGGCGGCAATGCTGTGGATGCCGCGATTGCAGTGATCGTGTGCCTCGGAGTTGTGAATCCAATGAGCAGTGGACTTGGAGGAGGTCACTTCATGACAGTCTACAACAGGTCAGGGTTACTAAGTGAATTGTTAAAAATTTAATTCTTTGAGAGGCCGCACATAACATAAGTAATACATGAACAATAATAAAAAAAATTAAATTTCTTCATAACCGTGCTAATTCTTTTTATCCTAAGAACAAACCAGCTCTGCAATACTGTTGATGCTCGAGAAATGGCTCCGGCCGCAGCTTCGGAATCAATGTTCAAGGGAAGGCCAAACGCTTCAAAGATCGGTAATGGAT
This sequence comes from Allodiplogaster sudhausi, assembly GCA_945643635.1. Taxonomy (NCBI): domain Eukaryota; kingdom Metazoa; phylum Nematoda; class Chromadorea; order Rhabditida; family Diplogasteridae; genus Allodiplogaster; species Allodiplogaster sudhausi. The sequence continues at coordinate 2,155,320 of CALZFC010000009.1, forward strand.
TGTTTGTTTGTTTGAGACTACTGATGTTCAACATAGAAGACAGCCGATTGCAGGATGGGAAGCCATGGGAGTGCCCGGCGAGCTACACGGACTGCGCACTGAATACGAGCGATTCGGTGGCCGCGTCCCGTGGCAGGCTATCTTTCAGCCCAGCATTGATCTCCTCGATAACGGCGTTCCCGTCTCGCAGGGAATGGCGGCTACTCTCAAGGTTAGTCTTAATCATCGACAATGTTCAAGGCACCGTCTGATGTTCTTCTCAGGAAGAGCGTGAGAATATTCTGGCAGATCCAGGCCTCAAGGAGGCATTTATTGACAAGAAGACTGGAGACGTTTACAAGCTTGGCGATGTTATGAAGTCCAGGAATACCTATAGGTTCGGCACACTATTTTTTTAATAAAATAAAGTGTAACGCATTCGCAAATTAAAGAAACCTTCTCAACGCAATTGCGACATCTGAGGACCCTATTGGCGACTTCTACAAAGGATGGATCGCAGAGCAGCTTGCATATGAACTCAAGAATGGAGGCGGTAATATTTTATTATTTTCTGAAAATTATTAAAATGAAGGCATTTCAGCTATAATGACGGCGCATGACCTTGCGAATTACTCATCGATCATCCGCGCGCAGAGCGAGATCATCTACAGTGACCTGGTGAAGCAGGGACTGCGCATGTGTGGCCCGCCGCCGCCCTCTTCCTCCTCAGTGACACAAAGCATCATCAAGACACTCGCTGGCTACGACTTCAGCCAGGTGTCTTCAGGAGAAGAAGGAATCATCAAGCATTTTTATGAAGCAGACAGAATTTAGGAGTCTCGAGAAGGTGTCGTGGACTCGCTGCACAAGTACCTGGAGGCATCCAAGTTTGCGTACGCGCACCGAAGCGAGATGGGCGACATGGCCTTTGTCAACACCAGTCTCACTCTAGCAAAGTTTCTTTTTAATTTAACATCATTTTTATACTTCCTTTCTTTTATGTATAACATAATTCTTCCATTCTAAGCATATTGATAACAACATTGTTTTCTTCTTTCCAGAAACATTACGACAGACGCGTACGTACAATCTGTCCGTGACAAGATCACGGATCGCGCGCAGCCAACTGCCAGCTACGGCGGACAATTCGCTTCGCAGCCGGACAAGGGTTAGCCTGGTCATGTCGAACATTTTGCATTAAATTCCTGCAGAATTACATCTTTCAGGAACGACGAACATTGCTGTGATCGATGGAGATGGCAATGCGGTTGTCGTCACGACCACTGTTAATCTCTTGTCAGAATAGACTCTTTTACATCTCCAGCATTTGCATGTTTTTATGTCCTCAAACTACTCAAGCTTTTAGCTTTGGTGCCCGTGTGTCGTCAGAAAGTACCGGACTAATCTGGAACTCACAAATGGATGACTTTTCGAACCCGGACGCTCCGAACTTCTACGGCTACCCTCCCTCGCCGGCCAACTACATCCGTCCCGGAAAGAGGCCGATGTCCTCTATCAGCCCGCTTGTCATCTTCGACAAGAATGGCACGGTTAGCCAATCTGCTGAAGCGTGCACAATTTGTCTGAATCAAATGCGGTACTGATGTTTTTGTGCAAAAGCAAAGTGCAGAACAATCAGTCCGTGTATGTCTGTTCCTCCTCTCCTCCCTTGTACCGATGCCTATCCACAGGTGCAAATGGCCGTTGGCGGTGCTGGAGGCTCGACAATTATCTCGGGTGTCTCGACGATCGCAATGCGTTCTCTTTTGCTGGGCTGGAATATTAAGGAAGCCATGGACCGGCCACGTCTGCACAATCAGCTCCTGCCCAATGTCACGCAGTATGAACGGGACTTCCCCGAGGTCAGACACATGCAACTTGAATGGAGAGGACTCAATGTGCATTCATTCTTTTCAGGAGTATGTGCAGTTGTTGTCGAACCGTGGCCACGTGATGGAAGTGACTCCGGGAGTAACTCAGGCCACAGGCATCCGTCGCAAGGAGAAATGGCTGACAGCCAGTTCCGACTGGAGGAAAGGAGTCGAGTCACAACCTGCTGGATTTTGATCGCTATAGCCCCTGTTTTTTTTTCGTCTCTCTTGCATTGTCTCCCTGGTCTTTCCTTCGCATCACTCTCGATTGTTTCATGTTGAAGTTTTCTTTGAAGTTAAAAATGGACACTAATGAGCCTCGATATAAAGGGGGAGCACAGGGGGTGTCCATATGGGAGTGCTATTGTTTGGCCTTCCTGAATGGGCGGTTGACGTAAGCGAGCTTGTGGCTGAAGAGAGTGAGGGCTAGAAGTCGGTGCAGAGGGGCCAGAAAGTGCCTGCTGATGCCTTTTGGCTGGCCTGGCCCCTCCCTCCAGCCTCTCGGCTACTTCCTCCACTCCACTCCACTCCTCTGACTGAGTAGTAGTCGGTCAGCCCAAGCAGCCATCTCGACATCCGGATAGACGAAAAAGTAAGCCACATCGGCCATCGAAGGAAGCGCCTGTCATGGTTAGAAAGACTTTACTCAGTCCTCCCTCTCTTCTGGTTGAGACTCCTCTCTCTTAAACGGTGGCAGCACTCCATCTCTGATAGGCGTTAGAAGCAAAAATGACCGGCTGTTCAATCTCTTGGCCGCTTCGAGTAAAACGGCGGAAGCGTTTGTGAGGAGAGAGAGGTTGAGTCGAAGGGCCCAGAGGGTTTGTTTGGAGTGGTTAGGGAGCGGCAGAAAGGGGAGTTGGGCGTTTATGTCTTCGATAAAACTATAAGAGGGAGGAGCTTGTTGTATACCTGCACAAAGATGCCACAGAGATTCTGAACACCAGCCTCACAATAACTTGAAGTGCTGAAGCAGTGCAGTTTGCAGCCTTTTCCTTTCGCCTCGCTGCACTTTCGCACAAATCTCCAAAACTTGCTCTCGCTTCATAAAATAGATTCTTTTTCTATGTAGATAAATTGCTCATGTTGAAATAGTCCGTGGTCTGGAGTTTAGAATTCTTATTTACAACATTTCAACCAGGAAGTAGCCAGTGCTTTAAGGATCTGCACATTATGTCTCGTGGTCGACATGCAGACGACATTCTCAATATCAATGTGGGCGGAAAGAAATACACGGTTGGTTCGTTTTCACTGAGCACGGTGATTGTAGTATCTAATTGTTGTCTATGTCTTCTCTTATTCCCCAAATTTGGATTAAAATGAGGTGAGAAGATTAAATATGTATTTGCATAAAGGTTCGCCGAACGGACATGCTGGCTGATCCTCGATCCAAACTGGCCGAATGGTTCAAGCCTGGCACCTTGAAGCCAATTGCGACTGACAAGGTTTCACAGTTTCTTTCCAAGTATTCTCCTTTCTTAAAATGTACGAGATTAGGGTGGCAACTATTATATCGACCGAGATGCAAAGACATTCCGTCACATCCTTGCATATCTGAGGCTGAAGAAGGAGAAGTTTGTTCCGTCTCTTGCTCTGCCAAGCAAACCGGATGATCTTGCCAAGTAAGCACTAGCCATGTTGTGTAATTTACTCTTCTATTGGCACCATGAACATACACATAAATCTCCTCTCCCCCTGCCACTGGTTCCTTTCTGCTCAGATTGGTCGGAGAGTGCGAGGCGCTGAATTTGAGCGAGCTAAAGGATCTGGCACTCGACTTGCTCCAGAAGTATCAGAGAACAGAAGAGCAGCACTATGTCACATCCTTCGTGCAAGTCGCTCTCCGCGATTTCGAGTCTTGGCAATTCGAGCGTGAGCAGGTCTGTTCAAGGAGTTTCATTTCATATTCTCAGCAATGAAGAGGGCTACTCGATACTTGAGAAAAGCAGTGACTAAATCGTTGCTAATAACTTCGCTTTTTTTACAGAATCAGCTTGCTCTGAAAAAAAAGCCGTCCGCTGACGAGGACTTCCATCCAAACTCTGCCTACGACGAATGGGATAACATGTAAACAAAGAAATGCATGAGAACGATAGGCGGGCACATTTCGTTTTAATTTAAAAATTGAGTTGTCTATCCTATTTTAAATAAGTTGTTTATTACCGGTGTTATGCATGTAGAGATATAAGTTTGTATGTAACAAGAAAATTTTATGTACAGAAGTCATGTAAGAAGAGTCTATGGTGCATTGTGAGGGACAAAGACGCCCCCTCGCCCGCCGTTCCCCCTTTCCAACTTCTTGTAGTTGCCGTTGATGTTTCGCTGTAATCATTCCTATCTTGCCAACTATCTCATTTTATTTATTGCATAATGGAAATTGTCATCATACCTGTTTGATGTAGAGCACTGCAACGGCAACGATGAGAAGGATGGAAAGAGCCAGAAGAAGCCAGCTTATTGTCTCCCAAGAACGAGCTCCGTTCAGACTCAAAATGTATCAGACGACATTAGTGTGCTAATCTTAAAATGTAGAAAAAAAAACCTGCTCAGTGCGGTTCTCAGATCCTTCGGCTGAACTTGAAGAACGTCGGCAAGCTAAAGACAGTTCAATTTTCAGAATCATCAAGAGTTCATATTGTTGGATGATAAACTAATTAACCTAGTTAGTCCACGCTTATTATCAAGTTTTAAATAAATGTTGCCACCTATGAAAAAATATTTTTAGGTTTCACTTAGGTTTATCAATGGCAAACGATCATCACCTCTTTTCGAGAAGACGAGACAATTGATGCAACTTCCTTGAGTATCTTTTCGGCCTCCTTTGTCTTTGGATCTGTTGCAAGACCCTGCAAATTATATCAAAATATAAGGAAATATCCACAAGAAATTAGAAGGAAAACCTTTTCCGCCTTGAACTCCTTCTTTAGCTCCTTCAGCTTGCTAATGGCATTTGCAAGACGAATCTTGAAGCCGTTTCTCGCATCTTCCAGGATTTTGACATTCTTAGTTGCGTTAAATCTGAACCCGAAGATCCATTTTGATTAGAATGGAGAGAATGGAGCTCACTCGCTGATGACCGCCTTGATCTTCTCGCCAATCTCGTGAATGTTCTCTTCGATTCGCTTGCTGAGCTCTTTGTGAAATTCCTTGCTCGCTTCCTTTTCTGCTTGCTTTGCTGCTTCCAGTCGGTTGGCTAGTTCCGATAAGTCCTAAACCATATACCTTTCTTAGAAATATACCTGAAGACATCCACTGATGAGAGGGGAAAAATTAGTTAGTACAGGACGAAGAATAAATAAAGCACTGTGATTTATGCAATAATAAACGAAATATCCTTTGAAAAACATCTAACATCAACGAGAACATCGCTGCGGACGAGAAGCGGCAAAAGAAGGCAAAGGAAGTGAATGGATCGCATGTTTATTCACTGTCTGAATAAGGAAAGAAGAGTTGACGACCGCCAGCCGAGTTATCTGGTCGATGGCGCACGTATCCTCGTCTTGCATGGAAAGGGAAGAAGAGAAAGAGAGGAAAGGAGGAGTAGAGAGAGAATGAAAAGATGAGAGAGTGTGAGAGGAGGAGAGTGGAGAGAATAACATGCCGTTTGAGATGAGGCTTATCAGCTACGAGACGGCCGGCGCACTTCGCTCTCTGTTCTCTAGTATTCTCCTGCCTCTCTCAGCCAATAATATGGTATGGCCGATACAAAGCCAATCAGTATGGATGAGTATGGATGAACACAAGTACTGTTTGCTCAAAAATGTTCAATTCCTTCATATTCTTCCTTGTAGAAGGCCAAAGAAGAAAATGAAAACAAATTTTTTTTGTGCCAAAATCCGTCGGTAGGGAGAGCATAATTGGAAGGCACGCATGCAGAAACTGTGGTGGATGCAGAAGGATGCAATGACAACTGGTCAGAGCGCTCTCTTATGTCACCCAGCGAGGCTGCCAGGTCGTTAGTCACTCATATGCACACACGCATATCCGCCACTGGACGGAATGTGTTATTCTCCTGGCTAATTTATGCCTGGTCCATGCAAGGAAAGCGCATCGTGAAAACTTTTTTTTTGAATGAACGAGTCAGAAAATGTTTGAAGATACCCTTTTTGTGATCTATCTCTAAACCACAACGAATATTTCATTCCTTATGTATCTGTCGTATGTATTTTGCTATCATATTACGTTCTTCCTTTATAAATTTGCAATTCGATAGGCATCCAAGTTTTAATTGATAATAACGAAAAAGATCTTTAGGATGCGCCTTTATGGAGTCAGCCTTGCCATGAATGATTGAGTTGTAAAAGGTGGGTAGTAGCTGACCAGCCTCGCCGTGGATTGGGTGGAGATGAGACGAGGCAATCTGTCAGTCAAAAGATCCCCTCCGGGTTGCTGCAGCTTACCGATCCAGCGCTTGCCTCATTCTACATTCTTGTTTCATAATTGCGACTAAAGTGAGCGGACGTGCTGCTGCTGTAGAGAAGAGCTAAATGAGCACCAAAAAAGGAGTCATTGCGGACAAAGGAAGCGTACTCTCTGTATACTCCCTTTTAAATTGCGCCCATGAATCAGTCGGCATTTACTTCTTTTCTTCCGTTTACTGCCTCTACTGCTGTTCGGAATACCTGTAGGATCATTGAGGCTGAAGCCACTAAACCGTCCGAAACCGTACACCGCGCCATTCTAACAGGATGCAACAAAAAACGGAGACTAACTCATTATTCGATTCTATAGCGTCAGATCAAGATGAGACAGGTAAACAAACAATGATGATGGTGGTTCTCCGTAATTAGCTGGAGGCCGCCAAAGAGGGCCACTTGCCTGCGGTCGTAGTAAAGGCATTCCCTTTCTTGCCTCGTCATGCGAGCCACTTTCCATTATGTCGCATGTGCCTTGGCGCGCATCTCTCGACGACCTCTACTTGCAACTAGCTTCTTCTTCTTCTTCTTCTTCTTCTTCTTTTCTTCTTCTCTCCTCCTCCTTCTCTTCCCTCTTTTTCTCTCCAATGTTCCGCTGCTAAGAACAATCTCATCTTCTCGCCGCTAGTGTAAATTTGAGCCGAACGGTTGCCGCCAGCGCCTCTTCTTGCCTCTAGGCAAAAGCCACTTAGACTGTGATGCGGAAAGTGTGTGCATCTTTATGTTTAGAAGAAGAAGAAGAATAAAAACAAGGTGGTTTGGGCAAGCACTTGCGGAGTCTTGACCGAATTCCCCAGCCAGATCAGATTGGAGTGTTGCTGGTGTGTGGCATGTGCAAGGAATGGCATATGACCTGGATGGGTTGCCACTACCGGAGCACTCGACATGAGTGTGTCAAAACAGAGGCATCTGGCCAAAGGGGGAAGTGATCCGTGGAATGGAATGGAGAGGAGCCCTCACTGCTTCTTCACTTTCTCCATTTTCCTTTCGCCTCATTCTAATTCGCTTTCTCTTCGCGTATTCCATCACTCCGTTCCTGTTCTTAACCACTCACTCGGTTGACTCGCGCATCTTTTTCTTCTTCTGTAGGCATCTTCTCTCTCTCATCCTCTTTATGGCCATATTTCTCCCTCTCGCCCCTCCCACAATCCAGCCCATTCAGAGAAAGCAAAGTACTTCGCCCTTTTGAGATCACAACTGCAGTCGAGTCGTTTATTATTCAAGCGTATCGTATCCGGCTTTGCTTTGCAGGAACTTCTAAAACCACCAGAAATTCTAATTTGAAAGACTGCAGCCATCTATACGCATATCTTAGTGCAATATCTGCTTTATTGCTTTATTTAATCAACATTGTTTGATTACTTATTTACATCTTTGTAAATCAAAGCACTTTTTTCCTCTCTATGATTTATGCCGCATTAAAAAAAATTAATTTCGGTTCTGGACCTTTTAAAATAAATGTTTTGAGATAATCCAGAAAAAAACATGAGCAAATGGGCGTACTTCTCTTGAGTGGGCGAGATAGGAAGGGTTGGCAAGCATCACTCACATGTCGTCTTGCTAACCTTGAAGACTGCTGGCCTTTCATTTCGCGCATTTTCGTAGCTTTAAGTATTTCGTGCTTTATTCACTTTTATTGCAGGAGAGAGTTTAGACGAAGCTGTAGTAGATCAAAGACCCTTCGATGTGGTGATGGTCGACATCTCAAGAGGACCATGCCGCAGCAATTACTTCTTTGATCTATTCCTACTTCTAATATTATCTGTTGTTTCGCTTGCGACCATTGAGGAGCCTAGAGTAATTGGTAAGAGAGAGAGAGAGAAAGAGAGAGAGAGAGATGTAGAAAGGGAGAGAGAGAAAGTAAGATCCTTGGATATACACGATGAGCAATTCTGCAGGCCAGCCTTCACTGTCGTGTTCATCCAAGTATGCAATATTCCGTTTCAACACGTCTGATCCCTTCCAAGGCAGAGTGGCCGTGCTGGACAGCCATGGCGTGCCTGACACAGGCTGTACTTATGAATTCTCGTACAATCTAAACGTCAACGCCACCGTTTACATTGATCTCGAACGATGCACACAAACGTACTTCGCCAGTGTCAGTCCACTTCTTGACATTCATCCATTTCACTCTCTTTCTCTCTCTCCACCTTTCTTTCTTTCTTTTTTACTTTCTGCCACTCTTCACCTCTTTGATGTCATTCCTCATTCTTTCATTACTTTTTCACAAGTACCGACTCGCGCTCAACAAATATTGCCCATCTCTAACAAGCACTGCGAATAGCATGCAACCTGTACATAAATGGTGAAAGTATAAAGACATGCGTTTCAGAATCATTCAAGGATATATCACGCGCATATTGACATTTCGTTTCATCCGGTAAGCGTGAAGATTTGAATAATTAATTTCTTCTATTTGAGCAGTGACACAAATTTATCTTATGTAGTTGCCTGTCTCGAATATTTGTGTTATGGATGGATGACCTGTTCTAGTTGGTAATTACTCATGCCGACCGCGTGTATCATGTACAGTGCATCGACAACTCATTCAACACCAATTCACTCGAGTCTACGGATAAGGATGCCAAGCCAATGTTAGCGTTCAGAAAACTCACTCACTCACTCACGCATTAACTAGTCTTCTAACGTCTCTTTAGTGCCAACTGCTCGATGTTGACTCGCCCGGCCTCAAGATGGGAGTCTTCCTCAAAGTATCATATTGGCGATTCAGTAGTACATGAGTGGAGTTGTGCCTTCAAGCGATCGGGTTTGTCTTTAGTAATGCAGACATGTAACGATAATTCATACATTCACAGTCCTCGTTACATACCCTTATCATTGCTTAGATCAAAACCGCTACTATTCCTTTCTGACAAACTGCAATGCGGTCTCTCGTGCGGGCGAAATAATTCATCTCGTTGATGAGAACGGGTTGGTTGCTCCTCACGCTACTATACATGTATCTTGTAATTCTATAGTTGTATGCAACAATACTTTTCTATAAAGTATACTTTTTTGTGAATAGCATACACGCTCTCTATTTGTCGTTCCTCTGAACTGAACATATCCACTTGAAGATGCATCGTGGATGCCGAGCTGATGGGAGAGATGGCCTACTCGAATTACACGGCCCGAGTCTCGGCTCGCGCGCGCATCTTCCGCTTCGTCTCCGGCAGCATGTTCCGCATCGAGTGCCAATTCCGGATCTGCAGCCGGGCCAAGACTTGCGCCGGTCGCTCCACTGTAAGCCATCACTAATTTCATTGGACACTTACAACAGATACCAGTCAGATACAACAATCTGATTGTGAGTTAAAGTGATCTTCAGCACTAGGTCTGGGCGCTGGCACGAGCAATTCAATTAGCAAATACTTTCCGGTTTCTTGTCTGTTCTAGGAATGCATTGGAGAAAAGACTGCGGTTTGATAGCAAGCGAGAATCTATGCTTTCCTTGCAGCCTCCACGATGCGCATTCACGAAGGAAGACTTCCAACGGCATTTTGACCCGAATGCCACTCGTCACGGAATCTCGAACTTCTCTCCGGGTATCTTGGGGGAGAGAAATGGCACGGATTCAGAAGACGAGCTCGACTTCACGGCCCCAATGAGCAACTCTTCAACAAGTTCCCGCTTCCTTCTTGTCTCACTCACGTTCACGCTATCCGTGGCTCTAACACCATTACAGCCATACTTCCTTGTTTCTCCTCAGTTCCCTAAGTCTGCTTGCTAAGTACTATGTACATCATGTACTTTCTTCTTTTTTCATCTCTTTCGGGTCTTTCGCGTGAAGGTGTTCGGGTTGTGGTGCGCCAAGCGAGTGCTGGCAAGAAAGAAGCGGATTTAGCCGAGAGATAAGATAATGTATTTTCCAGTTCTGCTAAGCGAAGGCGGGCCCTTCGAACACACCATTCCTGTCTATTCGGAGTGGTTCACAGTCGCGAACAATCACTTTACTGATCTCGACGCTCTCCAAGATCGTTAGATGATGGAACTTGAATAGAGGAGTGCAAACAGAGGGAGGAGCGCGATTGCAGGCTACTTCCTGACGTCCGAGTTGAACTACTCTCTGCCGACCAAGGCAGTGCCTGCGGCTGAGCACTTTCTCGCAGCCATTGCATACCGACCACCATCCTCATCGCTAGATTCATCTTCAGCGGAGAAGCCAACTACTGAAAGGCGACACCATGAGCTGGGACGATACTCCTCTTCCAGTCGCGCACCGAAACAACCGAGCATTATCACTGCGCCTCCAGATCCGTCCACAACAACGGAAGAACAACGGAAATTACAGATTGGAACCAAATTTGTCAGTGTTTTTTAAACATATTCAAAGTAGAAGAAAAAGGCTTGTCAGGAGGTTGACCCTTCGTCCTCTGCTCGCTCGCATAGTTCTCCCGACATCCGCAGCAGCTCCCCGGGCCGTCTCTCAGCTGTGATCACGGAGACTCCGCCACATGCCACCCGCCCTGCCTCCAAGACTCTGACCCCTTGGTTGCCACCCCGTTCTTCATATTCATCTAAGAAATCTACCAGCGTTGAATCGACGACGACTTCCGCCTCACACATCCAAAAGTATTGAAAATTCGACTTAAAAAATTATGATGCAGAATAAGGTGGACACTTTCAGATCAAAGCACATCACATCGTTATCAGGCGCAAAATCAACAACTGAAGATGATTTTCTACTGAAATCCGTGGATGACGAGTCCGTTACTCTACTAAATTTCAACACAGAGGACGCAGGATCAGGCGATAGTGACGGGTTTGCTTTTTATTAATTCTACTCAAACACACTTTTTCTTCCCTTGATCCATTTCAGCTCAAAACTGTTGGAATCGCGCCGCTCCACTTCGACGCCAGGCGGCAGACTGTCCACACTTCGGAATTCGTTGGAGCGAACAGCTGCCACAGTCGCTGAGATCAGAGGAGGAGGAGTGGGAGTGTCCACGAACACTGAGCCGCCTTCAGAGACGAGCACAGAGTCGGATGACTCATCGAGTCGGAGGCCTGTCAAAGTGCACACTGATCCACCCTTCACAGATGGCTCCAGCTACACGGGTTAGCTTGGAGCGAAATAAAGCAATCAAAAAAGTCAACGTTTTATTAAGTGGATTCTCATAAGCACAGCGATTGGAGGCTCCATGACCTGAGCTTCAACGATACCGATGCTGCGCCCGTCAATTGTTCAAGTCAAACTCAAATAATGGTGCTGAACAAATTAATTCATATCTAAATCATTAAGCATTTTCTTTGTCTTTACATATTAAATGCAATTCTAAGCAGCCAATCGACGGAGGCCGTCCGGCGTGTCGTTGGACGAGTCTTGAGCACTTTCTTCTAATCTGGGGACTTGTCTCCTTCGTTGGCTGGGTGCTGCTCATTGGATTCGCCATCTATCGCTACAACAGCAGGCGTCCAGAATGGGTAGAGTTCAGGTACAGATTGTGGTGGGAACTAACAACCTTCGAGTGATCAAAATGAACTATTTAACATTTACTTGAGAAAAGAATGCAGAAAGGTTTGGCATTTGGCTTCGTCTCGTCGTTGAAAATTCTGTGCGAATGCAACACATATCTGTGCGTGTTCCCTAAGGTCACGAAATTACTTTTCCTGTTCGCTTCACACAAAATAAGACCCGACCTCATGTGGCACGAAACCCTCTGAAACATAATCCGCTAGAGAAAACATTTGTTATTTTCAAGTAAATATATGTACATACATACTTTTATTCTTCATTGCCGGAAGGACTTTAAATTCGGACTACATTTCTTTATTATGACGAATGCAATTTCCAAAGAATCTAGAAATCTCTTGCGAACAATCTACGGGGGAAATAAATAGGAGAGGGAATGGACATCAGCTTCTTTATAAGATTCCCTGCAACATTGCTAATCTCCAAGGCATCAGTTAATCAGAAGTGGAAGGGGGCTCTAACGCACTTGAATGAGTCCCAGTGTATGCACGATGTCCTCGCACTCTCTCTCTCTGCTAACCTTTGCAACTCTGTAGCCTGCTCAGGCTGATCCCATTCTCTCAGACATCCGGATGGCAGCTCGATTGGCGGAGTTCCAAGCAACATGAACATGCAATGTGTACTTCCTCAGGTATTACCACGCTTATTCATTGCTGATATGGCTACTTTTTGAATAGAACGAAAATGATAAGTAGTCGTGTGGCAGGAGCATCCTTGGCTGCATCCAGACGCCTTTGAACATCGACGACACGCCTACAAGGGCTCCGTCCACAGCAGAGAGATCATCTTTGGCAATTAGGTCTATTCATGTGTCTCTCCATTCATTCTTTCCTCATCTTCTCAGGACCCATAAACATGGGCTGTAAAGTGTTGGCATTCTGCCACTATTAAAACTGTTCTGCTTCTGTTTGGCTATAAGATTTCTAATGGTAAGCAATTTTAACAACACATAAATATCGGTTTGTTTACCACTGCCATAGGCAAGCTGATAAAGCACACTTCTTGATTTGTTGTTTTATGTGAAAAGTAAACGTTCTCTTTCTGGGGAAAAATGTGAAGAACAAAAAAGGCAGACAAATAGTTATGAGTATAAAACACGTATGATAGGATGCAGTATAATTATTGTAATAATTTACAAATTATTTTAACGCTTTCAATCGCGCTAGAAATAAATATATGCTAGTTCTACATATAACGGCAACAACAACATAATTAATTTTTACTTATACTTTTTGAGAGACAGTTTCCACAGAGGATTGGCTATCGGTGCGTAGTCCAAGTAATTCAAACCACGAAGCGCGATATTTTTGGACCGTATCATCAACACCTCGATCTGCTGTCTCATGTGTGCGAAGAAGGTCAAATTGACGCTCTAAGGCTGCAAACATGACATTTGAGAACCTTTTGGCATGTAAATACACGTTTTGAAAATGCATGTTTGGACTCTCCTACCATCAGATAGCGGGGTAGGAGGAACGTCGAGTAGCTGTCGACCGATGCGGTTAAAAGCATCTCGGAAAGCATCATCTTTCTCAGAAGAGTTGGCTGATTCGCAATGAGACTTGGTTTCTTCATTTGGAGCCTTATCTTCACATGGAGTGAGGACAATTAGCGGAATAGTGGATTTCCAGCAATTTCCATCTCCATCCATTAATCTACTAGACTCTTCGTGATGTAGCAGTGTCTGTGTTCCACCTGAATATACGCAATTTTTTTTAACATACATATACAGCCCATGATATTTTTTTCTCATTTCAATAAAATTTGTTGCAACGACTGTCCATAGACGTAAATAATATTTCTGTGAGAAAATAAACCTCCATGCCGATGGCCATCAGCATAGCATTCCTTCGCTCTTTTCGCAATTGGTCGGCCGTGATAAGACTCGATGCTTGCAACTGAATGTCTCGTGATGATTACACGTGAGCTGGGGATGAAGAGAGAGGGTTGCCAACCTGTGGGGGATAAGGAGCGTGCGCGTTTCCTGCTAATTGTCATTGATGAGAGGAGTCGCCCACTGGCCAGTCTCGTCTCTGCTTCTCCCTCCTTCAAACTTCTCACATCTCAAGCTCCGCCTTCTTCCGAAAGACATGCACTTTCGTTGCATGCAACAAACAAGCAAAAACATCCGAGAGTACAATACTCTTCTGTGGCATCGCGACTCAACAGCACATTCGGATATCAGCAATTCATCAAAATTGAAGAAGAACTTTGTTCACGGAAGGAAGTACATATGTATATTATTGCTCATGTATCCTTTATATTCTAAAGTTTCTGAAATTCGTTCATGATATGGAAAAAGACTTCCAAACAATGTAACCACGTAGACAAGGGAAAAATGTTGAGGCGCGTTATTTTCTCACAACATACTGACTAATATAACTAGAAAACAAAGACAGAACAGAAAAGGCCCATTCATTTTACACCAAGGAATAAAGCGACTTCGTCGGGCGGCGTCATTGCGAGGATTCCAGTTATTTTTGTGTGGGATATCTTAAAGGTCATCATTGATCAGGCGTCCCTTGTGGGAGGAGTGAATCAGAACAACAGCCAGGCCAGGCTGCTTCTGGCTTTCCTCATTCGTGAAATCGCTTCGCTCGTTGCATGCAGCGATGTGGCTCTGTCTTCAGATACCTCTCGCTTCCCTTTTATCTCTCTCTCCCTCCCTGCCTCTCTCGCTCTTTCTCTGCTTGCCCTTTCCCTCTTGTTTTCACTCTGCCCAGCGCCGCCCTCGCATATAGAGTGTATTCCTTGGAAGCAGACTCTCACCGCCCTGCCAGTGGCAGTCACGAGGGAGAGCGTAGAAAGGAACAGAGAGCCATACTCATAGGCCATTCCCACTCCACATCCCCTTGCATCTTTAGGTAAAGAGAAAAAAGACCTGAGGAACAAGACATTGAGTCTCTCTATTTTATTTTTGGGTGTATATTTTTGGCAGCACACCTCAATGAAAGTTTGTAGAGTGAATAGCGTATGGCTAGAAGATACCTCAGCATAAAGTGAGGGAGCCAGTGCAGGGGGCAAGAAGCATTATGCAGTTCTTCTTCCTTCTCGAGAGAGAGATGAAAAACACACGAACCAACTACAACACTGAGAAGCCAAGCTCATCTCATCTGCGAGTTTTAGTGTCGGCAAGGAACAATGACTATGGCCTCCGCGCTATAAAAAGACCACACTCGATAACGACGAAACGCGCACTTGAAGTTTGTGAGTTAGAGAAGCTCGGCCATTGCATATGTCAATGTGCTCTTCGACTGCTTTCTAGGCATGTTGAGATTTGACTAATTCTTAATTCATTAATTTATAATTTAAAGCAAGATGCGAACACTGAAAGTGGTGCTCTTGGCTGTGGTTCTGTGCCTCTTCCTCCACTCCGCCCTGGCTACTATCGTCGACGGCCGAACAATGCGACTGTCAGTACTGCTGTGTAATTTACCATATTCATTATATTTACTCAATTCATCAGATTTCCAATTGCATATGAGATGAATAATAATAGAATATTCACTAGGTCAATTCATAGTCTAATAATTGTACAGTGTGGACGAGTCCTTTCCGCGTCCGTCGTTGCCTGTCTTCGATTTCCCTCTCCCTACGTCGTTCCATGCTTCAGCCGAGCTCGTCCCACTGAAGTCGCAAGTCACTGACTTCTGAGGAATGCTCATCCTTGTCTGAAGTATCTCGCCCACTGAATGCCATTCTCCATTCTGCTGCGTGGAATGCTTGAGAGTCGTCCACTTGTGTCTGTCTGCTCCTCCTTCTGTCGAATTGATGCGGTCATTAATCAGCTGCCATCTCATACGGAAGTGCTCTAGAATTATTCTCTTTCCATCGCATTCTTCGCATTTTCCTTCATAAAATATTCGCGTCTCACGCCGATGAATCGCATGGAAAAGGGCAAGATTACGGAGAGAAAGAAGAAAAAAAAAGCAATGTTTCAGAAAGTATGCACAGGCAGCGGCTTTCGTTTTCTTTCCAGAAAACAGAAGCAGGTGTCATTTGTTTACTATGTAATCTTTTGAAATAGAAAGCACAATAATCAGCATTTACTCCGCTGCTAAAAATACACTTGAATATGAAACACTTTCTCCATTCATCAGAACTGAATCATACAGAGTTTGTGTCATGTGAAAAAATTGTGTTGATCACTGGAATATCGCCATAAGTCATCAATTGCACAAATTATACAACAAACACGACCCTAAAATAGTATGGTTTGGAAATTACACAAAAATACCCACATGAGCAGGAACACAGCATCTGAAGGTCATGGGCAGAAGAACCATGACCGAGTTTTAAAGACAACTTTCTGGTTCGCGGAATTACAAAGGTTGCTAAGAGAACGAAAAAAAAGATTCGAGGGCAAGACTACTCGTGAATGAATGAACGATGGAATCGTGTCATGAAGATCATGGTTTGTAAAAGACGGCTTGAATGAGAGTGCCGACTGGCTCCTCGTTCTAGAACAACTGCTGCTGCTGCTCGACTCCGCCGTTGTTGTCGTATGTTTCGATGAGGCAATGTAATCTTCCGTTTACAATTTCCTGGTCAACAATGTGATCTCGCGGACCTGGGAAGTTCAGTGGGTCAGTCAGTCAACTTTTTTTTACAATAAGAAGAAAGAGAGAAAGCAAAGAGCGTAACGTACGCGCAGGTGAGACGTTATCGTATCTGCTGACATCCAAGTGGATACTGTTTCTGCTGTCACTCGACCACTCCTCAACTGGACTGGATCTCTCGGCCAGAGCCACCTCTTCATCCACCTCGTTTCCATTCCTTTCTTCAGACGCTTTCCTCTCCTTCTGCGGCTCACAAGAACTCGACTCCCGATCCCTTTTCATGGCACGAAAAGCGACTCTCCTCTCTCTTCCCGGCCGCTCGATCACAAATGAGCCGGAGCACGATGTGGTTGGAGACTCGTCGATTCTGTATGTTCACTTTTATGTATTAGCTGGATATCACATGAATGCAGTGCGGGAAATCCGGATAGAGTGCAGTACACAAGGAAAGTGAGCGGGGGAAAGAGGTTGAACGATACAAAGCACACAAAATAGTAAACAAATCAAAAGACGAAAGAAAGAATGAGTGAAGAAAAGTGACACAGATAGAAGGTGAATAGATGAGAAAAGAAAGTGAGAAAGTGAAACTGACATCTCTTTCCGTCCATCGAGCTTCTCGCTAGTGGAGACGCGCGAAATAGTTGACACCGTGACGCTCTCTTGCATTCTCTGAGGAAATGGAGAGAGATTGCTCTTTAGTCAGCACAGATGAAGATGACAAACACAAGAAATGGCTGGAAGTGACAGCAGAATGAGCGTGGTACCTCATGAGTGTTCCGGAAGAGACGAGGACTGGCGGGAGGACGCGAGCCAGGCCGCATCGAGTACGCTCGCTTCGTTAAGCTTCTCACTCCGTCACGGATCTCGCCGTAGCCACGCGCCATCATGGAGATGATCGACTCAGAGCGGGCATTACGGAAAGCGGCATCCGTCGAGCGAGATCTTCAAACAACTTCATTGACCTCTGCATACATTTCAGTGAGCAATGATACCATGAACACTCGTCTAATCAATTGGTCTCCATGCTCTACACAGCTGACCTTCTCCACTTTACTTTCTGCTCGGGACTTTCTTCCTTGACAGGAGATCTCCGCCTCGCTCGATCGCCATTCACTGTTCGTCTTCGAACGGTGAAGTTGCCAATGAGACCATCCACCGACTTTCCACGGAACACACGACTCCAGCGGAAGTCATTCGACTTTCTAAGTGAAGAATGTCTGTTTGCCCAATGACAAAATGAAACGAATTCGATATGTTCAGATCTTTTAAAACACAGGCTGCTGACTTGCTGGAATTGTCGTCGATGATGCATTCGTTGAAGCTCTGATGGCGACTTGGTAAGCTGGGAGAAGGGGTCAGCACAGCCGACAATGGATCTGCAGAGCAAACAGAGATAGTAGAGAGGAAAGGAAAGAGAGAGAGAGAGAGTGAGAGAACGAGAAAGAGAGAGCGAGAAAAAGCGAGAGCTAAAGAAAGAGAGAGAGAGAGAGAGCGAGAGAGATAGTTGGCGAAATGCAGAGAGCCACGACCGCTTTCTCAAGATAGACATTTCATCTTCCGCTCCTGGCTCTTCCCATCACATCATCAATCATCCTTATTTCTGACTGAACAGTTTATCCTTCTTTTCGCCATACTTTTTTTTTTGTTTGCTTTCCTTCTCCTTCTGTTCTAAAAGGAGTGAGACAGCGAAGAATGAAGCTCAGGCAGTGTGTTCATCGTGTGTGTCACTAAGTGGGTAAGAAAACATGAGGTGGCGCAGTACAGAATAGTCGGTCAGAGGGGAAGGAATGACTTAGCAGGCAGCCGCCTGCGTCATCGACCACCACCCGACGGCAAACAGAGAGAGAATGAGACACACTGACTCGGCCGCATGCCGTCTTCTTCTTCTTCTGAACCGAAGATGTCGTCGGCGTGTTCGATGAAGATGTTGCACAGGGAAGTGTGGACGTTCAGGCCATTCAGGAGGTGCGAGTCATGGCCGGTCGCGGTCGGCGGCGCTCTCAAATCATTATTATTTAGCTTCTTCATAAAAATGTAAATTTAGATATACATATGTATGCATGTACATTCCCTATTTGTTCGTAAAAAGGCAAGTTCTTTGGCAAACAATGATGATTCATGATACTTGTCACATATTGGCTGCCCCGTGATCAAGGGTGTAATTGAAGGTAGTAAGTTGATGTAAGCACCTGAATAGATTGGGCGCCCATACAATGGCGAGGTTTCGAGATGTCATGTCGGTGAGGGCCGTGAAGTGGCAGAGACGAGAGAGATGACGCATCAGGAAGCGTGCAGTACTAAGAGGAACATGAACACTTGAGACAAGCGAGGAGAGAGAGAGAGAGAGAGAGAGAGAGAGGGAAGAGAGAGAGAAGAGAGACAAACAGTTTGAGATGAGAGAGTCTTTAGCAAATATCAACATACAAGAATGAGAATGACCGCCCTCGCACCCCCCAACTAACTTGTAGTGCGACTCGGGCAAGTCATCCAGCACGCTCTTGAGATTACGAATCTGCTCGTCGTTCGACGCTGAGTTGTATGCATCCTACGAGAGCCACACTCTTCTTCTTCTTCTTCTTCTCTCACTTTAAACGCGGAAGGGCGCCCCCTATTGTTATAGCTGTCGTCCCGCATGAGCAAAACGTTAGCGGGTGTGAAATTTGAGACGCGCGCCGGATAGCAATTCGTGTGCAGCAACGACAAGAAAATATGCAGTTGGCGGGATAGTGCAAAGAAGAACTGACCAGAAGCCGAGGGTAGAGTTGGTAGGTGAACAGAGGATTCGGCAGCTGTCGGAAGTACTGTTTCAGCAGCGAAGAAACGCAGTAAATGTCGCGAACGATGGCGAACTCGGCCAGGTCCGGTTCGCAGCCCGAGTCGAACTTTGCTCTGCAAACTCATTTTTTTTTATGCGATGCAACAGACAATTAATAATGCAAGAAGAAAACTCAAAACACTGACCGAAGGCGTTGAATATTTGACTGAATGCCGCACTGCCTGTAGATGCCAGTGACGATGCCGCATTCTTCGATAGCCGTTACACATTTCTCCAGAATCAGTGGAACTAAGAAGAAAGCGATAATTTATTGTAAAAGTTAATTTATTGTATACAAAAATTAGATTCAGATTAATGAATAGATGTACTGTTTTGTTATTGTTATTGTTCTGCAATTTCGCCGCTTTCTAGAATATATATTTTTTTAACATGCCAAAAGAGTTAACAGTTCCTTTTATAAAGTTAAAATTGCTAGTAAATAGTAGCTGTTATGGAAACGGACTGGTGCGGCCGCTCTTGGCGAGATGAGACTCGAGATCGACGGAGAAGACGGGATTCCTTCGTCGGACGACGCCGTGCTTCTTGAGCATTTCACTCAAGCGACGAGCGGCAGCCAAATGGGCAAACTTGTGGCCGTTCGACGAGGAGTCGACGGCTCCCAGGCGAGGGGAGGACTTGTCAGCGAGCAGCTGCACGCAATCCGAGGGGAAGTAGCCGATCTAATTGTAAGATAGATCCATACCATTCATTCCCTATCAACAACAATCGCATCAACTCTCAGCCAGTTGTTGTGGAAGTGGAAGAGGAAGTAGGAACCGAACCTTGAATGCATTGTCACTGTCGTGATCCATACTTCGGCTGGCTGGAATGGTTAACTTGGCCTTCCAGAAGGTGTCTTTGCTCTGATGCCGCGAGCACATTTCGATGATCGAGATGATATCGCCCACCTGGCAAGTGCAGCTGCACATTGTCTAGTCTCGTCTCTCTCTTTCTCTGGAGCAGCACCAGTGGCAAGGACACCCGGGGACAGAGAGCAAAGGGTCCACAGGAAGGTCGGTATATGTACTTATACTGGCTGCTCTTTTGCTACCCTCTCCCAACTGACGCGCCTTTCTTTTCTTGTGCGTCAACACCCAAGAGGAAGCAACAACAATAATTCTCTCTCTCTCTCCACTCATGAATCAGTGCTATTGAATAGGAAGAAAAGAAAACGAAAAGTAGAGAAGGGAGACACGCTTATCAGCAGTAAATAAAAAGGGAAACGGCTGATATTCGGAGACGATGTTAACAAGACGACAAAGGGAAGGAAAGACTCCTAAGAACCTTTCTGTCGGGATGTTTAAAAGTGCAACAGCGCGATAAATAGACGATGTGCTCATATTGACGCTCGAATTTAGCAAAAAAAAACTTTAAAAAAGCTGTAAAACTGAAAACAAAGGCAAACAAATGTAGTCTCCTAGCCCTTCAACTGCTAATGGCGCTGTTAACCGGAAAGTACATGATGAATGAGCAGAAAACTAAATCTGAATTTGGACAAAGCTATTGCAACTGTTGAAAATCGTTGGTCACAAACGTCAAGGAAACCATGAGCAACCATGGCTGACATAGAGCCTGGGAATATTTATGAAGCATAGCACCATTAGCAGAATGAGTGAGAAATGGAAATGGGACTGGGATGGGGAAGTAAGCAGTAAATGAGTGTGGCTACACTATGTACTATACTCACCGTAGTGCTCGGCCTTCTTCCTGAGTCGGCAAGGAGAGCGGAGAGCATCATCACGGATTAGGATGATACGAAGTAGAGAAGGAAGGAAGGGGGGGGGGGGAGGGGAAGGAGGAGAAGGATGTCCAGGGAGGTCACTCCAGCACGAGAAGCGGCCAGTCCATTCAGAACGGACCAGGTGGGAGAGGAAGGCACGCGACACTCTTCAGCTTCTCCCTCTTAGCAGAACGAGGAGCGAGACTCTCACACCCGAGGAGACGATCACGGAGGAATGAGAAGGGGACGAGAGAGGGAAAAGAGAGAGAGAGAGAGAGAGAGAGAGAGAGTTAGAGAAAGAGAGGGAGAGAGCGGCGAAGGGCAACAGCAACAGGAGCATCCATGAGAAGAGGGGACAAGTGACGCGAGAGGGATGCGCGTTGTGCTCAATGAATGCAGTGACGACAGGAGAGTACGATGAATGACTCAGAGAGAGTGAAAGAGAGAGAGAGAAAGAGAGAGAGAAAGAGAGATAAAAAGAGAGAGAAAGAGAGAGAGAGAGAATCAGAGAGGACGAGACTTCCAGGCAGGAACCAGGAGTAGAAGGTGAATGGGACAGGATTGAACCAGGAGGAAAGTTGAATGCCGACTACTCACTCACTCATTCACACTTTGCTGTCCCTCTCTCCCCTTCCATATCTCTCTCTCTCTCTCTCTTTCTCTCTCTCTCTTGCTCTTTCTCTCAAAACTCGCAACATCAACTAGCCGAAGCAGCAGCGCGTACTCTCATTCAGACTATCTGCTCACTCCAGCTGCTCATCCTCATATCACTTTCGAACCCTTTAACTAACTCTTGTTCTACCATTTTTCGCCAATTTACAATAACACCTAACGTAAGCAACCTAGCTATTTCAACGTAAAAAAATACTAATATGCTTTTCTTATAAAATGTTTCAATAACTACGCTGAAATAAACTTAGCATTCTTTTTGCGATCACACTCCAGTGCTGCTCAAAGATTCCGGGGGGGGGGGGGGGGGGGGGAGAATAGATCGAAGTACAGACTGAATAACAGTAAATTGTTTACCTTGGATGCATTGAAACTAGAGATAAGGAAAGAGTGAGTGATAAGAAGAGTACCCGGATGGTGAGATGCTCCTGCTGGGTGGCAACAAAGTCTTGTGTCACGATAGCCGATGCGATGGCGGTCGTGTTGATGGCAGACATCTCGGCCGGTGAGAAGTGCCGGCCACGAGAGTCAACCTCAACATACGCACAGATAAACAATAGTCAACTTTAGCATGGCTATTTAGTCCCGCTTCCTTCAGAACGTTATTTTCAATTCAATTAGCACAGAATACAAAAAAGAGAGAGATGAGAGGCAATACGATCCAATGAGAGATTGAATTTCAATCTCTTCTTGTGCGATACAAATCTAAACTGTGTCCAATCATAAAGTTTACGAATAGCCAATGTTCAGCGAAGAGGGGAGACAAAAGTGCGCAGTTCGTACGCCACGAGGAGGGAGTGCACAGGAATCACAAAGAGCTCCAGCTGCTTCCTTCCTACCAAATCTCGTTCGATTCACTGATGCCTCTGATCAAATAGCTAGCCAAGCTACTGGTGGAATATGCTGAGAGAGAGAGAGAGAGAGAGAGGGCAGAGAGTAATAGAGGAAGGGAGAGACAAAGAAGGATGGTGGTGTGATGAGGTGAAATGATGAGAGAATCGGAGTAGGAGAGTCTCCTATGAACGCCTGCTACGATATGGAAGGATGCTGTGTTTAGTGAAGCCGCGTTAGAGAGACTGAGATAATGAGGGAGGAAGATAGGGAGAGAGAGAGAAAGGGAGCCTCGTTAATGAGAGATCGGAAGCAGAGTGGGATAACGGAAGGTGTATCTGCTGTGACAGGTTTCAAGCGAATTGAAACGAGACGACAGCAACATGCAGTCGGTTAGCTAGAGACTCAAGGGCAACTACAACTGGGATTCTCCCTCTCTCTCTCTCGCTCTCTCTCACCTTGACATACTCTCTCTCTCCCTCACTCACTGCCTCGGGTGGTAGAGATAAGCATCTAGACGTGGCGAAGGATAGGGATACAAAAGAGGAATTCTTCCTCGAGGCATTCTGTTATTCATTAAGGGACAATGCGCACGACCAATTCATCAAAGCCCCCATGTCAAAAAGGGACATTTTCCACGCCAAAAACAACTGGGAATGCAGCCATGTTCTATTCGAGCATTTCTCATGTGATGAACATGGCGGAATTCAAATAGAATAAAGGGGCCATCCTTCCAATGGAAAGAAGAAAAGAGTCGCGTGATGCTCGGTAGTGAGCAGTTCTATGTCTACTTGATTAATGAACGCACATTTGGGAGCGCCAGTTAGTCTGTCGAATCTGGAAGGATGGACAATTCAATCCCGAAAGGAAGGATCTGGCTGTGCGATGGAAGGACAGCAGGGTTACAGGGCGCGAAGTCAGGGATACCGTGAGATTGGACGAAATGGTGACGATGGAGAGAAGAGGAGAGAGCAGGACATAGGAGGGGTCGAGAGAGAGAGAGAGAGAGGGAGAGAGAGAGAGAGAGGAAAAGAGACAAAGCGAGAGAGACGGATAGTGTGACTGAGATCGAGAAAAAACGCCGCCAACAACAATGAAACATCTTCTCGTTGTCACTACTTTCTGCCGAGAATCTGTGAACCGTAAGGGAATAGAAAAATGGAGAAGAAAGAGGGAACCGTGACGTAACGGAGGTAATGCAAGTAAGGTCACATGTACTTACAATAAATCATGTTATGATCCATCCGGGTCAAGTTTAATTACATGCTACGAGAAATGATTCGCCGAACGTTGGAATATTGTCCTGTATTATTCTCATTTTTAAAGTAGCAGACCCAATGAGTACCTTTATTATTACTCGAGTCAAGATTGACAATTCCGACTTCTCTTGGTAGTATCTTATCCGGGAGAGTGTCACGCATAAAAACACAACGGAAATGTTTTATTTTTAACTCCTTCACGAGCTCTTCGAGGTCTAGATTGGTCAGAGGTTTCAGGTCTTTTCGGAGACTAAGCGTATTCATTTAATAATAATCAAAATTTTTTAACTCGTATATAATGGTCATCAATTCTTTTATTTTTAATTTATTGGCTTAGTTCGATTGTAAAAACCAAAGCATTAAGTAAAACAAAAATGGCAAAAACTTGGGCCGCATGTGGGAGTCGAACTGTTGTCTTACCGCATTGCGGGCGCACGCTCTCCCGACTCTGCCACACATGCTGCCTCTTGCTTTGGAAGATTTCTCCCCTACATACTCAGCGCGGCCTGCAGAGACCAGGCGATGGGCTCTCTCTCTCTCCCTCTCTCTCTCTCTCTCTCTATCTCTCTGCATATTCCACCAGTAGCTTGGCTAGCTATTTGATCAGAGGCATCAGTGAATCGAACATCTTCTCCTTGTCACAACTTTCTGCCGAGGATCTGTGAACCGTAAGGGAATTGAAAAATGGAGAAGAAATAGGAAACGGTGACGTAGTCGATGTAATGCAAAGAAAATACTTAATCATGTTATGATGCATCCGGGTCCGATTTAATTGCATGCTACGAGAAATGATTCGCCTAACGTTGGAATAAAACCCGCTCGTTGAACAGTACAATAGGCCTATTCTGTAGTAAAAATCTAAGCATAACGAATTTATCTAAGCTTTCTTTTTTCCACCAAAAAAGACCTGGAACCAACAAACGAAAACGACTTTCTACCGCTTGCTGATGAAGCAATGGAAAATTGCAGGTTGGTTCTGACAGCCATCCATTTTACGTGACAGAATTCATAATTCGCAGGTATGCTCCCAATAGGCTAATCGCTAAAGAGAATGTGAGAGAGTGTGAGAGAGCAAAGAAAGATTAGAGACAGAGAAGACAGAATTAAAATGAGCAGCAAACAAAACAAGGAAAGCAGCACGCACATACATATATATATTTTTTTTTCCTTTTTTCGACAATAGTTGATGTTGCGTTCATCTTTTCCAATATTTTCTGTGACTAGCCTCGAGGAACTTGAGGACCGGATAGCAGTTGATGAGACTGCCAGTGAGACGAGAAAGACGAGAGAGGTAGGCCTCGAGAGCATGGCGTATCCGAGCAGGAGTCGAGTCCCCGGAATGGCCGGTCGCCTG
Source organism: Allodiplogaster sudhausi (assembly GCA_945643635.1). Lineage (NCBI taxonomy): Eukaryota > Metazoa > Nematoda > Chromadorea > Rhabditida > Diplogasteridae > Allodiplogaster > Allodiplogaster sudhausi. Next base: position 2,180,262 of record CALZFC010000009.1, read on the forward strand.
GTCGCTCCCTACTTCTCCCGTCGAGTCCCCGCTACTCGAAGAGAGCTCACTTTCTAGCTTAAAAAATAAAGTGTCCAACTCCTTCATTATGTCATTTTATGATGGAGAGGGTCTAAGGGAGAATTCTTGTGTGTGTTTTTTTTTGTTTCTTAAGAAGGCCATAACAGGTCCTTCGGCTATGTAATGGAAAGATAATAAAAATATATACATCGGGAGTAAATGAAATTTCAATCGCAAAATGAGTGAGTGACCAGCTCCAGCTCGGAGAGTTTCGAGTGTCTTCTCTCGAAGATGCACCGATGCAGCTGGCGGTCAAAGTCGGCGAGCTCGAGCCAAGTGCGGCTGATCTCCCTGCAAGATATGCGAACGATTGCAAGTGTCCTTGCCTCAGGGCGGACCGGAAAACAGAGAAGCATAAAGATAATAGCATCCGAGAATACGTAGGCTTCAGGAGAGAGAGAAAATATCGGCTCGTTCTATTCCAGCCTATGAGAGAGCAAAACCACACGGGTGGGCAAAAAACAGTTGGAGGAGAGAGAAAGCGAATGGCTCCTATGTACTCATGCTTGGCCAGCTAGAAAAACGAAGAGCCATGGGATGGAGTGTCAGCCACAGAAGGAAGCATGCAAAGGGAGAGATTACATCTGCAAATGACAATATTGACAATTTGAAAGATGCGATGGAAATAGTAAGAGAGAGAGAGAGTGAGAAAGAGAGAGGATAAAGGAGATGAAAGTTATGGATAAGCATTAGAAAGATGAGGCCACCGGAGGCACCCGAAAGGCATGCCTCCTCGCTGATTCCTTCTTTCTCTCTTGCATTTTTGGTGTTGGACGATGCATGCTGAATGATACGCGGGAGCAGAGAAAGAGAGAGAGAGAGAGAGAGAGAGAAAAGATAGAGAGAGAAAGAGAGAGAGAGAGAGAGAGAGAGAAAAGATAGAGAGAGAAAGAGAGAGAGCCAAAGATGGAGAGTGAAGCTGAAACAGGGAGATCCCCGATGTATGCGAGCTCGTCGGAGAAGAAGTGGGAGAGAGTGGGACGATGTAATCCTCCCAGAAAGTAGAATCCATTCCCGGAAGAGTATGACAACTGCATAGGCCATGTGCATTCTTCTCCTTCTCTACACCTCGTTTGCTCTGTTTCTCCTCTTCTCTTTCCGTGACATTTCTAACGAAGAACGGCACCATTTGCCCTCAGGGAATGGCATGGCAGTGGTTTTCATGTCTGTGGAAGAGGAGCAAATCTAGCAGAGAAGAGTAGGAGGAGGGAGGGCAGAGGGAGAGGCGGCTGCTTTCTCTGACGACATATAGGATGGGAGTGGACAAAGGGGGGGGGAGGGGAGAAAGTAAGAGAGGAAGAGGGGAGAGGGGAGAGGGATGGCCACTCCAGAGCACTGAAGCCGCAAGGAAGAGGCTCAGAGTTGGGAGGAAGACAGTCAAAGCTGCCAGAGGCTGAGAAAAGAGACGAGAACTGCCCTTCTAAGAAGAGTCGCCTCATTCGATAGATCAGCCCAGATAAGGCAAAGTGGGTGGGTGGCCTTCGACCGCACCCTCTCTTGCGTGCACGCAGCCAGCTAACCCTTTTCATTTTCAGCAGCTTCATCCTCTTTCACTCCCTCGCATCCGCTGTCCTTCGAAGCGAGAATTCCGCGCCTTCTTCCCTTGACACCCTTGACATGCGAGGCATCGATCCGTATGTGTTTGTTGGAAAATAACTAGAATGCTGCAAAAATTGCAACAGAGTGTGCTGAGCCGGAGAGAGAATTGTAAGATATCATAGATCTCCCTCCACATGCATATCATGGCAAGTTTGAGTGGTGAAATCTTATGGTGACATTACATCGTTATCTATTGAATGGCGGGGACAACTTTGACGGAGTTCAGATTGAAGGGTGGACAAGGCAAACAAGGAAGACAACCAAACCGGCTAAGACTGCCGTGTTGGCTTACATTCTTTTCATTTTTAGTCTATTATTTTTGTATTTGGACGATTGTTAAAATTAATAGAATACTTTTTGGATGATTGTTTTCTTTCTGTTAGTGGCTGACCACGAATCGTTGTCGCTCTCCACACGAAGTCGCCAAATGCCGGATTCCTCATCTACGACACTTATGCTGATTGGACCGAGCTCCACCGTGGCAAAGTGGAAGTGAGTGCAGTCGAACAGCTTCTTGATGCTGGAAAGAAAGATCTCTCTCAGTGTCGATCATGGAGCAGTGATGGATGGATCAATTCATTCAGAGTGGCAAGTTCCTCTTTCTTTCATTTTACCCAATAATCATGCTAGAAATGAATTTTTTTTTTCTGGATGCTTCTAACTGTGGAGGTACAACACGAGAGCGAGGACTCCGAGGAAGTTGTGGAGACGGAGGTGGAGGACTGTCGCCGCGGAAAGAGGCTCGCGCCACGAGGCGCCCCTTCTTGACTCCCTCTCCAGCCATTAGCGCATCACTCTTCACTCTCTCTCTCTAGAATGATCATTCACTTTCTCCTATTAATAAGAACCTTTCCCAAAATATCACGGATTATGAGGAATAAGCGGTTTCATTCTAAACTTACTATAGTAAAAATTGAACTCGAACAGAATGCGAATAACAGGCAACTTTCTCAGACAACGAGACGCGTTTGTTGCTAATACATGAGAAACGAATACACTCGCTTCCTGATGGTGCTTTCGAGGCGGAAAAAGTTGGCAAAGGAAAGAAGCAGCCAAGTGCAAAGCTGATGAAGGTGAGAGAGAGAAAGTGGATAAAGAACAGAGAGAGAGAGAGAGAAAGTTCGACGCTGGGCGTGGAAATCCGATCGGAAAGAAGGAGAAGATGCAATCATTGAGAGATTACACTCCACGGCCGATTAGCCTCTGCACGAGTACGAAGAAGGACGACAGCTTTAGTCGGACGGAGGCACTACGAACACGTTCACTCACGCTCACGGCATATGGTTCCGATTAAGACACGGGATCCCAAAAAAATACGGCCTTTAAAGCATCAAAATGCATCTTTGCGTTCTAAGAGTGCAAAAAAAGAAGCAAAATTCAGAAATTTAACATGTTTCATAATTGTCTGACATCCAAAAAGATTTTGAATGCGTATTAACTATTCGGTGATCGCGGTGTGATGTAGAAGTAACAGGAAGAGAAGTTAAGGTTGATCGTGAATCTGATTTACGATATTCGGTCTCGCTATTAAAGTTTCCCATGATAAAGAAACCGGGAAAGAAGGTGAGAATTGAAAGATAAAAGGACGCGGATTTGATCAGATTGTGAGGGATCAAGTGATCAAGAGATGGGAGCAAGAGGGAGAGAGAGAGAGCGATAGACAGAGACAGAGAGAGATAGGCAGAGAGAGAGAGAGACAGAGACAGAGACAGAGAGAGACAGAGAGAAAGAGATAGAGAGAGAGGAAGTAGCAGGCGTTGATTGCCACCACCTGACCGGACACGAGATGACTCGCTACTCCTGGCAGCCAGCTTCAGGCCGGGGCAGCCTGGCTAGCCCGCCCTATCTCCTCCTTCTCTTCGCCATCTTAAACACACATTACATCTTGTGGTACTCGGAATATGCCCGTCATCAACCGGAAACAACGAGTAAAAAGGTAAAACCTAAGAACTTTTGTTTGTTTGGCACATTTGTAGAAATATAGTGGAAGTCGCTTTGTCTGTGCCCCTATCGGCTGAACGGATCCTTCATTCACTGACGCTTCCAGAACGTTTATTAGATGGTTTGGCGATCCAAAGACAACTTTCGGCTTTTCCCAAAGAAAAGACCAAGTTAGGCAATGATGAATCAACGAAGGTATAAGGGTCACTTGCGATCACAGAGATAAAGGTACAGCGGCGATAAAAGCTATCAAAGACACAGCAGAGTTGAGTCTCGTAGAGTCTCGTTAAAGGCCTCCAGTGATGGCTGGATCATTGAATGCAAGGTAGCAAGCAGGAGCAAGAAGAAGCTAGCCGAGAAAGCTGCCGAGGTGAGGCACGTGCAAATACAAACACGATTTGAAACATGGAACGGTGTGGAATACAGAGACAAACGACAACTTCCTGGTTCAGTCCCATCGGTCATCAATAGAAGAAGAATGATTCAGAGGATAAAGGGGGTTAAGTACTTATTCTCATAATTAGTATGAATGTGTTGAAGGCCACAGTTGAAGATAAGTGAAAGAGAGAGAGAGAGAGAGGAAATGATGATGGCTAAAGAGAAGCCGCATCTATTATCAGAGAACTCTCACGACACTCAGCAACAACCGGGATTACGGCTAGAGAACATAATTATTAATATTTGATTACGCGGTTCGCAAGCTAACCGATTCTTGTATTAGGGACATTGACAAGTGAATGATGGGATTGCACCGTACCAAGGAGACAGCGAATGACATCAAGCATTAAAGTATCGTACCGAATCGGAAAATTCCTTACAAAGGAAATTATTTAATTCAAAAAAGCTATAAAGGCAGACATTATAAGGAAATTTGAAGAATATAAGTATCTGGGAGTATCATTAGGTATTTTTACAGAGTATTAGTTTGGAATGGATTGCTATGGATAAGTTAGAAAGTTTATGGTCAGTCGATAGGAGTGGCTGGAGTGGATGTTTGTGTCTGCACGCAACGAGTTCGCGCATTCGAGAACACACAGTCACGATCTTGTCGCTTCCCTTGAAACACAAGAACTTATCCTCATTATATACTGAACGTGTAACTGAACCTAATTATATACAATCCATGTTATAAACATAAA